>SJYT01038218.1:134873-216361 GCA_006410635.1 Cephalophus harveyi | reverse complement strand
ACAGCTATAGTATAATGTGCAGTAACAGGTTAGGTAAATAAAAATTGTTGCATTTTCATTAGCAAATATTTTGCAAGGTATTATAATAATTTATTCTTAAAAAATAAAAAGTGTGTGTTTTATGCTTAAGATAGTTCATAAAATACATTTTTTGTGTTTAGAAGCATATCTTCTAAAATGAAATCCAGTTTCTGAACAAAATTTATATTAGTAAAGATAGCTATAATCTCATATACCTTACAAACTTAAGAAAACAAAGTGTTGGAATTTGTATTTCTATAAAATACTGGATCACTACAAATCACTAATTAGACTTTAAACCAGAGACACAAATGGGAATCCTCCATTTTGATAATTGCTCACACTATCAATGCTTTTTAAAACAAGATTTATTTGTTGGTAATTAACACATTTATGTAACTCAGAAATAATTGTCAATAAATATTCATAGGAACCAGCAAATGATTGTAAGAATTTGAGTAAATAATTTGTTTAAAAATATTAAGCTGTAAATATCTTTTAAATTAACAGAAAAATACCTTTTGTACACTGGGTTGCATTTTTCATTACTGAATTGGATAACAACCATAGATGAATTAGAAACTCCATTATTTAGCTTACTAGATCACTTGAGCAATGTCAAAAACAATGAAACTTTATTTAATGACATACATTAATACTGAGTGTTACTTACCTCTCTTTATGTCATCTGCTTTCTTTGATACTGTTAATTTGTCATATTCACGCTCCTTGGTTATGGTTCATTCAAACTCCAGGTTGGTTAAAGCTTCATATCAGGAAGTTTTACAATGGACTGTATAAAATTAGTAAATACCAGATTGTTTTTGTTTATGGATACTTTCCTTTGTGGGTAACAGGTTATCATAACAAAATTTGTGCCAAGTTTACAAACTGTGAACAAAATTCCGACTCCTTTGTTTAGGAGTCCTCCATGAATGAGTACATCATTCCAGAATAATTATTTGTACCAGTATTTTCACACTGCATCTCAGATATTCTAAAGTTGCAAATCACCTTAGTTTTTTAAAAATTGGAATTCATGGATTTCCAGATTCGCTGTTGCAGCTTACCCTAAAAGTTTTCTGAGTGTCACGTAAGGGATACATTCCCTGTGTGACCATTTTATACCAAATATCTGTAAGTTTTTGTTTTTCCTAAAATAAAAATGAAAAATTTAATTCTGGTCTATACTTTTATAACACTGTTTAAGAAATGAGAAATGTGTTTAAAATTAGTAATTGTATAATGTACATCTAATTCTAAATGATCTCTGATTTATATTAGCCATTTGAGTTTATAAAGTACATTTTCCAGAAACTCAGAAATAAAGTTTTATTAGAATCTACTATAACAATAAGTTTAATTAGAGGTCATGTAAATTTATACTTTTTGTCTACAAAGTTCTGTTTATCATCTTGATAAAAAAAAACTTCTCTGGTTTAATAACTTTGAAATTAGTTACCCTCAATTTTAATTTGACTTATATGTGTATATGAACATTACCTTTATTAAGTAATTACCACAAAAAAGCTGTTATTTCAACAGAAAAGGCATAATATAATTCAGTGCATTTGAATGCATTTTCTCCCCTCCCTCAGGCATTTCTAAGCTGGTTTTTTTTTTTTTTGGAGGGTTGGCCTTTATAATATTGAAAATCTGCTAAATATCTTGGAAAAAGTCAACTGTACCACCAAATTTTTCAATTGTAAATTTTTGGACTTCATTTTTTAAGTTCAGCCTTCTAAATAAATTGATTCCAATCAATTTGGAAATGATCTGGATTTTTCTCTTCCTGCTGTTGCGTGTGATCTAGTGCACTGCATTTGAGCAGTGGAACTTGAAACAGTTTTGACGCTGCCATGAGGGAAAAAAATGAATTAGTAGCTTATAAAATTTAAGGAGAAAAGCCAAATAATATTGTCTATTGAAAACATTCCATTTTCATGGAATGAAATTACAATTATCCCCACACAACATGTCAGCACTATGTTCGTATCTGTATAATTGTCATCATCTTTTCCATTTTTCCCTTTTGATAGACACTCCTATCTTCTGTTCCCTTTGTGTACGAGTGTGAATACCTTTATGTTCCTGGCATACTGTTGTGACTCGTTTGAAACGTGTTCTTAAGATTCTTTCATCGACTATATTAGAATTCTGAGCGATCAGAAAAATAACTATGGAAACACACTTAAAAAGATGGTGATGGTCACACTGAAATACCTCCATTTACTTTTCCATTTATAGTGTCCTGTCCTACTCAGTGACTTCCTACATTTCTTTTCCAAGAGAATACTTGTATTCTGCACATGTGGCCTAACAGTTGTGTCGTCATAGCTGCCTGTGGTTGAGCTAAAAGGTGTACCCGTGTTTCAGATAGATTGTTCAGATGAAGCAGTGTAGGTCCAACACAATGGAGGTGAACGATGATAAAGTGGGATCCGGGAGATAGGAAGAAGGAGAGAGAAGGTCACCCGGGAGAACCTCCTGTGAATGGCTTGGTAGTAGGGATATGTGAAGAAGGCATATGCTAAGGTCCCGGGACCAAGAGATGTTCCTCAGTGCTCTTAAGTATAGCATGTCCAGACAACTGATTCTTTCCGAATGAACAGCATTCTGTGTCTCTCCTATTATGCAGTGAATGAGATTGCATAGGGTATGGGTCCATATTCATGTAACTCTCTTATGTTGTCTCATGATGGATTTCCCCTGAAAATAATACAGAATGGAATTCTTGGCAGAATTCTCTGAATGTCTAGAAGAAAGTATGTAATCGCATAGCTCTGTGGGTCAAACATTTTACCATGAATTGAAAACAGGATCCAATTTTTAATGCCCACTTTAAGTTTGTTCAAGATTTCTCAAAGGTTTGTATCCCTGATACCCAGCGCAGTAACTGGCAAGTATTTTGGGTCCAATAAATGTTTGTCAATGGGAAAGTTGACTTCATATCCTTTATTCCTTCTTCTTTGGGGACAATCTATTGATTTCCTTCAGAGGGATGTTATCAGGATAATTTTTTAAATATAATCCAACCAAAATTTAAGGATCAGTTTGCTGACTTCAGAATCCTAGAAATGAGTCTCTTCTGTCTTCTGCTCCATTTCCTTTTCGCCCTCCTCACTAAATTCTACAGTCCTTTTAAGGCCCAGCTCTTCTTTAAAACCTGGGAGAGTCCCTCAGCCGAACCTCTTTGCTCTAACTCCTAGAGCCCATCTGCTTCTTACCTTCCTCAAAGCTTAGTGCTCTGCTCTCCTGCACCCCAAGCTCCCCGAGAGCATCCACTGTACCTAGCTCCCTTCCACAATGTCCCAGCACCTGGCAGTGCCATCTGGCCATAGTAGGTGGTCAATGAACACGGCAATGGCGCTTGTCTCTCTGAGGCAAACAGGAACAAAGCAGCCTGGGATCGTGGGACATAATGAGGATAACATCTCAAAGTGGAGGGTGGTGTTCCACTTTTCTTAAGCAGGAAAGAACAAGGGCATCCTGCTACTTTGTGTGGATGTCTTAATGTTTTCTCTTGTGTTGCAGAGATTAGTCATTTACAACATTTCTGTCTGAAAGAAAGCACATTCACGTACATTTCTAAATTTGTCTGAAAGACGAATTCTAAAATCTTACCAGAAGGAAACTGTATTTAGGTAATTGTCTGTATTCTCTAATCCTAAAAATCCCGATTAAATTATTTTTCTCTGAAAAGAACAAATACTAAAACTCTGAGGTAAGTTAGATACTGTAGAGTCCAGAACCTGGAAAGATTACTGATTTTATTTGCCAATATCCTTAATGTCTATATATCCTAAAGGGCAGAAGCCTTGATTTCTGAGTCGGGAGTTTGTGCTCTATTCCTGGCTCTTCATCTGTCAGCAATGTTCACTGTACCCTCAGGGAACAGATATTTAACCTTTCTGACCTTCAGTGTCTGTGCCTATTAAATGGGTTTGCTAATCATTCAGGAAGATGTTACCAAAATAGTTTGGAGAGAAGCAGTAAAGAGTTTTACAGGAGTATCATGGAGGCTGCTGGTCCACGTGAAATTTAGGATGAAGTTGCCTGCAAACTACTGCGTGACTTTGGGCAACTCAGTGAAGGCCCTGGGTCTTAAGGTCCTTGTCCGTAGAAAATGATGAGACTGGACGGTTTGTATGGCGGCTGCACCTTGAAAGTGCTATAGTCCAATCCAGCATGCCAAGCCTGGCACCATCATGATACATCAGTCTTTTATAAATGCCCTAAATTAGAGTAGTGATAGAAGATGGGACTCTGACATCAGCACCCAGAGAGGGGTCTGGATTTCAAATATGAATTACTAGGATCTCTGTAACTTAACTCTCTGGATTTTCAAGACTGAATAGAAATGAGGACTTGAGAAAAACATTAGGAAAATTCACTAGCGTTTTCCTTAGAAATGAGGAGGGAGGAGCCAGGTTTTAATTTTTTTGGCTGAAACTAAATATGAATGAATCAACCCTCATTAATAAAATTTGATCAATAAATTATAACAGTACATATAGAACTAGGATACTCAAGATTAGAAATCATGGATGAAAACAGAAATTCTTCAAAGATATCATGAAAAAAAAAGCTATCATGAACCCTAACTTTGGGACATGTGACGTATCTGAAACTATTGTAAACATCAGGGGCCGCTGGCCCCTGGTGAGGCAGCGCAAAGTGGGGGGCCCGATGATTAAAAGCAGTACGCAGTGAATCTGAGGGGCTCCAGTGGAAACCAGAAATTCCGAGAGCTGCTCATCCAAAGCCATTACGATAACGTGCAGAGAAAAGCAGACTCTCTGCTTTTGTTTTCTACCACATCAGCCCTTGTGCGTGGTTTTAAGGTCCTCCCTAGAGACACAGGGTAAAGAACTTTTAGGCAGCTGGAACCAGAGAGTCCTGGGTTAGAAGCCTGGCTCCACCACGTGGCCCTGGATTAGGTTCTTAAACTTTCAGATCTCTGGTTTCCCTCACTCATCAAGTAGGGATGCTATCTTCTGCCACAATAGGTTGGTGTGAGAACAAGTGCATTTAGCAGCCCCTTAACCAGTATTAGGACACAGTCAGTATCTCTTTCGTGAAAGCACATTTCCTAGTCTTTTTGTCTTTATGGACAGATAACCCTTTGACTGGCAGGTCATTCTTTTTAACTGGGTTGAAACATCTACCTGTTGCAGAAGGAGCAGCCTGAAACAGCACACCTAAAGGGATAGCGGGCTTTAACGAAACCACGGCTCCCTCTGGCATGTGGGGTGTCTCACTGGCGGCCGCTCCCTCTTGCCCAGGTCTTGTCCCAGGGCTGCTGTGTCTCCTCGGTCTGTTCCTCGCTGTCCTCCGCATCTCTTCCCTACAAGCGGCTCTATTCTTCCTTTCTCCACTGCTCTGGTGTGGCGGCACCTCGTTCTGCCCCTTCAGTCTGTACCCCAGATTTGCTGGCACTTGTCTCCAGAGCCCTGCGCTCGGCTGCCCCCCTCAAGGGCACCTCTGTTGGTCACGCCTCCGCAGCCGCTGGCTCCTACTCCTCTCTTCGCAGTGCGGACTGTTGGTACCCTGTCATCCTCTCCACCGCCTCACTCCACTCCGAACTGATCTTCTTGGCTTAGCAGAAGTTGCCTTAGATGACTCTGCGTTCCCCGCCCCATATGCTCTCTTTAGAAACTCTTGAGGGGAACTGCTCTGTAGTTCTTTCTTTCTTTAATTAATACATTTTTATTTTTGACTGTGCTATGTCTTTGTTGCTGCACGGGCTTTCTCTAGTTCCCGCGAGCCGGGGCTGCGTCCATAGCCGTGCTGGGGCTCATTGCAGCGGCTTCCGTCCTTGCGGAGCACAGGCTCTGGAACACAGGGGCTTTAGTGGTGGCGGCGCAGGGGCTTAGTTCCTCCATGATATGTGAGATCTTCCGAGACCAAGGATCGAATTTGTGTCCCCTCCATTGGCAGGCAGATTCTTATTCACTGTGTCACCAGGGAAGTCCTCCCCTGCCCTTTTCAGTTTTTATTTTATGTTTTGAACTTCCCAGGGATATCTCCTCAGCTTCCTGTCCTTTGATACTCCAGGGCTTCCTTGTGAGCCATTTTCCTCATAGTGTTCACCTCCTTACCATCAGACAGATGCACCCCTAGATCCTGGAGTTCTCCTCTGTCTCCTACTGAGGTTCCCCCGGGACGAGAAGACTCCTTCCGTGTGGGGTCTGCAGCTCTTAATGCTCCATCTCTAGATTCTGGCCCAGAGTAGGGAGCCACAGGTGCTGGCTAGATGAAAGCTACGGGACCACAGGAAACACAGGGGCCGGCAAATGGTCCTCCATCCGAGCACCGACTGCCCTGGGGAGCACCAGGCTCTCCTGTTTCCTGCCCGCTCTGGCTTCCGCGCTGTCTTCTTTAGGAGTGATCTCTGAAGCAGGGTAGGTAAAGGTCTCCTTCTGTGGGTTGCACCATCCCCACCTCCCCTGACACAGGAAAACACAGAATGGTTGACACAAAGCTCGTGGACCTGCGCTGATCTGACCTGTGGGTTCATGGTGGTCAGGAAGAGCCACGAGATCCAGGCAGGGCTGCTTAAGCTTGATTTCTAGGCAAAACACAAAACTGATTTAAGATTTTTTTTTGAGCAGAGAATGTGGCTCTTGGAGCAGTGATAGCATAAAAGTTGTGTACTAGCTAGTTGGGTACTAGCAGGGTCAAGAGGCTGAAGTCAGGGAAGCCAAGCTCCTGCCAGTGGTGAAAAGACCAAGATGATAAGAATGGATATATATATAGAGAGAATGGCTATAAGAGAGAATTTAGAGGAAACATCTAACAGGATTTGCTTAATAACAAGATAAGCAGAATTATGGGAAGAGTTAACATGTATATAGCCTGCCAGGATATCTCAGGCACTGTATATAAACTAACCCATTAAAACCTCCTCATTATCTCCAGTTTGCAGACAATGAAATAGAGGCGCAGGACCAAACTCCTAACCAGGCTTTGGGTCCAAGGTATCAAAATAATTAATAATAATAATAGTGATAATAATATAGTCCATAATAGATAAAAAGAAAGATGGCAAAAGGAGATGGCCTTAAGTTTTTTTAAAATATTTTTTGATGTGGACTACTTCTTTTTTGTTCAAGGGATGCTTTTATTTATTTATTTAAAAATTTATTTATTTCAATTGGAGGCTAATTACTTTACAATATTGTGGTGGTTTTTGCCATACATCGACATGAATCAGCCATTGGTGTACGTGTGACCCCCATCCTGAACCCCCCTCCCATCTCTCTCTCCACCCCATTCCTCTGGGCTGTCCCAGAGCACCGGCTTTGAGTGCCCTGCTTCATGCATTGAACTTGCACTGGTCATCTATTTCACATATGGTTATATACATGTTTCAATGCTATTCTCTCAGATCGTCCCACCCTTGCCTTTCCCCACATAGTACAAAAGTCTGTTCTTTACATTTGTGTCTCTCTGGCTGTCTTGCATATATGGTTGTCATTACCGTCTTTCTAAATTCCATACATACGCGTTAATATAGTGTATTGGTGTTTCTCTTTCTGGGTTACTTCATTCTGTATAATAGGCTCCAGTTTCACCCACCTCATTTGAGCTGACTCAAATTTATTCTTTTTTATAGCTGAGTAATATTTCATTGTGTATACGTACCACAACTTCCCCATCCATTCATCTGCTGATGGACATCTGGGTTGCTTCTATGTCCCAGCTATTGTAAACAGTGCTGCCATGAACATTGGGGTACATGTGTCTCCTTCAATTCTGGTTTCCTCAGTGTATGCCCAGCAGTAGGATTGCTAGGTTGAATGGCAGTTCTATTTTCAGTTTTTTCTATTTTAAGATTTTTTTGATGCAGACCATTTTTAAAGTCTTTATCGAATTTGTTACAATACTGCTTCTGTTTTATGTTTTGGGTTTTTTGGCCATGAGGCATGTGGAATCTTGACTCTCCGACCAGGGACTGAACCCGTACCCCCTGCATTGGAAGGGGAAGTCTTAGCCACTGGACCACCAGGGAAGTCCCCTTGGTACCACTTTGGAATTCGAGATGACAGCCAAATGAAAATATCCAGTGGCCACATGGAGTATAGAGACTTTCCCCTTTGCCTGCGTGTGCTCAGTTGTGTGTGACCCTGCGACCCTGTGGACTGTAGCCCACCAGGCTCCTCTATCCATGGGATTCTTCAGGCAAGAATACTGGAATGGGTTGCCATGCCCTCCTTCAAGGGAGCTTCCCGTCTCAGGGATCAAACTCAGGTCTCTCATATCTCCTGCAATAGCAGGCGGATTCTTTACCATTCGGGCCACCTGGGAAGCCCCTTTTGGCTAGTTCTGCCTTAAAATACACCTAGATCAAACATCCTGCAGTTTTCCATTGCTGTTTTCAAATGATTCTGCTATTTTTCCCCCTTTGCCATCTGCGGGGCCAGATGTACGAGTTACATAGAAGAGCCCTGTGCTGGGTAGAATGCTGTGGCAGCTATAGTAATTTTTAAGCAAGGTGTCTACATATCCATTTGGACTGAGCCTGTGAATTTTGTAGAGGGCCTGCCTTTCTGCTGAACATCTGGGATGGACGTTCCGGGTATGGGCATTCCCTCCAGTGTTCAGGCCTCCTTCACCTTCACGGGGTGTGTGCTCCTCTCACTGCTTCTGTGAAACTGTTCTTTCCCATATCATCACTGACACAATCACTGCCAGCTTTTTCTTAGCTGTTAGGCTCAGCATTTATCACATGCTCATTTTCATCTTTTCCAAAAATTCTCTCCTGTCTTAGCTGTCACAAGCCATGACTTCTACCACTTCTTGATTTGATGTTCTTTTCTTTGTACGATGTGACAGTTGGACCATAAAGAAGACTGAGCACTGAAGAAATACTGCTTTTGAACTGTGGTGCTGGAGAAGACTCTTGAGAGTCCCTTGGACTGCAAGGAGATAAACTAGTCAATCCTAAAGGAAATCAACCCTAAATATTCACTGGAAGGACTGATGCTAAAGCTGAAGCTCCAATACCTTGGTCACCTGATGCAAAGAGGTGACTCACTGGAAAAGACCTTGATGCTGGGAAAGACTGAAGGCAAAGGAGAAGAGGGCAGTAGAGGATGAGATGGTTAGATAGCATCACTGACTCAGTGGACGTGAATTTGAGCAAACTCTTGGAGACAGTGAAGGACAGGGAAGCCTGGCATGCTGCAGTTCATGGGGTTGCAGTCAGACATGACTTAGTGACTGAAGAGCCACAGCAATGCTTTGCACCTCCAGCTCTTCCTCTGGGTCCTGCCCCACGTCTGGAGGTATCTTCTAAGACTCAACAGTCATGAGTTGAACTGTTCCTCTGCAAGTTCGCTGACTCCCATTTAACCTGTCAGAGCATCCCCTGTGGTATGCATATAAAACGGATTTCCATCATCCTTATCTTGATGCTTGTCACTGCCTGGACCCTAGCCACCAACCCAACCTGATTCACTCTCTTTTTCTATACTTGTTCTTAATATTTCTGTCTGTTGACTCCATAACTCTTCAAATTTATGATCTCTTTTTACTCTGTTGGTCTTCACTTTTGATATCTCTACTCAACCACTAGTCCATCGTAGGGTGTTCCCCAATTCCAAGTATTTTAGGCCACCCTGGGAAATTCTTGGCTTAATCTAGCCCTGTTCCCTGGCTTTTCATCTTGACCAGGTGCTGGAAGGTGATGCTCCTGCTGAGTCTGTCTTAGTTTTGTTGATGTCCTCTCCCTTTCCTCTGCACATTTAACCCTGAAGCTGAACAAGCCTGACACTGAACTCTGTGCCGCAGAGCCACCACAGCCATCCTGCTCTGGCCCGTGAGTATGTTTGCCAAATAACCAGCTTTCAAGAGAGCCCACCCGCCTAGGCAGTGCCACTGTATGTCCCTAGTCCATTCTTGATCTTGGTTTCCCAAAGATTATTTCCTATATTCTGTCTTCTCAAATCTCCAGCGCTTTCTTCCCATTCTCATTTCATGATGCCCTACTTTTGATTTCACTGAGAAAACAGAAGAAATGAAGGGAGAAATTCCACCCACTTGCATGCTTCCCCTTCTTGAACTGCTTTCTTTGCTGTCTCCAGCACCCCACTCTCCTCCTTTTCTTCTTCTCTCACGGCCACATCTATTCACTTGTTGGTCATTTTTCTTCTTCCAAGCCTCTGGATTGGTATATAGTCAGTTTGGGCTGCTATAACAAAAATACCATAAGTTGGGCGGTGTAAGCAACAAACATTTATTTCTCATAGTTCTAGAGGCTGGGAGGCACAAGAATAGGGTGCCACCATGACCACCCTCTTCCTGGCTTATGGACAGTCATCTCCTCACAAGGCAGAGAGCAGAGACTCTTCTTATAAGGGCACCAATCCCTTCACCACTCTTCTGATCTAATTACTTCCCAGCAACCCCCATCTCCACACACCACCACACTGGGGATTAGGCTTACAGTGTATCAATTTGGGGAGGACACAAACATGGAGACCATATGGTGTGTTTTAAGGGTTAATCCTTATAGCTCCTTTCCCTACTCTTCAATCTCACTCTCTTGAGTAATTTCATTTAGTGCCATGACTTTAAATAAATATCATTGCATACTGCTCCTCCAAGATTTATACCTTCACCTGGATACGCCTTTTGAATTTCAGATATATATCCAACTGCCTACATGATATTTGATGCATGTGTGCGTGTATGCTAGGTCACTGCAGTCGTGTCCAACTCGGTGATCTTATGGACTATAGCCCATCAGTCTCCTCTGTCCATGGGATTCTCCAGGCAAGAATACTCGAGTGGGTTGCCATGCCTTCCTCCAGGGGATCTTCCTGACCCAGGGATCGAACCTGCATCTCTTATGACTCCTGCATTGGCAGGCAGCACAAATGTCCAATAGGCATCTCAAATTTAACCCATCCAAAACTGAACTCTTCATTTTCCTCCCCAAACCTACTTCTCCCACAGTTTTTTCCACCTTAGTAAATAAAATCTGTATTCGTCTGGTAGCTTAGTCCAAAATGTAGCAACTCAGCCTGACTGCTCTCTTTTTCAAGCCTTGTATTCACTCCATTGGTAAAATCCTGCCAGCCCGTACAGTCGCACTCCACACCGCTAGAGCAGTCATCGTCATCTATCACCCGGTCTCTTGCAATCGCCCCCTAACTGGTCTTCCTGCTTCTATCCTTACCCCCTTTGCCTTCTTCACACAGCAGTCAACGTGATGCTTGCTGAAACTGAAGTGGGATCGTATCATTCCTGTTCAGTGTCAAGACTCTCCCGGGTCATCCTGTTTCTCTCAGAGTAGAATCTGAGTGCTTCCCGGGGTTCCCAAGCCTTCCAGGCATGCCCTACTCCATCTCCGTGCTGGTTCTTCTCGCTGCTCCCCCTCCTGCTGCTTCTGCACAGCTGCACTGGTCTCCTCGCTGTTCCTCACATCCACCCGGCACGCTCATGCCTCTGAGCCTTTCCGCTGGCTGTGCCCTCTGGCTGAAATGCTCTTCACCTACACATCCCATGGCTGTCTGCCTCATTGTGCTCAGGTCTCACTCAGAAGTCAGTAGAGGGACCTTCTCTGACAGCTCTGCCTGAGTTGCACTCACTCCAGTTTCTCTATCCATCCTATTTCACCTTATCATTCTTTTTTGGCATTACTGTCATCTGACACATTATATTAATGTTTATTTGTTTAGTATCAGTCTCCACTCTACCTCCCAGAATGTAATCTACAGAAGAGCTTTGCTTTGTATACTCTTGTATTAACTAAAATAGTCACTCAGAGTGGTTACTGAATAAATATTTGTTGAATGAATAAATGAACTCTCTTCCTATTTCCCAGGCTTACAACTAGTCAGTCCTGGGCTGGGTTCATTAACTTTACTCATTAAGAGTAACTATCTATAATACATACCTTAGTGTGTGCTAAGTTGCTTCTGTCTTGTCTGACTCTTTGCAACCCCCATGGACTGTAACCCGCCAGGTTCCTCTGTCCATGGGATTCTCTAGACAAGTATACTGGAGTGGGTTGCCATGCCCTCCTCCAGGGGATCTTCCCGACCCAGGGATGGAACCTGTGACTCCTGTGTCTCCTGCCCTGGCAGGCAGATCCTTTAGCAATAGCGCCACCTGGGAAACCCACATATATTAGTGCAATCCTCCTAAATTTAGGTTATTTCACAACCAACCAACATTCTGTTAGGGGGCTTCAGCTAGGATTGTTCACAAAGGTGCCAATTAAGGATAATTTGATTCATGCACCATAGGTTAAATTATATCTAAAATCACTAAGACTATAAGATCAGGATATTCAATTGCAATTATCTCTTACACTGAAATGTGTGTGTAACAAGTGTTTGTTTTGTTTAAAATATTTGTCTCTCCTCACATAAAGAGGGGGGAGCAGTTTGCAAACCAGAAATGCCCCGATGCAGATTCATGTCCCAATCCACCACACTTCTTTCTGCCATCTTATTACGGCAGGTTCTCGCAAGTCGCGTGAACAGCAGTCACGGTGCCTCAGAGCAGAGGCACTGAAGGCCGGCTACGTTGGTTCAAATCCAAGGTCTGCCACTTGTCAGCTTTGTCCCCTTGGATAAGTTACTTAACTGCTCTGAGTTTCTTTATCCGGGTTAAGGCTCTCTGCCTCTAGGGTTGTCCTGAGGATCTAATGAGATAATTCATGTAAAGCACTTATAGGATTGGGACAAAGAAAGTGCACGTAGCTATGATTTTTGCTAATATTCTTCCTGATGAAACAGCTGTCACTTCTTACGTGTTTTACTGTCCTTGCTCCTGGGACCAGGCCCAGGACTGACTCCATAGTACTGTGTGTCCAACGGGTACGGCCACCACACCCTTGGAGCCCTTGCCACTTGTGTTCCACAAAAGCTCGGTCTTTGCCCTCCTTTCCCCTCTCCTCCCGTCCTGCCTTCCTTCCGCCCGCCCTCCCTCTGTCCCTTCCTTCCTCCTTCTCCTAAGCTCTGCCTTTCCTCACTCTTCTCTAGTCCTCTCTCACATATCGCACGATCTGTTTGGCAATAGTCTCTCTTTCCTCTCCTCCATTCTTCTGCTGTTTCTCTCTGCTCTCATTCACAGAGGAAGAGTTCTAGAGGGAGAGGGCCTGTTATGTCACCAGGAAGAGTCCCCAGAAGCAAAGGTCTTAGACCGCTCACTTCCTGAAGAGTTTTGCTCTTTCAAGCAGGCCCTGCTTTAGAAATCAGAGGCCTTTTATCAAAGACTGTTGGCTGCTCAGGTTAATCAGAAATGCCATCTCAGCATTTCTAACCCATATGTGGGTTATGCCAGCAGCATCCACGAAATGCTTTAGAAAACACTGGCATGTCTTCTCAACAATCACAGGCACACCATGAAATCGACCATAACCAACTGTATTGCTCGCTGCTTCTAAGGAACATCAATGAAATAATGTGGTCACTGTGGTGCTTAATAATGTTCAATTCCAGTGATGGTGAGAATGTAGGAAGGAATGAAAGACATGTTCAGTGGAAGCATGTTTTTGTTTTTCCTTTTTCCCTATTAGATTGGGAGCTCCGTGACGGAAGGGACCATGCCTGCTGTAGTACTGAGGTATACGACTAGCATCTGGCTTAGACCTTACTCAGAATATGTGTTCAGTAAATAAACATGCCCTGAATTTTTACTTCTCAAGAATTAGACAAATGTGGTCAAAAATTCTGACTATACAAAGACAACAAGAAGAAAACCATGAATAAGGATGGTGCTTTATGGGACAATCATTCAGGTAGCTTTGTAAAACATAAAAGTCTAAGAACTAATTAGAAAACATCATTGAAAACATCACAATTCTCTACAGTTCTATGGATTTTTATACCATCTCTTTTGTGACAATTACTACTGAAAATTATAGTGATGTGGAAGTATATCTCAGTTCTTCCTATTATTGATCATTTATTATTTTATTACTTGGGGAACAAGTTCCTACTGTTAAACCATACACATCATATACTTCAGTACCTGTTTGCTAAATAAATGATTAAATGGTGAAGTTACGTGCATGCGTGCTAAGTCGTAACTTCACCATTTAGAATATTGTGCTAAATCGCTTCAGTCATGTCCGACTCTTTGCAAGCCTATGGACCATCACCTGCCAGGCTCCTCTGTCCATGGGATTCTCCAGGCAAGAATACTGGAGTGGGTTGCCATGCCCTCCTTCAGGGAATCTTCCTGACCCAGGGATTGAACCCATGTTTCTTGAGTCTCTTATGTCTCCTGCAATGGTGGGCAAGTTCTTTACCACTAGTGCCACCTGGGAAGCCCAATTTCTGGTCATTCAGAATATTTGAAAAGGTTTCACAAAAGTGGATGGCCTTATTAAGCAAAAATTACTACCTATATAATCTGTATGGATTGATATTAGAACATAAAATTTTAAAAGTCACAATTATGTTAAACATATGTTATCTCTTTTGATTCAAAAAGCACTTCACAATCTTTAAGTTATAAAATTAGGTCCATTTCTCCATCAGTCTGGAAGGACGTCATTGTTGGGCCATCAAGGAGAAAAACTACCATTTCCAGTTCTTCTTCAAAACCTCAGATGCATGGCTTTCTGGCCAAGCATCTGCAATTTCATATTGTTGGAACGTTCATTGTCTCCCTGGGATCTGCAACTTTCTGTAACTTTGCTGTAGCTGAACCAGGAAAGAAGGCATATGCAGGTCTCTATAGAAATTATGACTCCATGAAAGATGTTGAGGTGAAGAGGAAGGCTGGTATCTTTCAGAGTGCACAATGATTTGAAATATAAAGAATTTCTTTGCTTGAGTTCCATGGAAGTTTGTCACTTACCTGTGTTCCTGAAGCATGAAACTATGAATATCTGGGCTGAAGAATAGTCTCTCAACAGATAAATGATGAACAAATACTGTGGGCACTAAAAAAAATGTAAAAGAAACCAATTAGGCACCCCAAAATGTAACTTAATCTATTTTTGGTCTACCGGTATTTTACCAAGACTTTAAAATAAACCGGCTTTTTCAAGTTGTTTAGTTGAATGGATTCTGAATAAAAAGTGATTTTATATTCTGGTTGGAAAGATTTAAAGAGGCTGAATTACCTGAGAAAGACAGTATAACCCTAAACCAAAATGATAGAAATAACTGTCCTTTAATTTTTCTTTAATACATTTGTATCTCATCATATTACATTTCTAGACCAAAATGGTTTGTACATTTCTGTTGGTTGAGCAGGAGGAAATCATTATAATGAAAAGAAGTTATTGAAAATGGTCCATGTTGTGTAATTCCCAGGATAAATGGGCTGAGTAACAAATATTTCTGTTGTGAACTGTTTTATACTGAAATGTGCATTATTAAACCCATTTGTTGAACACATTGAAAGATCGAATATCTTCCTAACCCGATGCTGGAAAATGTTTATTTGCTAGTCTTCTCCTTCCTCTGCTGCTTGGATCTTGATAGATATTGTTTCTGGGTTTTCTGGAATCCATTCACATGAGAGGGGAAAAAAAATCATAGATGAAGAAACCAGAAAAACAATTTATGATTTATAAACACATACTTTAAACAAGATCATAAGAAATTTTAAATAGTATACCTAATAGAAACAGCATGTGGAAAAGCATATAGAACAATGGTGGGTGGTGGGTGACTATTTTTTTATATTAGCATGAAGCTCCTACATGTTTGAAGAACACAAAAAACCAGTAGCCATCCAGCTATAAGAATCTGAGTATAGCAAAAGAATGCTAGTGATCAAGATGGTTCAGGGGTGATGTTATGCTCCTTTGATTTTATAACTATGTTACTTTATGTATACCGTGTATTTAAGTAATATGATTTTACTGCCCTTTAAAACACTGTGTGTGCAATCAATCGTTTTTATTTCATTTAGAGTAATTATATGTGGGTTTGATTCCATGTGCCAATTATCTCCCAAAAAAGCCTCTGCTGAAAAGCCAACAGAACCTTCAGAGACTTAGAGTTGGAGTTTATAAGCATCTGGAGTGGAAGGAGCAAAAACTAATCTTCTTTTTTGACTATCCTTTTCTTTCTTCTCCAGTAACTCCACTTAATCTAGAGTTGAGTTGGAAGTAGGACATCTAGGTGTAGATTTATTTATTTACTCATTCAATCAATAAACATCTATTAAGTGGCTACCATGTGCCAGCTTGGTACTAAGGATGTAAGAAGTTGTTAATGTGGCATCGAACTTCTGGAGAGATTTTAAGGTTCAGTTCAGTTCAGTTCAGTCGCTCAAAGTGTCCGACTCTTTTGACCCCATGAATTGCAGCACGCCAGGCCTCCCTGTCCATCATTAACTCCCGGAGTTCACTCAGACTCACGTCCATCGAGTCAGTGATGCCATCCAGCCATCTCATCCTCTGTCGTCTCCTTCTCCTCCTGCCCCCAATCCCTCCCAGCATCAAAGTCTTTTCCAGTGAGTCAACTCTTCGCATGAGGTGCCCAAAGTACTGGAGTTTCAGCTTTAGTATCATTCCTTCCAAAGAAATCCCAGGGCTGATCTCCTTCAGAATGGACTGGTTGGATCTCCTTGCAGTCCAAGGGACTCTCAAGAGTCTTCTCCAACACCACAGTTCAAAAGCGTCAATTCTTCGGCACTCAGCCTTCTTCACAGTCCAACTCTCACATCCATACATGACCACAGGAAAAACCATAGCCTTGACTAGACGGACCTTAGTCAGCAAAGTAATGTCTCTGCTTTTGAAAATGCTATCTAGGTTGGACATAACTTTTCTTCCAAGTAGTAAGCGTCTTCTAATTTCATGGCTGCAGTCACCGTCTGCAGTGATTTTGGAGCCCAAAAAAATAAAGTCTGACACTGTTTCCACTGTTTCCCCATCTATTTCCCATGAAGTGATGGGACTGGATGCCATGATCTTCGTTTCTGAATGTTGAGCTTTAAGCCAACTTTTTCGTTCTCCTCTTTCACTTTCATCAAGAGGCTTTTTAGCTCTTCACTTTCTGCCATAAGGGTGGTGTCATCTGCATATCTGAGGTTATTGATAAAACATCTAGAATTGTAACTCAGATAAATGGGAGTAAAAATGTCTTTGAAGCAGATGAAAACTGAGGGAAGTTAAGTGGAGAGACAGGTTTATGCTGAGGAGGTGTGGAAGAAGTATGAATCGTATTCGATTCTTTAGGGCTTCCCAGGTGGCTCAGGGGTAAAGAATCCACCTGCCAATGCAGGAGACACAGGAGTCGCAGGTTCAATCCCTGGGTGAGGAAGAGCCCCTGGAGGAGGAAAGGCAACCCACTCCAGTATTTTTGCCTAGAAAATTCCATGGACAGAGGAGCCTGGTGGGCTACAGTCCATAGGGTTGCAAAGAGTCAGACATGACTGAGCATACACACGGATATAGGAAGTCTCTGCCATGAATGATAGAGGGAAGATACATGAGATTTTGAGGTACATAGATAAAGATTAGGCACACAGAATTATTGGGGGAATATTCCCTGCAATAAATCAGGGGATTTTTGCTGGCATTCCTGGCGCTGTTGTAGCCAGCATGTGTTACAGGGAGCTGGAGAATTCCCAGGTTTTTTCCAACAATGTTCCTGGGCATAAATAGAAAACTGGACAATGTGCCTGGGGTGGGTTTCCTAGTGACAGGGTGGGTCCCAAGAACATGATGGGGGCCTTATTGTTAGAGGAGGTAGTAACGGGCTGAGTCGAGGGTTCCTAGGTAGGTCAAACAAGGATTTAGTGTTCACTGAACTCGGTGAGCAGAAAGCAGGGAGGGGCAGAAGGGGCAGAGGTGCAGTGGTAGATATGGGACTGTCTAGAAAAAACAAGCAATCCAGGCACCTCTAATGGTTAAATTCAGAGAGTGATTCTGCTGGTACATGGCTGAAGTAGGGTGGAATTGGAAGACTGCAGTGAACAAGATCGTGTGACTCTACAGTTACAGTGACTGATGGATCTCTAGCATGAGTTTTAAAGATGTCAGAAGTGATGACGAGGTGTGAGGATGTGGAGGAAAATGAGCCAGGTGCTGTATTCATCTAGAAAGGTGGAAGTGGGTCTCACGGGAGTTCAGTAAACAACAGCTGTGGTGCCTTTAAGAGAGTGGAACAGAGGACTGATGTCAATTTTATACAAAGAGGAAAAAGAAGTAGACAGCGAGTTGTCCAAAAGCTTAAAGTCTTGGTTTGTAAATTACCGGGGGAAAAACTCCAAGGGGGCCAGAAATTGTTTTGAAGGCATCTATAATACGATATACACTATATATAATCAGACAACTGCATTTTTACTAGATTCAGTCACTTCAGTTCAGTTGCTCAGTCATCTCCGACTCTTTGCGACCCCGTGAACCGCAGCAGACCAGGCCTCCCTGTCCATCATCAACTCCCAGAGTTCACCCAAACTCATGTCCGTTGAGTCGGTAATGCCATCCAACCATCTCATCCTCTGTCGTCCCCTTCTCCTCCGGCTCTCAATCTTTCCCAGCCTCAGGGTCTTTTCCAATGAGTCAGCTCTTCGCATCAGGTGGCCAAATTATTGGAGCTTCAGCTTCAACATCAGTCCTTCCAATGAACACCCAGGACTGATCTCCTTTAGGATGGACTGGTTGGATCTCCTTGCAGTCCAAGGGACTCACAAGAGTCTTCTCCAACACCACAGTTCAAAAGCATCAATTCTTCTGCGCTCAGCTTTCTTTATAGTCCAACTCTCACATCCGTATATGACTACTGGAAAAACCATAGCCATAAAGACAGACCTTCGTTGGCAAAGTAATGTCTCTGCTTTTTAATATGCTGTCTAGGTTGGTCATTACTTTCCTTCCAAGGAGTATGCATCTTTTAATTTCATGTCTGCAGTCACCATGTGCAGTGATTTTGGAGCCCACAAAAATAAAGTCAGCCACTGTTTCCACTGTTTCCCCATCTATCTGCCATGAAGTGATAGGACCAGATGCCATGATCTTCGTTTTCTGAATGTTGAGCTTTAAGCCAACTTTTTCACTCTCCTCTTTCATTTTCATCAAGAGGCTCTTTTCTTCTTCACTCTTTGCCATAAGGGTGATGTCATCTGCATATCTGAGGTTATTGATATTTCTCCCAGCAATCTTGATTCCAGCTTGTGCTTCCTCCAGCCCAGCGTTTCTCATTATGTACTCTGCATAGAAGTTAAATAAGCAGGGTGACAATATACAGCCTTGATGTACTCCTTTTCCTATTTGGAACCAGTCTGTTGTTCCATGTCCAGTTCTAACTGTTGCTTCCTGACCTGCATACAGGTTTCTCAAGAGGCAGGTCAGGTGGTCTGGTATTCCCATCTCTTTCAGAATTTTCCACAGTTTATTGTGAAAAAGGCTTTGGCATAGTCAATAAAGCAGAAATAGATGTTTTCGAAAACTGACCTTTTCCAGTCCTGTGGCCACTGCTGAGTTTTCCAAATTTGCTGGCATATTGAGTGCAGCACTTTCACAGCATCATCTTTCAGGATTTGAAATAGCTCAACTGGAATTCCATCACCTCCACTAGCTTTCTTCATAGTGATGCTTCCTAAGGCTCACTTGATTTCACATTCCAGGATGTCTGACTCTAGGTGAGTGATCACAGCATCGTGATTGTCTAGGTCATGAAGATCTTTTTTGTATAGTTCTTCTGTGTATTCTTGCCACCTCTTCTTAATATCTTCTGCTTCTGTTAGGTCCCTACTGTTTCTGTCCTTTATTGTGCCCATCTTTGCATGAAATGTTCCCTTGGTATCTCTAATTTTCTTGAAGAGATCTCTAGTCTTTCCCATTCTATTGTTTTCCTCTATTTCTTTGCATTGATCACTAAGGAAGGCTTTCTTATCTCTCCTTGCTATTTTTTGGAACTCTGCATTCAAATGGGTATATCTTTCCTTTTCTCCTTTGCTTTTCACTTCCCTTCTTTCCCAGCTATTTGTCAGGCCTCCTCAGACAGCCATTTTGGTGTTTTGCCTTTCTTTTTCTTGAGGATGGTCTTGATTCCTGTCTTGTACAATGTCACGAACCTCCATCCATAGTTCATCAGCACTCTGTCTATCAGATCTAGTCCTTTAATCTATTTCTCACTTCCACTGTATAACCGTAAGGTTCCCTAGGCTTTTTACATATCTTAAGAATGAGATTTAGTTGGTAGACCCACTAAAGAGCATGTCATTTTTTTCAAGATAATCCTCTTCATCTAAAAGAAAAACACTATAATGTTCCTTTTTCGTCCCTGTTAATCTTACTTATATAATCATAGTCCTAGACAAGTATTTTTATTTCGAAGTGATGAATCCTAACCACTGGACAGCCAGGGAATTCCTTGGACTAGTTTTGAAACCACCATTATGTTAAGTATGTAAAACACAGTTGATGTGATTATTGCCAGGTGTACCTTGTGCATTGGAATAGGGAACACAAAGTTTCCTGACATACGAATAATGGTCTGATAACTTTACAGTCACACCAGTATCTTTGTGGATATCCTGACTGTTTCAAAGCCAGTTTTGTGTTTTTTTGTTTTTTGCATGGATGGTTCCGTTTTTATTTACAAAACATCATGAATGCTATTTAAATTATAATAAAACTCCTTTTAAGGAAATTTAGTAGGGGCCGTATGTGGTTGATGTTGACCAACACCTGTCCTTTATAGTTATGTGCTAAAAAGCAGGTGTTCATACATTTATTGTGCTTCTGTTGGGCTTTTCATCTCTACCCTCTTATCTGAAAATGTTGATAATTCAAAAGATTTCATAGCAACAGTACAGTTTGTGCTTTATCGCATAGAGCAAACAAAACCTATTCCTTCACTGGGATGACTGTATTACTTTTTCAATCTTTGTTTAAGCAAATCGAGTCCAAGGCATTCCAAAGTAAGATATTACCACTTTCCTACTTGTCCTTCCGGCGGTGCTCACTCTCTCTTGGAAGATGGTCATCTTGCCTGCTGGATCCTTCTCTCAGTCTGGCTCTGTGTGATATGAGATCAAAGGGCTTTCATTTTCTGTATCAATTAGGCTGGCTGTCTTGTCTCAATGAGATTAAGTAGCCTCTGGAGACTAGTGACACCAGAGCAGCAGCTGATGAGCTGATGGTTAGCGTACAATTTGGTTGTCTTAATTCTTTCTAAATGGTAGTTTGTATAGTCTGACATCTTTCTTTTATGATTGTGTCTGTGGCTCATTTGTTCAGGGCAACTGTGCAGAACACCCCAGACCTGATAATCAGTGATCCGAGTTTCTCAAAAGGCTAGTGAGGCACATCAGTTCTCTCCTAAGCTTCATGTATTTCTCATGCTAAGGGAAGGGCCAGAGTTTTTGTTTCGTTCTTTGATCTTTTTGGTACAATGTGAAGTACCAAAATATTCAACCCCAGATAAATTCTAAATCCTCTACCCAGAATTTACCCCAAAGTTGCTTAGGTGATAGGTGAAGTCGCTCAGTCGTGTCCGACTCTTTGCGACCCCGTGGACTGTAATTTTGATCTTTTTGGTACAATGTGAAGTACCAAAATATTCAACCCCAGATAAATTCTAAATCCTCTACCCAGAATTTACCCCAAAGTTGCTTAGGTGATAGGTGAAGTCGCTCAGTCGTGTCCGACTCTTTGCGACCCCGTGGACTGTAACCTACTAGGCTTCTTCTGTCCGTGGGATTCTCCAGGCAAGAACACTGGAGTGGATTGCCATTTCCTTCTCCAGGGGATCTTCCCGACCCAGGGATCGAACCCGGGTCTCCCGCATTGGAGGCAGACGCTTTAACCTCTGAGCCACCAGGGAAGCCCACAAAGTTGCTTAAAGGAAGTGTTATTCAGAGCCTTTGCTGGGCCCCGGGAAAAGCTGTGTAAGGCTGGTGTGGGCCCTGCTATATGGAAGTTCTGTATCTGGAAGTTTATGGTTGACATGTTCCACAGTCATACTGAACCACTTCTCTGGAGATAAGACTTGAACATCCTCACGAAAGAAAGTGCAGCCGTGTTTTTAAGGGCATAAACAAGACACTGGTATGTATTAACAACATTCTCTCTCAGAGTATTCGCTCTGACTTCACTTTCAGAGATTTCCCAGCCAGCTGCTTCTTCAAGAAAAAAGAGGTCATCAAGTAGAAACTCCCTCAGTTTGCATTCCTCACCGACTTCAGACTTCTCTAAGCGTACACCTACTCTTTACTTCTTCCTTACTATCCCAGAAGAAAAAGCCCTACCTCTTTCTAAGTCTCGCTCTCAATGGGTGCCCCAAACCTCTGGCCTCCTCAGTGTCTCACCTCCTCTCACGTCTTGACCCCTCCTTTCTCCTCTGGGTGCACATGTGCTCAAGACTCCGCCAGACGTTAGAGAAATAAAAAAAAAAACAGCGACAGAAACAACTACCCTTTCTTTAGCTCAACTTCCTTTTTTTTCTGGGCTGATGGCTTACATTTCACCTTTTCTTCATCATCAAATTCTTAAGAAAGACAACACGGCTTATTTTAGGTACTGGGTGCGATTCTCTTTTTCATCCCGTCCTCTGATTTCTGCCCCCTCCACTGCTGTTCTCGCCAATCAAGGAACACCGTTCGGTTCTCCTCTTACTCGCCTCTCTTTTCCGTTGGCCATTCAGGATTAGTCTCTCCAACAGGAAGGCATCTTCTGAGTTCTGTCTCATTTCCTTCTCTGGGTCCCCCTCGTATATCCTTCTAAATGTTCTGCCTCTTCTCTTCGTTTTCTGTCCCTCCGAAGTTCGGGTTTTCTAAGGTTTCTCATCCTTCTCTCCTCCCCTCGCTCCTCTTCCTCCTCATCCCTAGGCAATCCCATGACTTTCTTCCAGCCAGAAACTTGCATCACCAGCTACTCATAGGAATTCTCCTTGAGGCACCTCAGAATTGAGCACACAGCAAAGAACTGACCCCGCAAACCCCTTCCATGGGAACCGCTCACACACACTTCTCCTCCCTGGCTCCGTCAGGACCGCATCGTCCTCTCCGATGCCCTGGAGGGATCCGAGCCTTCTTATCTTGTCTTCTTACTTCCTCTCGGTTCTGCCCCCTTCATTCTTCATTCCATTCCCTCAGTCTAGATCGGCCCTCATTGCCTCACATGTGGAAGGCTGCATCTAGGCATTTTCTGCATTATATTTCTACAACCATATCTGATCCTATCACTGCCAGGAGAAAAGACTTCCTTCCATTCCCAGCTGCCTACAAAATCTATTTGAGTCCAAACTCCTTAGTGTGGCATACGATCTGCTTCAGACTGTGATCAAGCCTAGTTTTCTAATTACTTTCTGGTCGCCCACCCCCATATGCCTTTACACACTCCATTATGTTCCCCATCTGTGCCTTCATAGCCAGGGTCAGGGTGATCCTTTTCCCCGAAATGCTCTCTCTCTTTTTTTTGGTCCTCTCCTCTCCCTGGAAAATCTCAATTCCTCCTTCTGCATGGACTCCAATGTCACCTCCCTTCTAGTGCACTGGTCTTCACTGACCACAGCTCCTACCCCAGTCCCACAACTTTCAAAGCTTTAACTGTTCTGCCTTTGGTGTTCCCAGAGCATTTTATGCACGTGCATGCTAAGTCACTTCAGTCGTGTCCAACTCTTTGCAACCCCGTGGATTGATTGCAGCCCGCCAGGCTCTTCTGTCCATGGGATTCCCCAGGCAAGAGCACTGGAGTAGGTTGCCATTTCCTGTTCCAGGGGATCGTCCCGGTCCAAGGATCGAACCCATGTCTCTTATGTCTCCTGCACTGGCAGGCGGGTTCTTTACCATTCAGTTACCAGCATGCTTCCCCTTAAAGTCCTGTTTCGTCCTACCGCCCTTTGTCTGTTAGTCTGTCTTCCCCGCCAGGCTTCTCCAAAGCCATGTTCATTTTCCTCCTATGCCTAAGATTCTCCCCCAGTTCCTATTTTGTTTTTGAGATGTAATAGAAAGCCGTAGCTGCCTGCCTCGGGAAACACTGGCACTCCTGTCACCACCCCTCCAGTTTTCTATTCATGTTCGCTATTACAGCACTTATTATATTGATGCTATTTGTTTACTTTTCCATCTCTTCCTGCTAGACTGAGAGTATCTCAGGGGCAGGGAACTTCGTCTCATTCATCGTCGTTGCCACCCAAGTGGTTAACACAGTGCCCAGAACACAGTCGGAGAAGGCAATGGCACCCCGCTCCAGTACTCTTGCCTGGAAAATCCCATGGATGGAGGAGCCTGGTGGGCTGCAGTCCATGGGGTCGCTAAGAGTCGGACACGACTGAGCGACTTCACTTTCACTTTTCACTTTCATGCATTGGAGAAGGAAATGGCAACCCGCTCCAGTGTTCTTGCCTAGAGAATCCCAGGGACGGGGCAGCCTGGTGGGCTGCCGTCTATGGGGTCGCACGGAGTCGGACACGACTGAAGTGACTTAGCAGTAGCAGAACACAGTAGGTACCAAATAAATGTTTAGCAAATAAACCGCCAAGCCCCTAAGCCTTTATTATTTGTATCTGAGTTACTTTTAGATGTCAAATGGTGCTTTTGTTTTGAATGGCTATATAAAATAACATTTTATTAAGTGCTTATTAATTTACTATGAACATTTCACCAAAGGTGATCATCACCTGCACAGAAAATTTAAAATCCTCATTCGTTAGAAAAGGGTCATGTTAAGGGACTAGAAAACAACCCTGACTTGTGGGAAACTGAGCCTGAGAGAGTGCTGAATTGAAAGGAGTGAACACATAAAGTGACAGACAGTGCTTGCTCAAGGCATTGGAATCCCAATAAGTAGGTAACATCCCACACCCTGGAGTCTGTTTTTTTTAAAGGGAAAATTAAAAAGATAACTGAAGTTACTTACCAAATTTATGCTAAAAACCAAGATTAAAAACTGCACTGAAAATCCCCTTGGTCCCAAGAACTGTAGTGTTTCTATTAAGTGTCCTCCTACTGGTGTTTTTCTCATAATTACCAAATTACGCGACAGAAGAGAACGTGCTTGTATGTGTAATCAGTTGAGGTGGGCAAGTTGGGGGAAAGTTATGGGGGAAGTGAAGATCAGAAGAATCAGCACTTCTCTCTTCCCTGGCTTCCTCTCCCCTTGTAGATTTGCACAGATAATATACATTCACTTTATAAAAATCAGTCAACAGGAAAAAGCTCCCTGGGCTATAAACTGAAACACTGATCTGAGGGAGTCTGGTTTCAGAGTTCCTATTTTCTATGGCTAACAACTGTGAGTTATTTTGTCAACTCTTCATTGCCTGTAAAGCTTAGGTGCTTTCAGTTCAGTTCAGTTCAGTCTCTCAGTCGTGTCCGACTCTTTGCGACCCCATGAATCGCAGCACGCCAGGCCTCCCTGTTCATCACCATCTCTCGGAGTTCATTCAGACTCACATCCATCGAGTCAGTGATGCCATCCAGCCATCTCATCCTCGGTCGTCCCCTTCTCCTCCTGCCCCCAATCCCTCCCAGCAACAGAGTCTTTTCCAATGAGTCAACTCTTCCCATGAGGTGGCCAAAGTACTGGAGTTTCAGCTTTAGCATCATTCCTTCCAAAGAAATCCCAGGGTTGATCTTCAGAATGGACTGGTTGGATCTCCTTGCAGTCCAAGGGACTCTCAAGAGTCTTCTCCAACACCACAGTTCAAAAGCATCAATTCTTCGGCGCTCAGCCTTCTTCACAGTCCAACTCTCACATCCATACATGACCACAGGAAAAACCACAGCCTTGACTAGACGGACTTATTAATAATACAAATTAGTAATTATATTAAATGACCCCAGATTTTCTTTTAGCATGGTGAGTCCTCTCAAAGTTGGGCTCTTTCAGCCAGCTACTATCACTGTATTTTCCCTTTTGTTTTTTTCTTTTTTCCCCCCTTGAGTTATGTTGTGCTGTGTGGTATTATGGGTATTTCCCAATATTATCAACCCATGTACATCCATTTTCACTTAGCCCATATCCTGCTTCCTACACTCTTCTAAACTTTATCTATGAATCACTCAAAATTTTACATATTCTGGAAATTACACACTTACTTTTCAGAATATAGTAACCACTCTTCCTCCCTTATTTGAAACATTTTTAACATCTCTCCTAAATGAACTCTCTATTACTTATGCTAGTTTATACAATTATTGTTAGCGCTTATGGTGAGCCAGGGAAAAAAGTAATTATCAAGGCCATTTTTTCCCTTTCTTTTCTCCTTGCTCATCTTTTTTATTCTTCGCAAAGCCTGGGGCCTGGAGCAGAGCCTGGGGGTCTGGAGTGCAGGTGGGGAGTTCTTCCACAGGAAGGAAGGTACCTGGCTGTGAGCACCTTCACACCTCATTATTATCTATTAGGCATTGACTCATTTGAAAATTGTTAGGCAGGCTGGGATTGGAGGTTGGAGGAACCAGGGTGGAAAGCGATTTGTCCACGTTAGAAAAGAATCAATCGATATGGAGAGCCCCAAACTCAAAGAGATGACTCAGCCCTGCAAGAAAAATGTGGACTTGGGAGTTTTTAACAGCTGTTGAAGGATGAAGAAAGCACTCCTAGATTATTAGAATTAGGAAGCAGTGCTTCAAGTTTAAAAAGAATAAATTCAGTTTCACCCAAAGAGATGAAATTTGGGAATTTACATAAAGAGATAGTTTAGGCTAAAATTAAAAGACACTTTCTGGGACTGAAAACATAAGTGATTATATATTCAATATATAACACATATAAAAATGTATGTATGATAGATATATTTAAACAGGAAATTTTAATTAGAAAAAATTCAGACAATACAAAGGGGAGTACAATGAACAATGAGTCCCCCTCCTTGCTCACACTCTTCCCTGCCCACCTCCCCTGCCAGGTCTGCTTGCTGAACAAAATCCCTGCTACTTAGTTATTTATCCTTTTAGAGAAATTCTATGTACTTACAAACATGTATGTGTGTGAGGTTTTTTTTTTTTTTTTTTACCGCCTGCACCTTACTTTCTCCACTTATCAATGTGTCTTAAAAATCTTTCCGTATCAGTCCATATAGAGCTGTCTTATGCTTTATGACTGTGGCAGAATTTAATAAGCCATTCCCTCTGATGGACACTGAGGCTGTCTGCTTTCTTCTGCTCTTACAAAACTGCCCTGCATTATAACTGAACTCAAAGAATGACGTGAACCTTCATGATAGGAGGGCTGGAGGCAGGGTGGGAAGAATGAACTGTTGCTCTCACGTGAGTCAAACCTCTCCAGGTTCTGATTCTCCAGTGCCTCACTGCCATGCAAAACTAGGGGGGAAGCGCAGAGGAACTCCACGAGAGGGCCCCATTCTGTGGTTTGCCCGTTAGACTGGCAGTTTTCCATGGTGTGGAGTCATTATGTAACCGTATCCCAAGTCTTCCATGGCAGTGGGGGAACATTTTAGGAACACACCTGAGTTCTTTGAGAAGAAAACTACAGTGTGGAAGGAGCACTGGGTTTGGGTCACAGGAACGTGGTGTGAGCCTCAGCTCTGCCTTTTACTTGTGTGTTCACTGAAGCCATCCTTGCACCTCTGAGCCTTTTTTTTTCTCCTGTAAAAGGGGGATAATAGTACCAACGTTATGTTTTGAAGCAAAGCTTATGAAGTGATGGTGTAAGCCAGTGGTTCTCAAACTTTAGACAGGTTCTGATTCAGAAGGTCTGGAGTAAAGCTTGGGGATTACATTTTTAATAAATTCTCAGATGATGCTGATGTTGTTGGTCTGGAGACCAGAATTTGAGAAATGCTGGTACAAGCCATAAAGGTCTGATAGGTGGTGTTACATTTTTTGTTATTGCACTTATTCTCCTAGAAAGAACACTATCTTTATATATCTCCTTAGAGAAATGAGAGAGGCCATGATAATCACCTTCAAATTAAAGTGAACATTCTTCCAGCCAATCAAGTACAATGAAAACCACAGAAATCTCTATAAAGAGATTGAACTTGTTGGGGGAGGGTGGTATTAAACACATAATTTTGCACACTTTGAGTTTATTTAAATGTTCATGCACCTCTGAATTCGATGGTAAACAGCACTTGACAGGAAGTGGAAGTATAAAAATAAACAAGAAAGGCTCATCTCGTGGCATTGCTGCCTTAACTGAACACAGGAAGTCCTGGAAATCTTGCAAGACTGTCTGTTCCTTCATGATGTCTAGCCCGATTTTAAGACCCCAAATTATTTTTGGTTTGTCTTAGGGAAACAGAAACAATTGGAGGGGGAAAAATACATATGTGTGCACATGAGTGTATATATATACATATATATATATTTAAAAGAGATTTATAATAAGGTATTGGCTCCTGCAACCTTGGAGGCTGAGAAACCCAGACCCAGCAAAGCCTATGGTATACTTTCAGTCTGAGTGCAAGAACCAGGAGCACCGTTGTATGTTTCTTTCTGAGTGTGAATACAAAGGCAGGGGAAGATCAATGTCCCAATGTAAAGAGAGTCAGGCAGAGAGAGAGAATTCTTTCTTATTCAACCTTTTATTCCATTCAGGCCTTCAACAGATTGGACAAGGCCCAGTCACATTGGGAGGGCCATCTGCTTTACTCAATCTCCCAATTCGAATATTAATCTCATCTAGAAACACCCTCACAGATACCCTCAGAAATAACATGTGACCAAATATCTAGGCACCTCATGGCACAGTGAAGTTGACACAGACCATTAACCATCATGGTATTGTTGAGGAATATCTGAAATGAGCCACTTTCAGTTTGCTTATCAGTGGGTTTCCAGTCCACAAGGCTACGTCAAAACGTTTGATGCTTCAAGGAAGACAAACTTCACCTGCGGCTGTGTGTATAGTCAGCTTCACATTCTAGTTGTCACACATCTTACAGCAACATATTTCAGTGGCCAACTTACAGCTCAACCTCATAAAACAAAAATTTTAGGTAACGATGGCCAGTGGCTGCCATCACCATTACTATATTTATATAGGAAAGGTGCTGCCAACAGGTCTGCCAGGATATAAATGCTGCTCAGTATTTAAATGTATGTTAAGAATAATTCAGAATCATTGATTTATTTCTGTGTAGGAATCCACACATTTGGCTTTTAACACTGAAAGGCTATCTTCTGAAAACTGCTATACACTTTCTCCCCATCCCCATCCCAACTAATAAATTCAGCCTGTGGAACAATAGACATACCACAGTACATTCCTGGGATCCCAAGAGAGATTTTTAAAGACAAATATTAAAATGAATGAGACAGCTATAAGAGTTTGGATGTAAATTAGAATGAATGATGAAGCAAAATTTTCAAACCACAGCACAGTAAGAGGAAAACACTGGGGTTGTATGTGAAGAATGCTTTTGTGAAGATGGCATCTTCTTCTGGTGGGTTTCCTTGCTTTCCATCTCCCTGATTTCCTTCTTGACATTGTACAGCTATTTCCTCTCTAATACAGAAACTCTCCCTTACAGAATCTTTTTCCATGGCTGGCTTTCATCACTTTTTGATAGATACCTAAATATTTCAGTTTCTTCCACTTTATTTTCCCTTCACAATAACTGCTGCCCAATCAACTCATTCATCTTTCCCCCTGTTATAAAGTATTTGAGATATTGAATGAGTGTTTATCAAGCACCATTTGGAATCCTCTAGATTCTCTTGTTTGGCATTTTCTTAGAGTCCTGGTCTCAGTTTCACTTGGAAGTTTAAATTAGGTTTGTCTGATGATTTAAAATTCTTGAGTTCAGAATTCATTGTGGGCTTTCTCTTCTTGTCTTCTTGTTCTTGTCTTGCCTGGTGGAGATTTTTGTGTGTAAATGAAGGACAGATCTTAAAACCTAAGACTTGTTTACTAGATCATGCACATTTATCAACAATATTCAGACATGTGATACAGAAAAGCAAATACTATGCTTTGAAATCTCCACAAATGATTACAACTAATATTTATTTGCTATTTACTATGAAGTAGGTGCATGGCAAAGTTCAACCTAGGAGTTAAGGATCTTTTTTTGGAGGGGGGCATGCTGCACAACATGCAGAATCTTGGTTCTCCAACCAGGAATCAAACCTGTGCCCTCTTCAGTGGAAGCGCAGAATCCTAACCATTGGACCACCAGGGAATCCCCTAGGAATCTTATTAAGAGTTTCTTACCCTTGGTGTCCTTAGCAGTGTAGCAGTAGTGTTAGTCACACAGTCGAGTCCGACTCTTTGCAATCCCACAGACTGTAGCCTGCCAGGCTCCTCAGGCTATGGCATTCTCCAGGCAAGAATACTGGAGTGGATTACCATTCCCTTTTCCAGAGGATCTTCCCGACCCAGGGATTGAACCTGGATCTCCTGCATTGCAGGCAGATTCTTTACCATTTGAACTATAGGGAAGGCCTATTGGTGTCCACAGGTAATCTTACCAGTTCAGTTCAGTTGTTCAGTCGTGTCCAACTCTTTGTGACCCCATGGACTGCAGCATGCCAATCTTCCCTGTCCATCACCAACTCCCAGAGCTTGCTCAAACTCATTTCCATTGAGTGGGTGATGCCATTCAACCATCTCATCCTCTGTCATCCCCTTCTCCTCGCCTTCAATCCTTCCCAGCATCAGGGTCTTTTCTAAGGAGTCAGTTCTTCGTAACAGGTGGCCAAAGTACTGGAGCTTCAGCTTCAACATCAGTCCTTCCAATGAATATTCAGGACTGATCTCCTTTAGAATCGACTGGTTGGATCTCCTTGCAGTCCAAGGGATGCTCAAGAGTCTTCTCCAACACCACAGTTCAAAAGCATCAATTCTTCTGTCCTCAGCTTTCTTTATAGTCCAACTCTCACATCCATACATGACCACTGGAGAAACCATAGCTTTGACCAGATGGACCTTTGTCAGCACTCTCATAGGCAATCTCAAAATTATTATAGTTATTTGAGTTGAATTTTTGGTATTTGTAACTCAAAGAGAATTCATTTATGTAAATATGATACATGTTATTATATACACATTTGTCTTTGTGGGTGTGTAAAACAAAGTTCCATATCCTGAGCAAGGGGAGATCAAGGAGAAAAGGTCTGTGTTCTCTCGCTCTCACACCCATTTACACTGACTGAATGTACAAATCCCTAGAAGAACCTCCTGAGAGAACAAAACAACAAGGATTGGGGCCAGGAAGCTAACTTGCAAGGATTTCATGTGCATGGCTCCATGAGAAGGACCTGACCTTAAAGACAAAATCTGAAGACTGAATAGGTAAAACATAAATATGGTTTAAAGATCAAAGAACATAAAAAGATACACTATGTGGTGCAGTGGTAGAGAAGGTAAAGAATCCGCCTGCCAATGCAGGAGACACAGGAGATACAGGTTCCATCCCTGGGTTGGAAAGATCCCCTGAAGGAGGGCATGGCAACCCACTCCAGTGTTCTTCCTGGAGAATCCCATGGACAGAGGGGACTAGTGGGCTACCAGGGGTTGCAAAGAGTCGGACACAACTGAAGCAACTTAGCACGCATGCACACACACATACAATAAAGGGTCTCTCTCCTGTCCTACTATTTGGCCCTCTATTTGATCACATCTCACCCAGTTCCTAGACTGGTAACTGTCCTTCATTTCCTGTGTCAATTTCCATAGTCTTCAAGCAAATACAAGCAAAGCTAAACATAGATTCTTATTGTTCTTCATTTGTTTACAAAGGTAGCATATTTTACATATCATTCTGCACCTCTCTTTTTGTTTGTCTTGGGTTTCTTTCCCTGTTGGTATAAAGAAAGTTTCCTCATTCTTTTTTAACTGCTGCTTAATGTTCTATGGTGTGGATGTATCGTTATTTAACCATTTCTTTTGGACAGACATGAGTTGTTTCTAACCTCTGGCTAGAAGTCTCTGGCTATTACAAACAATCCTACCAAGAATGACTTTGCACAAAAGTCATTTCTCACCTGTGCATGAGTATCTGCATGATTAATTCCTCCATAAGTAATTCTGAGTTTATATTTTATTTATTAATTTGGCAGCCTCAGGGGTTATTACAGCATGAGGATCTTGTTTCCTGAACAGGGACTGAACTTGGGACCCCTGCATGGGGAGCAGAGTCTTAGCCACTGGCAGGGAAGTCCGGTAATTCTGAGTCTTTAGTGACTTTTGTTATATGAAGATATACTCTGGTGTGTGTCTGTAAAGCTAGAAAGGGCTATAACACCTTAGGGCCCAGTCCACTCTGCTTTTAGAACCCCTAAGGGAGTCCAGTCTACGAAGAAGAGTCACATTCCTGCCCACTTTCAGAGGAAGGATGAGTGTGGGTCCTCAAGGTTGCCAAAGAGCTGACACTGGAGAGGAAACAGTGGCCTGAGTGAGGCATAGGGCTGTGGATCAAATGTGAAGCCATGATTGTGTTGTAAGCTGCTGGGGCTTAAGCAGCACTTTGTAAGGGTTAGTGACCCCAGCAGTGCAAGTGGCCCTGGCAAAGGATGGCACAAAGACAAGCGTTTTCCACGTTCTTACATTTTCTCACTTGGAACTAACACTCTAACAAAAGCCATAGAACTGTGAAGCCTGGTGATATTTGGGTAATATATGCTTAAGAAAGGTCCTGAATAAGTGAAAGATATTAATGGAGGTTTTGGCTCAGAAGGTAAAGGTCTGCCTGCAATGCAGGAAATTCAATCCCTGGGTCGGGAAGATCTCCTGGAGAGGGAAATGGCAACCCACTCCAGTATTCTTGCCTGGAAAATCCCATGGATAGAGAAGCCAGGTAGGCTACAGCCTATGGGGTCGCAAAGAGTCGGACACGACTGAGCAACTTCACTTCACTTCACAGGGTAAAAGGGGCTTCCCAGGTGGTTCAGTGGTAAAGAATCCGCCTGTCAATGCAGGAGACGCAAGAATCTCGGGTTCAATCCCTGGGTTGGGAAGATCCCCTGGAGTAGGAAATGACAACCTACTTCAGTATTCTTACCTGGAAAATTTAACGAACAGAGGAGCCTGGCAGGCTCCAGACATAGGGTTGCAAAGAGTCAGAAATGTCCGAGCACAAACACACACATAGGGTGAGAAGTTAAGAGTCCTACTTCACCCATCTCTTGATGTTAATGAATGGGAATCGACTCTGTTGAGAGTTGCTGTGTATCCTTCTTAATTTCTCAATATATATATATCTGTATTTTCCAATGTAAATAATTTTTGTTATAATAAATAGGATATCTCTACACATATTATTTTGTAATTGTTTTTATTTTAAATATGTATTTTGGAGATTTTCAAAGTCAAAAATATAAAGATCTACTTCAATATCTCTAAATGCTACATAGATGTCTACCATAATTGACCTGACCAATCCTGATATTTGGCTATTAGAAACAATGCTATAGAAAATGCCTTTGTACTTGTCTCTGGGCATATATGTGAGTGCTTCTCAAGAACTGGAGCCTAGACAAAGAAATACTGGACTGAAGGTACGCATATTTAAAATTCTGATGGATACTACCACATTATCTTCTCTTAAAAAGGTTTTGCTAGTTTATTCTCTTGCCAAGAGTATAGGAAAAAGACTGCCCACAATCTTATTAATAATGGATCTTATCCATCCTTTAAATTTTTGTCAATTATATTTTAAAAATCATGTTACATTGTTGACATAACTTATATTTCCTAGATTACCAGTGAGATTGAACTCCTTTCATAAAATTCATTTATGTTACTTCCATAAATTGCCTGTTAATTTCTTTTGCCCATTTTTCTCTTAGGTAGCTGTTTTAATTAATTTGAAGAATTATTTTATGTTCTGTTTTCTGTTATGTAGCAAGTATTTTTTGTCTGCTTTCTGTCATTTAACTCTTAACTTGAATGTAACTATTAAGACTCTTTTAGTTGTGTCTTAATTTGTAAGACTACTATAACAAAATACCATATGCTAGGTAGCTTATAAACAATGGAAATTTATTTCTCACAGTTCTAAAAGCTGGACCATCCAAGATCAAGGTGCAGACATGATTGGGTGAGGGTCCACTTCCTGGTTTGTAGCTGGCACCTTCTCACTCTGCCCTTATGTGGTGTAAAGGGCAAAGGGTCTTTCTGGACCATCTCTTGAACTGGCACGAATAGTGTTAATGAAGGCTTTACCCTGGTGACCTAGTCACCTCCCAAAGGCCCAACAGTCATCTTTGGGGATTCTACATATGAATTTGGGGAGGACCCAAGCATTCATTCCATACCTGGCTCTCCAAAATTCATGTCCTCCTCACATGCAGAATGCATTCATTCCATTTCAACAACCCAGAAGTCTTGTCTCAGCATCAACTCAAAAGTCTAAGTCCAGGGACTTCCCTGGAATGCCAGCTGTTTTTAAAATCCTAAAAGATGATATTGTTAGAGTGCTGCACTCAATATAAGAAGAAATTTGGAACACTCAGCATGGCCACAGAACTGGAAAAGGTCAGTTTTCATTTCAATCCCAAAGCAGAGCAATGCCAAGGAATATTCAAACTACCATACAATTGCACTCATTTCACATGCTAGCAAGCTTATGGTCAAAATCCTTCAAGGTAGATTTCAGCAGTATGTGAGCCAGGAAATTCCAGATGTACAAGCTGGATTTAGAAAAGGCACAGGAACCAGAGATAAAATTGCCTGTATTCACTGGATCACAAAAAAGCAAAGTAATTCCAGAAAAACATGATTCTGCTTCATTGACTATGCTAAAGCCTTTGACTGTGTGGATCACAACAAACTGGAGAATTCTTAAAGAAATGGGAATACAAGACCACCTACTTGTCTCCTGAGAAACCTATATGCAGGTCAAGATGCAACAGTTAGAACTAAACATGGAACAATGGGCTGGTTCAAAATTGGGAAGTAGTACTCAAGGTTCTATATTGTTACCTGGCCTATTTAACTTCTATGCAGAGTATATCATGTAAAATGCCAAGCTGCCTGAAACACAAGCTGGAATCAAGATTGCCAGGAGAAATATCAATAACCTCACATATGCAGATAACACCACTCTAATGTCAGAAAGAAGACCTAAAAGACCTTTTAGAAGTAACACCCCCAAAAGATGTCCTTTTTATTATAGGGGACTGGAATGCAAAAGTAGGAAGGCAAGAAACACCTGGAGTAACAGGCACATTTGGCTTTGGAGTATAGACTGAAGCAGGGCAAAGGCTAATAGAGTTTTGCCGAGAGAATGCACTGGTCATAGCAAACACCCTCTTCCAACAACACAAGAGAAGGCTCTACACATGGACATCACCAGATGGCCAACACTGAAATCAGACTGATTATATTCTTTGCAGCCAAAGATGGAGAAGCTCTATACAGACAGCAAAAACAAGACTAGGAGCTGACTGTGGCTCAGATCATGAATTCCTTATTGCCAAATTCAGACTTAAATTGAAGAAAGTAGGGAAAACCACTAGACCATTCAATTATGACCTAAATCAAATCCCTTATGATTATACAGTGGAAGTGAGAAATAGATTTAAGGGACTAGATCTGATAGACAGAGTGCCTGATGAACTATGGATGGAGGTTCATGACATTGTATAGGAGACAGGGAGCAAGACCATCCCCAAGAAAAAGAAATGCAAAAAAGCAAAATGGCTGTCTGAGGAGGCCTGACAAATAGCTGGGAAAAGACGAGAAGCAAAAAGCAAAGGAGAAAAGGAAAGATATACCCATTTGAATGCAGAGTTCCAAAGAATAGAAAGGAGAGATAAGAAAGCCTTCCTTAGTGATCAATGCAAAGAAATAGAGGAAAACAATAGAATGGGAAAGACTACAGATCTATTCAGGAAAATTAGGGATACCAAGGGAATATTTCATGCAAAGATGGGCTCAATAAAGGACAGAAATGGTAACGACATAATAGAAGCAGAAGATATTAAGAAGAGGTGGCAAGAATACACAGAAGAACTGTACAAAAAAGATCTTCATAACCCAGATAATCAGGATGGTGTGATCACTCACCTAGAGCCAGATGTTTTGGAATGTGAAGTCAAGTGGGCCTTAGGAAGTATCACTACAAACAAAGCTAGTAGAGCTGATGGAATTCCAGTTGAGCTATTTCAAATCCTGAAAGATGAGGCTGTGAAAGTGCTGCACTCAATCTGCCAGCAAATTAGGAAAACTCAGCAGTGGCACGGGACTAGGAAATGTCCATTTTCATTCCAATCCCAAAGAAAGGCAATGCCAAAGAATGTTCAAACTACCGCACAATTGCACTCATCTCACATGCTAGTAAAGTAATGCTCAAAATTCTCCTAGCCAGGCTTCAGCAGTACATGAACTGTGAACTTCCAGATGTTCAAGTTGGTTTTAGAAAAGGCAGAGGAACCAGAGATCAAATTGCCAATATCTGCTGGATCATCGAAAAAGCAAGAGAGTTCCAGAAAAATATCTATTTCTGCTTTATTGACTATGCCAAAGCCTTTGACTGTGTGGATCACAATAAACTGTGGAAAATTCTGAAACAGATGGGAATACCAGACCACCTGACCTGCCTCTTGAGAAATCTGTATGCAGGTCAGGAAACAACAGTTAGAACTGGACATGGAACAACATATTGGTTCCAAATAGGAAAAGGAGTATATCAAGGCTGTATGTTTTCACCCTCCTTATTTAACTTATATGCAGAGTACATCATGAGAAACCCTGGGCTGGATGTAGCACAAGCTGGAATCAAGATTGCCAGGAGAAATATCAATAACCTCAGATACACAGATGACACCACCCTTATGGCAGAAAGTGAAGAACTAAAGAGCCTCTTGATGAAAGTGAAAGAGGAGAGTAAAAAGTTGGCCTAAAGCTCAACATTCAGAAAACTAAGATCATGGCACCTGGTCCCATCACTTCATGGCAAATAGAAGGGGAAAAAGTGGAAATAGTGACAGATTTTATTTTCTTTGGGTCCCAAATCACTGTGGACAATGACTGCAGCCATGGAATTAAAAGATGCTTGCTCGTTGCAAGAAAAGTTATGACAAACAGCATATTTAAAAGCAGAGACATCACTTTTCCAACAAAGGTGTGTATAGTCAAAGCTATGGTTTTTCCAGTAGTCAGGTATGTATGTGAGAGTTGGGAGTTGGGCCATAACAAAGACTGAGAACAAAAGAATTGATACTTTTGAACTGTGGTGTTGGAGAAGACTCTTGAGAGTCCCTTGGACTGCAAGGAGATCCAACCAGTCAATTCTAAAGAAATTATACTCAATAATAACTGGAAGAACTGATGCTGAAGCCAAAGCTGTAATTATTTGGGCACCTGATGTGAAGAGCAGACTCACTGGAAAAGACCCTGATGATGGGAAAGATTGAAGGCAGGAGGAGAAGGAGACAACAGAGAATGAGATGGTTGGATGGCATCACCGACTCAATGGACAAGAGTTTGAGCAAACTCTGGGAGATGGTAAAGGACAGGGAAGCCTGGCGTGCTGCAGTCCATGGGGTCGCAAAGAGTCGGGCATGACTGAGCAACTGAAGAACAATAAGGGACTTCCCTGTTGGTCCAGTGGTTGAGACTTCACACCTCAATCCAGTGGGTCTAGATTCAATCTGTGGTCAAGGAAATAGATCCTGTGTGCTTCAATTATAGATCCTGAAATGCTGCAACCAAGACCCATTGCAGCCAAATTAAAAGAAAAAATTTTTTTTAAGTCTAATGTCAAATCTCATCTAGATACCATCTAAATCAAATATGAGTGAGACATTCATCCTTAGGCAAACTGCCCTCTGGTTATGAATTATGAAATCAAACTCCTTAGGTGCTTCTAAAATACAGTGGAGGGACAGACATGGGATAGACATTTCCATTCTGAAGGGAGAAATAGGGAAGAAGAAAGGGTAAATAGTTTCCAAGCAAGTCCAAAACCTTACTGCCCATCTCTGGACACACTGGGGTGAGCAGTGGGCCCCCAAGCCTAGGAGTGGCCCCATCTCCACAGCTTTTCTAGACAGCCTACTGGGCAGTTCTCACAGGCTAGAGTCTCATGTCCACCTGCTCTGGGGCTGTGGTCTCAGGAGCAACGCTGCCCTTACAGCCCCATCGGTCACTGACCTAATGGGGCCTCTCTACTGTGGCCCCTCCCCATCCTGAGCCCACTGCTCTGGGAGGTTTCCCTCTTCCATATCTAGATGGAGCTGTAACTGCTTCCAGGCCTGTTATACTCTGCACTCGGCAGGGACTCCTCCAAGGTTTACCACGTGTGCCCTCCACATGGGTGGCACCATGGCTGTCGTATGTGGCACCTGGAGGCTGAGGAGCACAACACGGGTATTTGGGGAGCAGGCCTGCTTTGTTAGGCAGCCAGCAGCCCCTCTTTCAAAACTGATATTCTTCACCAGGGGCTTTGCTGGTGTAAAGAATCCCACCTGCAATGCAGGAGACTTGGGTTCAGTCCCTGGGTCAGAAAGATACCCTGGAGAATGAAATGGCAACCCACTCCAGTATTCTTGCCTGGAAAATCCCTTGGACAGAGGAGCCTGGAATTGAAAAGAGTCAGAAACACTAGGGACTAAACAACAACAATTTGCCCCCAGGTCCTTGAACTCAGGATTTGTGATGGTAGGCCCAGTCTGAAATGTCTTTGGGCATTTCATTCTTCTATTGCTTTAAACAACAGATCCCACCTTCTGTTTGGACCACCAACCCAATGTCTCCATTATTTTGAAAATCATTCCTGTCTTCCACTGAGATGGTCAATCCACATTAATTGCCTCATCAAATTTGGCCGCATTGTGGTTTTTTTTTTTAATTATTTTTTATTGAAGGGTACAGCTACTATGGAAGACGGTATGGAGATTCCTTAAAAAACTAGGAATAAAACCACCATATGACCCAGCAATCCCACTCCTAGGCATATATCCTGAGGAAACCAAAATTGAAAAAGACACATGTATCCCAGTGTTCATTGCAGCACTATTTACAATAGCTAGAACATGGAAGCAACCTAGATATACATCAACAGATGAATGGATAAAGAAGTTGTGGTGCATACACACAATAGAATATTACTCAGCCATAAAAAGGAATGTATTTCAGTTAGTTCTAGTTGGGGAGATGAACCTAGAGTGAAGTAAGTCAGAAAGAGAAACATAAATATCATGTTCTAATGCATATATATGGAATCTAGAAAAATGGTACTGGGAATTTACTTACAGGGCAGCAGTGGAGAAACAGACATAGAGAATAGACTTATGGACATATAGAGAGGGGAGAAGATGGTGAGATATATGGAAAGAGTAATATGAAAACTTACATTACCATATGTAAAATAGATAGCCAATGGGAATTTGCTGTATGGCTCAGGAAACTCAAACAGGGGCTCTGTATCAACCTAGAGGGGTGGGATGGGGAGGAAGATGGGAGGGAAGTTCAAAAGGGAGGGGATATATGTATACCTATGGCTGATTCATGCTGAGGTTTGACAGAAAACAACAAAATTCTGTAAAGCAATTATCCTTCAATTAAAAAATGTTTGATAGAATTCTCCTGTGAAGCCATCTGGTCCTGAGCTTTTGTTTTTTGGGAGATTTTTGATCACAGCTTCAATTTCAGTGCTTGTAATCAGGTTGTTCATAATTTCTATTTTTTCCTGGTTCAATCTTGGAAGACTGAGCTTTTCTAAGAATTTTCCATTTCTTCCAGGTTATCCATTTTATTGCCATATAGTTGTTGTTCATAACAGTCCCTTATAATCTTTTTTATTTCTGCACTGTCTGTTGTAACCTCTCCTTTTTCATTTCTAATTTTGTTGATTTGATTCTTCTGTCTCTTTTTCTTGATGAGTCTGGCCAAAGGTTTGTTAATTTTATCTTCTCAAAGAACCAGCTTTTAGTTTTATTACTCTTTACTATTGTTTCTTTCATTCCTTTTTCATTTATTTCTGCTCAGATCTTTATGATTTCTTTCCTTCTACCAATTTTGGGATTTTTTGTTGTTGTTGTTTTTCTTATTTTTCCAGTTGTTTTAGGTGTAAAGTTAGGTTGTCTATTCGATGTTTTCCTTGTTTCTTGAGGTAGGATTGTATTGCCATAGACTTCCCTCTTAGAACTGCTTTTGCTGCATCCCATAGGTTTTGAGTTGTGTGTTTTCATTGTCATTTGTTTCTAGAAGTTTTTTGATTTCTTCAGTAACCTGTTGGTTATTTAGAAACACAGTTTAATCTCCATGTGTTTGTGTTTCTTACAGTTTATTTTTTCTTGTAATTGATGTCTATTCTCATAGCATTGTGGCCAGAGAAGATGCATGATATTATTTCAATTTCCTTAAATTTACTGAGCTTTGATTTGTGACTCAAGATGTGATCTATCCTGGAGAATGTTCCAGGATGGACTTGAGAATGCACTTGAGAAGAAGGTGTATTCTTCTGCATTTGGATGGAATGTCCTGAGGATATCAATGAGATCCTTTTCATCTAATGTATCATTTAAGACTTGTGTTTCCTTATTAATTTTTTGTTTTGATGATCTGTCCATTGGTGTGAGTGGGGTGTCAGTCTCCTACTATTATTTTGTTGCTGTCAATTTCTCCTTTTATGTCTGTCAGTGTTTGTCTTATGTATTGAGGTGCTCCTATGTTGGGTCCATAGATATTTACAATTGTTATGTCTTCCTCTTGGCTTGATCCCTTGATCATTATGTAGTGTCCTTCCTTATCTCTTGTACTCTTCTTTAGTTTAAGGTCTATTTTGTCTGATAGGAGGATTGCTACACCAGCTTACTTTTGCTTCCCATTTGCATGGAATATATTTTTCCATCCTCTCACTTTCAGTCTATATGTGTCTTTAGCTCTGAAGTAGGTTTCTTGTAGACAGCACATATATATGGGTCTTGTTTTTGTATCCATTCAGCCAGTCTATGTCTTTTGGTTGGAGCATTTAATCCATTTACATTTAAAGTAACTATTGATATATATGTTCCTATTGCCATTTTCTTGTTTTCAGTTGATTTTGTAGATTGTTTTCCTTCTCTTGTATTTCTTGACTATATAAGTCCCTTTAACATTTGTTGTAAAGCTGGTTTGGTGGTACTGAATTCTCTTAACTTTTGCTTGTCTGAAAAGCTTTCTATTTCTCCATCAATTTTGAATGAGATACTTGCTGGGTACAGTAATCTTGGTTGTAGATTTTCCCCTTTCAGTACTTTGAATATATCCTGCCATTCCCTTCTGGCCGGCAGAGTTTCTGCTGAAAGATCAGCTCTTAAGCATTTTGGATTTCCCTTGTATGTTACTTGTTGCTTTTCCCTTGCTGCTTTTAATATTCTTTCTTTGTGTTTAGTCTTTGTTAGTTTGATTAGTATGTGTCTTGGCATATTTCTCCTTGGGTTTATCCTGATGGGACTCTTTGCACCTGTTGGATTTGACTGACTATTTCCTTTACCATGCTGGGGAAATTTTCAACTATAATCTCTTCTAAAATTTTCTCATACTCTTTCTTTTCCTCTTCTTCTTCTGGGACCCCTATAATTCAAATGTTGGTGTTGTCTGATATTGTTCCAGAGGTTTCTGAGACTACACTCAGTTCTTTTCATTCTTATTACTTTATTCTGCTCTTCTGAAGTTATTTCCACCATTTTATCTTCCAGCTCACTGATTTGTTCTTCTGCTTCAGATATCCTGCTACTGATTCCTTCCAGAGTATTTTTAATTTCAGTAATTGTGTTGTTTGTCTCTGTATGTTTATTCTTTAATTCTTCTATGTCTTTGTTAATTTATTCTTGCATTTTCTCCATTTTGTTTTCAAGGTTTTCAATCATCTTTACTATCATTATTCTGAATTGTTTTTCAGGTAGTTTGCCTATTTCCTCTTCATTTATTTGGACTTCTGTGTTTCTAATTTGTTCCTTCATTTGTGTAGTATTTCTCTGCCTTTTTATTATTATTATTTTTAACTTATTGTGTTTGAGGTCTCCTTTTCCCAGGCTTCAAGGTTTAATTCTTTTTTCCTTTTGGTTTCTGCCTTCCTTGGGTTGGTGCGGTGGTTTGTGTAAGCTTTGTATAGGGGGAAACTTGTGCTGAGTTTTTTTGTTTGTTTGTTTTCCCTCTGAGGGGCAAGGCTGAGTGAGGTGGTAATCCTGTCTGCTGCTGATTTGGTTTGTATTTTTGTTTTATTTGTTGTTTGGATGAGGCGTCCTGCACAGGGTGCTACTGGTGGTTGGGTGATGCCGGGTCTTATATTCCAGTGGTTTCCTTTGTGTGAGTTCTCAGTATTTGTTACCCCCTAGGGTTAGTTCTCTGGTAGCCTAGGGTCTTGGAGTCAGTGCTCCCACTCCAAAGGCTCAGGGCTTGATCTATGATTATGGAAGCTTTCAGTCTTTGGTGTCCCAATCTTTAATCTGGCAGGCTGGAGACCAGGGAATAGTTGCAGTCTGAGTCCAAAGGCAGTGTTTTGGCAGAATTCCTTCTTGGTGAGGGAGGTCAGTCTTTGTTCTATTAAGGCCTTCGACTGACTGGATGAGGCTGACCTACTTCTAGAAGCAGTTCTTTCCCTAAAGCTCTAAAGAGTGACTTATACATTGGTCACCAAAACAGCCACAATAGGTATTTCAGACCATGCTGAAGGAAATACTGACCCTTTTCTCCCTTTGTGCTTACTGTAGTTTCAGTTGCTCATGAGGTGCTGCACACAGAGGCCTTGCCCTGAGAACTTTGGGCTGGAGCTCCTAGTGTGAAAAAGATGCCCACTACACCTCAGTTCAAGATGACGGCCCACATTGTGTTTTTTCCAAACAAACTTTCTTATTTCTTTCAAAATGGATAGGGCAAGAGTTTTCCAAATGTTAAAGTTATGCTTTGTTTTTGATGAACAATTCCATCAGACTCCTATGTCCATGAAATTTTCCAGGCAAGAAACTGTAGTGGGTTATAATTTTCTCCTCCAGGGGATCTTCCCAATCCAGGGATCAAGCCTGCATCTCTTGTGTCTCCTGCATTGGCAGACAGATTCTTTACCTGGAAGCCCATAGAGTCAATTATCAATAAAGTGTCAAAGAATATACAATGGAGAAAGGATAGACTCTTCAATAAGTGGCGTTGGAAAACGGGATAGCCATGTGCCAAAGAATGAATCTAAACCACTATCTTCTACCATTCACAAAAATTAACTCAAAATGAATTAAAGACTTGAATGTAAGACTTGATTTTTGGATTTGACACCAAAAGCAAAGGCAACAAAAGCAAAATTAAGCAAACTAAAAAGCTTCTTCACAGGAAAGGCAATCATCAAATAAAAAAACAACCTACTAAATGTAAAAAGATATTTGTAAATCACATACCTGATAATGGGTTGCTGCTGCTGCTGCTAAGTCGCTTCAGTCATGTCCGACTCTGCGACCCCATAGACGGCAGCCCACCAGGCTCCGCCGTCCCTGGGATTCTCCAGGCAAGAACACTGGAGTGGGTTGCCATTTCCTTCTCTGATAATGGGTTAATATCCAAAATTTATGGGTTTTCCAGGTTGTGCTAGTGGTAAAGAACCCGCCTGCCAATTTAGGGGATGTAAGAGACACGGGTTTATTCCTGGGTCTGGAAGATTTTCTGGAGGAGGGCATGTCAACCCACTCTAGTATTCTTGCCTGGAGAATCCCATGGACAGAGGAGCCTGGCGGACTATGGTCCATGGGGTTGCAAAGAATTGGACATGACTGAAGTGATTTAGCATGCATACATCCAAAATATATAAAGAACTGATATGGTTCAATAGTGAAAAACCAAACAATCTGACTTAAAAATGAGCAGAGGATCTAAAGAGACATTTTTCCAAAGAAGACATACAGATGGTCAACAGGCATATGAAAGATGCTCAACATCACAGATCATCAGGGAAATGCAAATCAAAACCACAATGAGATACCACCTCACACCTGTTAGAATGGCTGTCATCAAAATGACAAGAATTAAGTGTTGGGGAGGATGTGGAGAAGAGGGAACCCTTATGCACTGTTGGTGGGAATGTAAATTGGGGCAGCCACTATTAAAAACAGTATTGATGTTTTCCCCCAAATTACAAATAAAACTGCCTTATGACCCAGCAATACCACTTTTGGGTATTTGTTTGAATAAAATGAAAATTCTAATGCAAAAAGATATATGCACCCTCATGTTCACTGCAGCACTGTTATTTTTTAAAAATAATTTTCCTAAGATAGTCTCAATTTATTTCTATTACCACTTGTTATAAAAAATGAGACTCTTCTGCTCAAAAATTTACAGCATGCTCTCTTGTTTGACAAATAAAATAAAAACCTCTTTGCTTTTTAAAACAGATACTAACATGCAAACAGTTTAGTGTGATCAGAAAGTTGTCAGGAGGTTTCCTCTCAAGAAACTGATTTATATCTCATTAATTTGTAGGGATCCCTTTCAATATCTTCTTCTCCTTTTTTTGTTTAGTGTTTATTTTCATCAAAGATATATATGCATCTAAAGAGAAAATGGTTATTGTATTATTTACAATAGCCAAGACATGGAAACAACCTCAGTTTCCACAGATGGATGAATGTATAAAGAAAAACATGGTATCGCTCTTCAGTCACTAAATTGTTTCTGCCTCTTTGTGACCCCATGGACTGCAGCATGCCAGGCTTCCCTGTCCTTTACCATCTCCTAGAGTTTGCTCAAACTCATGTCCATTGAGCTGGTGATGCCATCCAAGCATCTCATACTCTGTCATCCCCTTCTCCTCCTGCCCTCAATCTTTCCCAGCTTCCAGGTCTTTTCCATTGAGTCTGCTTTTCACATCAGGTGGCCAAAGTATTAGAGCTTCAGCTTCAGCATCAGTTCTTCCAATAAATATTCAGGAGTAATTTCCTTTAGGATAGACTGGTTTGATCTCCTTGCAGTCCAAGGGACTCTCAAGAGTCCTTCAGCACCACAGTTCAGAAGCATCAGTTCTTCAGTGCTCAGCTTTCTTTATAGTCCAGCTCTCACATCCATACATGACTACTGGAAAAACAATAGCTTCGAGTATATGAACCTTTATTGGCAAAGTGATGTCTCTGCTTTCTAATATGTTGTCTAGGTTTGTCATAGTCTTTCTTCCAAGAAGCAAGCGTCTTTAATTTCATGGCTGCAGTCACTGTCCATAGTGATTTTGGAGCCCAAGAAAATAAATGTCTATCACTAATATATACATACATATATATAAAATAGAATATTATTCAGCTATAAATAAGAACTAAATCTTGTCATTTGTGACAATATGGATGGGCTTTGAGGGCATGATACTAAGTGAAATAAAATACTGTATGATCTTACTTTTATGTGTAGTCTTAAACAAAAATACTGGAGCTCATGGATATAGAGAACAGACTGTGGTTGCCTGAGTTAAGGGGGCCGAAACAGGTGAAGAGGTTAAAAAGGTTCATTTTTCTATTTGTGACATTGTATATAAATATATTGTCACCCTGCTTATTTAACTTATATGCAGAGTACATCATGAGAAACGCTGGGCTAGAGGAAGCACAAGCTGGAATTAAGATTGCCGGGAGAAGTATCAATAACCTCAGATATGCAGATGACACCACCTTTACAGCAGAAAGTGAAGAAGAACTAAAAAGCCTCTTGATAAAAATGAAAGAGGAGAGTGAAAAAGTTGGCTTAAAGCTCACATTCAGAAAACTAAGATCATGGCATCTGGTCCCATCACTTCGTGGCAAATAGATGGGGAAACAGTGGAAACAGTGGCTGACTTTATTTTTCTGGGCTCCAAAAATCACTGCAGATGGTGATTGCAGCCATGAATTAAAAGACACTTACTCCTTGGAAGGAAAGTTATGACCAACCTAGATAGCATATTAAAAAGCAGAGACATTACTTTGCCAACAAAGGTCCGTCTAGTCAAGGCTATGGTTTTTCCAGTGGTCATGTATGGATGTGAGAGTTGGACTGTGAAGAAAGCTGAGCACCAAAGAATTGATGCTTTTGAACTGTGGCGTTGGAGAAGACTCTTGAGAGTCCCTTGGACTGCAAGGAGATCCAACCAGTCCATCCTAAAGGAGATCAGTCCTGGGTGTTCATTGGAAGGAATGATGCTAAAGCTGAAACTCCAGTACTTTGGCCACCTCATGCGAAGAGTTGACTCATTGGAAAAGACTCTGATGCTGGGAGGGATTGGGGGCAGGAGAAGAAGGGGACTACCGAGGATGAGATGGCTGGATGGCATCACTGACTCGATGGACATGAGTTTGGGTGAACTCCGGGAGTTGGTGATGGATAGGGAGGCCTGGTGTGCTGCAGTTCATGGGGTCACAAAGAGTCGGACACGACTGAGCGACTGAACTGAACTGATAGTCCAGTGATAACACTTATAGACATCATAGTTAATAACCTTGTATTACATATTTGTATTATATTGTATAGTTTTTAAAATTTGTATTGCAAATATATATTGCATATTTGAAAGTAGCTAGGAGAGTGGATCTTGAAAGTTCTCATGAAAAAAAGAATTGTAACTCTGTAGGCTGATAGATGTTATTGGACTTATTATGGTGATCATTTTGCAACATATAAAAGTATTGAAACGAATATAATGTTATGTTAGTTGTAACAATAAAAATTAATGAAATAAGAAATACAGGAGGCAGAGTGAAAATGTCTAACTTCCAGAAGGGTAACAGAAAGAGAATGGGGCAGAAGCAAGAAGCAAACAGGGAAAAAATGATGGCTGACAAAGTTCAGAATCAGTGAAATTTATTCAAGAGGTTCTCGGAATGACTGCAGGATAAATGCTCAGAAACTATACCTGGGTCCTTCTTAGTAAAACTGCTGAAAATAAAAGGCAATTATAAACAAACTTAGCAGTCAAAGATGAGGGAAAGTATGTACTACTTTTAAAGGAACAAAAAAATACAGTGACAGCTGTATTCTCAATGGAAACACTGAAGTACAGAAAAAATATGGAATGATGGCTTCAAAGCATTGAGGTAAAATGCCAATCTTAAAATGCTATGTACAGTGAAAATACACTTTAAGAACAGAGGNAGGGAAAGTATGTACTACTTTTAAAGGAACAAAAAAATACAGTGACAGCTGTATTCTCAATGGAAACACTGAAGTACAGAAAAAATATGGAATGATGGCTTCAAAGCATTGAGGTAAAATGCCAATCTTAAAATGCTATGTACAGTGAAAATACACTTTAAGAACAGAGGTGAAATCATTTTCAGATAAAAATTAAGAGAACTTGCCACCAGTTGCCTTATAAGAAGAAAAAAAAAGAGGAAAAATAATAACAGATAGGAGCATAGATGCAGAAAGCAAAAGAAAGAGCAATGGGAAGAATAAATATTAATATATGGGTAAATCTAGGTTGATACTGAGTGTGTAAAATAGCAGTGAAAAATGGAACCTCTTTTACAAAAGCGCTATACCACTCTCTTGACCGAATCACCTCCCAGCGGCCACACTTACTAATATCATCACTTTTGGAGGTTAGCACTTCAACATATGTGGGGGACACAATTATTCAGACCGTAGCAAGTTGCAAATGAGAGAAAAGTCAAATTAAAACTGCATTAAGTAAAAACAGAAATTCATTATACATCTAAAAAGTCCAAGCTTGGACTAGTGGCAAGTACACCTGGAATCAGGGTTTAACTCATGTCATTAAGATGTACTTTTTTTTTCTCTCTCCATTAATTAACAAATATTTAAGTGCCTACTATGTACCAGGCAATGTTCTGGGAAACTAAAACTTCATTGTTGAGTGAACCAAACAGACATAAGCTCCTGTTTGTGGAGATTACATTCTGCCTTTAATTGTGATGACTTCACTCTCGGGATCTTCTTTGCAGTTCCTAGCTCATTTCTGGCAACACCAAGTCCAGTAGAAGATGGGCATTCACCTTCCCCAACAGGTCAAACCAAAGCCAATGATGAGATCTGATTCTAATGTTTCTGCCTTAGATTTTGTGCCCATTTCTCAAACAATCACTATCAGGTGGTTGTGATGCTATTATTAACTGAACTCAGATCTCCTGACCTCCTGGGAATCTGAAGTGGCGTCAACTGTCCAGGTACAGCAGTAGCTGAGAGTTGGGGAGGGGTGGACGGACTAACAGGAATCAGCTGTGACTTAACGGAAGATTCTGGGCCACCTAATCCAACCAGGGTCCAATGACCGGTCTGTGCTGGTGTGCTAAGTCGTTTCAGTCGTGTCCAACTCTTTGAGACCCTCTGGACTGTGGCCCCGCCCGGCTCCTCTGTCCATGGGATTTCCCAGGCAAGAATACTGAAGTGGGTTGTCATGCCTGCCTCCAGGGGATCTTCCCGACCCAGGGATCAAACCCACATCCCTTGCATCTCCTGAACTGGCAGGCAGATTCTTTAGCACTGTGCCTCCTGGAAAGCCCCAGGTGAGTTGTCACTGGGGGCTCATCTGTTTGTAGGGGGACACAGATTTTTCCTGGCAGTGCTGGGTTGGTTTGGGAATCACAATTTCTCTCTATGGCCAGCAGTGAGAGGAAACTGTTCTCTAAAAATACCAAAGGGATTCCTGTTCCTAGCCTCCCTTTCTTGGAAATGTGAAGAATCAAACTCCACAAGTGCATGCGTGCATACTAAGTTGCTTCAGTCATGGCTGACTCTGTGCGACACTATGGACTGTAGCCTACCAGATTCCCCTGTCCATGGGATTCTCCAGGCAAGAATTCTGGAGTGGGGTGCCATTTCCTCCTCCAGGGGATCTTCCCAACCCAGGGATCTAACCTGAATCTCCTGCATTTCCAGCCCTGGCAGGCAGGTTCTTTACCACTAGAGCCACAACTGGTGTGTTTCATCAAATAGAGCTTTAAATTTTTCTGTAGTTAAATCTGTCTGTCCTTTCCTTTACTCCATCTGGAGTTTATGTCTTCTCAACTGTTAAATTTAGGGCTTCCCCGGTGGCTCAGATGGTAAAGAATCTGCCCCTGGAGAAGGGAATAGCCACTCGAGTATTCATGCCTGGAGAATTGCAGGTTTTACAAATACATTTCCCATATTACCTCCCACATTTTATATATATTTAAAATATTTAGCTTTTAATTCATCTCGACTTTATTTTTGAGACTGGTGTGATGTTAGGATTGAGTCTTTTAAAAAGTATGTGCTTAGCTGATAATTCTGATTGTCTACAATGAAAAAGAGGTGGGGATCTTGTGTGATCAATGGTGTTCTAAAAGATTGACCTTATAGTCATGTATGTGCTATGATGTTTATCACATCATTATGAGGTGGAGAACAGACAGGTGATTCAGAGCACAGGTGTTGGAGTGAGATGGCCCAAGCCTTCTACTCTGCCCAGTTAGCTCTCCATGTGGAGCAAGTCTCTGAACCTCAATTTTCTCTCCTGTCGAATGGTGATAACCTCACCTCCTCATTGGATTGTTGTGATAAATAATGAGGCCACCTTTGCAAGACATAGATAGTTCTTGGCAGGTAATGAACATGAATAAAGAATAGCTAGTATACTTAATAGTAAAAAGCAGGAACAGTTTCAATAATAGGAAATTGTTTAAATAAATTATGAAAAATTCATATAACAGAATAGTATACAGGCAATGAAAATCTTATTTTAGAAGACTGTTTAATGACAGGGAATGATAGGAAAAAAAATGTTCACTGTGTTTGAAAAAGAGCAGGAAACAAAAGTATATAAAATTTAATTCCAATGATGAAAAATGATACATATTTGTGTATAAAAATTATATATAATTTTTTATTATACCCTTAAAAAAAAGACCAAATTGCTAAATCTGGACATTAACATGAATAAAGAATAGCTAGTATACTTAATAGTAAAAAGCAGGAACAGTTTCAATAATAGGAAATTGTTTAAATAAATTATGAAAAATTCATATAACAGAATAGTATACAGGCAATGAAAATCTTATTTTAGAAGACTGTTTAATGACAGGGAATGATAGGAAAAAAAATGTTCACTGTGTTTGAAAAAGAGCAGGAAACAAAAGTATATAAAATTTAATTCCAATGATGAAAAATGATACATATTTGTGTATAAAAATTATATATAATTTTTTATTATACCCTTAGAAAAAAGACCAAATTGCTAAATCTGGACATCTCTGAATTCTAGGTTTATAAGTTTTTACTTTTATCTTTATACTTTTTATTTAAAATATTTTCTATAGTAAGAATTACATAAGAAAAATGTTACAAGATGCAATGAAATTTGTGCTACAATATAATACCTACAGCTATGTGCACAGAGAGGAGAAAGACATGAAATGCATAAAAAGAAGCTAAAGCAGCAAGCTCTGGAGTTTGCGGAGAGGGAGCCATACAAAACACCTACTAACTCCATGGACTTTGGCACCAACTGAGAAAGGCAAATGGAGATCAAAACAATCCCTTTTGATTCTAATAAAGGTTAGAGAATGTGACTTTAGGTCTGTTAGCTAAACAGGTCAATAACGGCCTCCCAACTGCCTTACAGTAAGGAGAGGTAAGGAAGAACATGCAAGGCAGGAGCTGAGGAAGCATATTCAGTGGTTAAGACTCAGCACCTCAATGAGGAGCTGCGGGTTCGACCCCTGGTTTGGGAACCGAGATCCCAAACACGGTACGGCACGGTCAAAAAGTAAAAATTAAAAAAAAAAGAAAAATGAAAATTCCTTCCTTCCCCGTAGATGACAAAGAAAGTGCCACTCTAATGGCCTTTCTGCACTTGGAAGCAAAAAGCCAGAAAAAAATGGAGCTACCCTCTTAACATTGACAAGTGTTCCACCATGTTAAATACCACAGAAATACAGAGGAAGAGGACCAAAATAATCTCTGTGGAATGGTGAGGAAGAAACCAGACTTGTAGAATTCACTGGAAGTAAGTAGGACAGCAGAGACAGTCTGTATGGATTAATCCTTTGAAGAAATACACCGGTTTACAAAACTGAGAGAAAAGATTGTAGATTGGGAGACAGTACATAGAAGAAGCAAGGTTTACTTTTTATTTCTATGTATTCAAAGAAGTTTTAGAACCGGAGAAACTTGTTTGTTTACAGCCTCCAGGGAGAGACCAAGGAGGGAATTGAAAAGAGAAGAGAGAATAACTGATAGCACAGAGGTCTGGAGTTGGTTGCAGGCCACGTGAAGTGTATTTTTTTTTCTGAAGCAGGAGGTTCCACTGTTAGTTGAGTCCCAGACAGGTGCCCTGGAAGATAACTGGGGGCTGACTAAAGATACCAGAAGTATATTCATTTAAGTGTGATGGTCCCAACAAGTTTTCAACAGGACTGATTAATACAGTTATTTAATTTAGTTTTTCTAGAAGCACAGAGGTACATTTGGTGTCATGAACTGGCAAGGCAGAAATGGCTTTTAAGGACTGATCAAAAAAATTTTAAATAAATTTAACAGTCTATATATATATATATATATTTTTTTTTTTTTTTCCTGAAAAGAAACTTGTTCCAGAGGATAGAATTCAAAAGGAATTTCGGGAAGCACAAAGTTTTAGGGTACGGTAAGCTTGAAAAATAAAGGTTTATTTTGTTGAACAACCTTCTAAAAGTTCCGCTTTATTATTAAGTCCAGCTCCACTGAAAACAAGTGTATCTAATAAAGTAAGGTAATATGTAAAATACATTAGAAAACCACAAGTGACGTCAGGGTCCTAAGTGATCTACTGAACTGAGAAAGCCTGCTGTCACACTGCCTGACCTGGACTGCATATGCAGATTTGGACATGTTCAATGAGACAAAGCAGGCAAATACACACAAGCGTTGGTTTTATCTAGTTACTATGATCGTTAAATCCTTTGCTCTCATAGAACTTGAAAACTGGCAAAAGAACAAAGTTAGAACTTTACAGTGCTGCTATTTTTAATCAGCCATGTGTTCCAAATACATTAATTGCATACTAACTCTTTAAAATAAGCGTGCTTGGCTAAGAGACAGGACATTGTGTTGTAGAAATACAGCATTTTCCAATGTATGTCATTCCAGTGAAGATTTTTTTTTTTTTTTACTGTGGATTGATCATGGATGTGATAGACTACAACAGGAAGGGAGAAAATACAATACTGAGCATTTGACCTTCTCCACACTTGATCCTGTTTGCGCTGATAGGCTCTTTTCATTGGAGGACTGTTTGATGTGTATGAAGGGGCTCATCCCTCTCTCCTAAATCAAGTAACAAAGAAAGTAACAGAAGTTCAGGGTCAAGTTACCAGGCTGGACTAAAAAGATGGACGGGAGAATCTAGGAAAGATGGGGAGCAGAGCAGGTTGCCACTTTTAATTCAGGACTTAGAAAAAACAAAGCTAGATTTGCCAACTCAAGGTCAGAAGCATATATTAATAGTAATCATTAAAGCAGGAAAAGGTAGAGGAAACATTGCAAAAAAGGATATGCAGATGGCTGGAGAGAGGGTTTTAAGTAGTTTAATATTTCTTCTAAATCCCAACAGATCTCACCTATAAGATAAACCCCTGTTTGGTCAACTCATGTGTTTCCCTGAATATGTTCAGTCGTGTCTGACTCTTTGCAACCNGGAAACATTGCAAAAAAGGATATGCAGATGGCTGGAGAGAGGGTTTTAAGTAGTTTAATATTTCTTCTAAATCCCAACAGATCTCACCTATAAGATAAACCCCTGTTTGGTCAACTCATGTGTTTCCCTGAATATGTTCAGTCGTGTCTGACTCTTTGCAACCCCTTGCACTGTAGCTTGCCAGGCACCTCTGTTCGTGGGATTCTCCAGGCAAGAATACTGGATTGGGTTGCCATTTCCTATTCCAAGGGATCTTCTCCACCCAGGGATCAAACCTGCTTCTCTTGCATTGCAGGTGATTCTTTACCTTTTGAGCCACAGGGTGCTGTGCTTAGTCTCTCAGTCATGTCCAGCTCTTTGCAACCCCATAGACTGCAGCCTGCCAGGCTCCTCTGTCCATGGGGATTCTCCAGGCAAGAATACTGGAATGGGTTGCCATGCCCTTCTCCATGGGATCTTTCAGACCCAGGGATCAAACCTAGGTCTCCGGCATTGAAGGTGGATTCTTTACTGACTGAGCCCCCAGGGAAGCCCACACAAACAGTATGGTCCATGAAAACAGGTCCTCTAGCACAGGAGAAGGCAATGGCACCCCACTCCAGTACTCTTGCCTGGAAGATCCCATGGATGGAGGGGCCTGGTGGGCTGCAGTCCATGGGGTCGCTAAGAGTCGGACACGACTGAGCGACTTTACTTTCACTTTTCACTTTCACGCATTGGAGAAGGACATGGCAACCCACTCCAGTAGTCTTGTCTGGAGAATCCCAGGGATAGGGGAGCCTGCTGGGCTGCCGTCTATGGGGTCGCACAGAATCGAACACGACTGAAGCAACTTAGCAGCAGCAGCAGCAGCACAGGTAAACAGGATGTTTCTGAATCACCGTATGGTATATTTCTTGATTGATTCTATCAGTGGTGATGATAAATTCTGAAGGGTCATAGTGTCACTTTGCATAGCACCATGAGTGCTTGCATACCTTGTGAAGGAGCCAGCTGGAAATAGCTATTGATCTATATTCAAGGTCACTGTACAGGATCTTGTACAGTGACATCAGCACCCAGTTATGAGCCAAAGTCTTGAGGTCAATTTCACTAGCAACTCTCTCTAACCTACTGAACTAACTTGCTATAGACAGACTGCAATCAAAGTAGTACATAAGAGGGAATTTTCTGGCTCTTCATTTCTAAAATTCAACTTTGAAATCTTATGTCAGATTTCTCTTTTTCAGTTCAGTTCTGTTCAGTCGCTCAGTCGTGCCTGACTCTTTGCAACCCCATGAACTGCAGCACGCCAGGCCTCCCTATCCATCACCAACCCCCGGAGTTCACCCAAACTCATGTCCATTGAATTGGTGATGCCATCCAACCATCTTATCCTCTGTCATCCCCTTCTCCTCCTGCCCTCAATCTTTCCCAGTATCGGGGTCTTTTCAAATGAGTCGGCTCTTCGCATTAGGTGGCCAAAGTATTGGAGTTTCAGCTTCAACATCAGTCCTTCCAATGAACACTCAGGACTGATCTCCTTTAGGATGGACTGGTTGGATCTCCTTGCAGTCCAAGGGACTCACAAGAGTCTTCTCCAACACCATAGTTCAAAAGCATCAATTCTTCGGCACTCAGCTTTCTTTATAGTCCAACTCTCACATCCATACATGACCACTGGAAAAACCATAGCCTTGACTAGATGGACCTTTGTTGGCAAAGTAATGTCTCTGCTTTTTAATATGCTGTCTAGTTTGGTCATAAGTTTCCTTCCAAGGAGTAAGTGTCTTTTAATTTCATGGCTGCAATCACCATCTGCAATGATTTTGGAGCCCCCAAAAATAAAGTCTGACACTGTTTCCACTGTTTCCCCATCTATTTGCCATGACAAAATTTTTTTAAAGGCGGTGGAGGAATATGGACAGAGAAGATCCTTTATGCCTGTTTCTGAACATTGAGTGGTAAGATTCTTTGGGAAAAAAGCCAAATATTATGTATTATAAGAGGGTATCTTGGAGAAGGAAATGGCAAACCACTCCAGTATTCTTGCCTGGAAAATCCCATTAACAGAGGAGCCTGGTGGGCTACAGTCCATGGGGTCGCAAAGAGTCGAGACATGACTGAGCATGCACCCATACATGCAAGAGGGTATCTAGTCTGTGAATACAAAGCAGTTTCATATAATCTCTTTCAAGTTATCACTTTCATACTCTAAATGAGGGGTTGTTACTCTGTTTACAAAAAGATATTTATATACTTTGTCTATATTTACAAAAAATATATATATTTTTAGTTTTTGTGCCTCTCTGTGCCAACTATGCACCTCTGCAGAGCAAATGTAGTCAGAGACAGTTTGTCAATGACTGGGTGTGGCTGTGTTCCAATAAAACTTTATTTACAAAACAGACAACAGACTGGATTTGCCTTTGTTTGCTGACCCCTGCTCTAAATTCATGAAGAGTTCCCGAAGCTTATTGTATTTAAGAAACTGAGCATATCAATTTGCTTTTAATGATGCTAATAACAGCTAGCATTCATATGACCCTATGTACTGTCCTGAAATTTTTAGTAATTTATTCTCAGTGCTAATTTCCTTCTTATAGGTTGCTGCTGCTGCTGCTAAGTCGCTTCAGTCGTGTCCGACTCTATGCGACCCCACAGATGGCAGCCCACTGGGCTCTGCCATCCCTGGAATTCTCCAGGCAAGAACACCGGAGTGGGTTGCCATTTCCTTCTCCAATGCATCAAAGTGAAAAGTGAAAGGGAAGTTGCTCAGTCGTGTCTGACTCAGCGACCCCATGGACTGCAGCCTACCAGGCTCCTCTGTCCATGGGATTTTCCAGGCAAGAGTACTGGAGTGGGGTGCCATTGCCTTCTCCATCTTATAGGTTAAGCAACCTAAAAACCTCATATACTCAGCAAGTGGTGAAGCAGCTTAAGGTTAAGTGAATTTGCACCTTAACAGTTTAACTTTAGATCTGAACTTTTTCCGCCTATCTCTTCCTCCCATTCTTCCCTACTTGGCAACCGTAAGTTTGTAGAGTCTGAACTTTTAACCATGAAAAGTGAGTATCACCCAGGAGACAGCTGACCACGTTCCAGTGTCCTAATTTTGCACTTGGGGAAGACTGGCCGGTGGGCTTACCTCAAGGTACCTGAGTTGTCCACTTCGTGGCTCTCCTCCGACTTTAGGAGAGGTTGGCCCCCAATCCCCAGACTGCAGTTTCCCCATGTGGACAGCCACTGGAGAAAGGACGGGGTCACGCCACACTGCTTTGTACTGCCCTGCCTCTCTGTGCCTCACAGCACACCATGTGAAACGGCAGCGGCGCATCGGAACCGCCAGGGAGTCTCAGTGTGAGTAATGGCATTCCTGACTGAAGGGCAAAATATGTGGAACCACACACTGTGTAGGTCTGTCTAGGCCAGAGGAAAAGCCCCCAAAGAGACAAACCTTTCACATAGGAGCCCTGATAGAAATACCCGTTTCCAATCTTTTAGGGTCCTCTAATTTTTAGGCTCCTAATTTTGAGGCTTCCCTGGTGGCTCAGATGGTAAAGAATCTGCCTGCAATGAAGGAGACCCGGGTTCGATCCCTGCGTCAGGAAGATCCCCTGGAGGCGGGCATGGCAACCCACTCCAGTATTCTTGCCTGGAGAATCCGCATGGACAGAAGAGCCTGGCGGGCTACAGTCCACGGGGTTGCAAGGAGTCAGACACAACTGAGCAACTAACAGTCAATTTTGAGTCTGTTCTCTTCAAAATGACTAAATCTGATCCTCATTCATCTTATTGGAGAAATTTCAATCCAACCCATAGAGTGTGGTCCAAGCTTGGTTCCACCTCCTTCCTTCACACTCTGGGTAGTGTTTGGAGTCCAGGAACCTTAAGGACTCCATGAATAGATTCTGCCTCTGACTACTGGTAGAGGCTGGCCAATGGAGAAGCCAAAGAGTAAGGTCAGGATGTACATTTTCTGGCTCCCTTCCTTCACATTAACTGAGATGACCAATTTTATGTATCAACTTAGCTCAACTAAACTTTCCAGTTATTCAATCAAATACTAATCTGAGTATTTCTGTGAAAGTATTCTATAGATGTGGAAAATTATGAAGCTCTGCATTGATAGTTCATGGAGCATCTGGGGACACTGATCAGAGAAACGTGTTATTATTATGGATGAGAAATTAGAATGTCTGAATTAGAATTAAATTAGAATTAAGTTAGAATAAGCTCCTTCAGTACATCCTTCTCCTTTCAATGGTGAATTACATGTTTATTTATTTATTTATTTTTTTAAAACAAGCTCTGACCAGTTTTATTAAAGAAATATTGTACATGATTTACTTTTCATCAGTCTGTTCTGGCATGCTTCTAATAATATCAGAATCACCTGGATCAATGATAGCCAGTGTGCATACTCTGTAGTATTTTCCACATGCTGTGCCCAATTCAATATTATTGCCACTGTAGTGATGGACACCAGTTTTGGCCAACATGGCGTAATACTCTATTTCAGATTTCCTCAAGACTGGGCAGTTGTTGGCGAGGATGATCAGTTTCGCTTTGCCTTGTCTGATCATTTTCAGAGTCTGTTTGTACCCCCAGCACGTACTTTCCACTTTTCATAACCAGCTGGAGCCTAGAGTTGATCGACTCCAGGAGTTGGTGATGGACAGGGAGGCCTGGTGTGCTGCAATTCACGGGGTTGCGAAGAGTCAGACACAACTGAGCGACTGAACTGAGCTGAACTGAAGGAAGATTGCTGTAAGGAAACTGGGTGGGCTTCACTCAACCTGTTGACAGGCTTCAAAGAGCAGAAACAAGGCTTCCCAGAAGAGCAAATCCTGCCTGGCAACAGGAGCTTCATCCCGTGCCTGAGAGTCCCCACCCTGCCCTTCCTGATGGTCTGCTCGCATAGCCAGCCCCCAACAATTACATAAGCCAGTTCCTTGTAATAAATCCGTTAATCTTTATCCCTTACTAGTTATGTTTCTTTGGTTGAACCCTGGCTGTAGCCTTGAGCTAGTGGTCTCTTAACCAAAGCCCAGTGGTCCTCTCGAGTGTCTAACTGTACATGACTCTCTCTCCTTCCTGTTCTGCAATAGCTTTTGGCCTAAGGGTAGTTATAGTATCATTACTAGTGGTTCTTCTCTATGCCATTTTTGTATATAATCCCTTTGTAAGTCACCTGCCGCTGAATTATCCTATTTTGGGTGTGCTGTTGTCTCTTGGGACTTAAGTGGTGTATCCACAAACAGGACACTTAAAATCAAATCGATCATCAACTGCATTAAGTTTTTTATTCAAAATATTATCGAGTGTCTATTATGAGTCAGCCAAGTGCCAGGCTCAAGGGATATGATGGTTAATAAAAATAACACAGTCCATGACTTCCTGAGCTTACAGTTTGGTGGAGGAGATAGACAAATAAACAAATAATTATTGTTTGTATATGAAATTCTACAGTAGGGAAAGGATAGCATTCTATGTGTGCAGAGATGGGGGGTGGTCCTGCATTAAGTTGAAGTATCTAGAAAAGTTTCCTGGAGAAAGAGGGATCTATAGTGAGGCCTGAAATAAGAGGGAAATAAGTTGGGTAAGCATTGGAGAAGGAAATGGCAACCCACTCCAGTGTTCTTGCCTAGAGAATCCCAGGGACGGGGGAGCCTGGTGGGCTGCCGTCTATGGGGTCGCACAGAGTTGGACACGACTGAAGCGACTTAGCAGCAGCAGCAGTAAGTTGGGTAAAGGGAGGTGTGTGGTGGATGGTATATGCATGTAGTGAGACGTGCTTCAGACAAGGCAGTAACGTGTGCAGAGGCTTAGAATCCTAAAAGACTGTGGCTTCTTTAAGACCTAAGAGTCAAGATTTCCCTGGTGGTACCATGGATAAGAATCTGCCTGCCAATGCAGGGGACTTGTGTTCAATCCCTGATGCAGAAGATCCCACATGCCACAGAGCAACTAAGCCCATGTACCATTAAGTACTAAGCCAGTGCTCTAGAGCCCAGGAGCTGTAACTACTGAGCCTACACATTCCGTCTACTGAGTCTGCATGCTGCAGCTCCTGAAGTCCATGTACCTAGAGCCTGTGCTCCACAAGAGAGGCCACAGCAGTGAGAAGCCCGTGCGCTGCCACTAGAGAGTAGTCCCCACTCACTGCCACTAGAGAAAGCCCATGTGCAGCAGCAAAGACCCACTGGAACCAACAATAAATAAATAAATTTTAAAACAAGAAAGAGTCATTGGGTGTGGAAAGAAGACAACATAGGCCTCAGAAGCAAGCATGGGCCAGATCAGGAAGGACTCTGCCATCACATTAAAGGGTTTGAATAGGGGATGCCACTGAAGGGCATCAGGGGATGTTGTAGTCAGATCTGAGAAGAAAGACCACTCTGGAGAGTGGAGAAAATACTGAAGGGGTGATGCTGGAGTTCTCATCATATGGTCAAGAGGTGACAGTAACTTACAGAAGAGCAGGGGCTAGTCCGGGAAAAGAGTTTTGACAGATTTTTAGAGATGTTTGGAAGGTTCACTCGACTGAGCTCCAGGGAAAATGGGGTTTGGGCTCTGGGACTGGGGAAGGTGAAGAGAAAAGAAGAAATGTCGTTCAGCTGTCAGCACCGAGTGTCTGGATGATGGCACAGTGTCTGAAATAGGAAGCGCCGGTTCTGGGAGAAGTCATGAACACAGGGCGACTGAGGAACCTGTGGGATACGCAGGGAAGGAGGAGGAGGAGGATGTAAGTCTGAAGCCCAGAAGAGTTTTGGACCAGAGGTAAAAATCTGAGACTCATTAGCAAATAGATGGTATAGGATTGGGCTTCCCTGGTGGGTTAGATGATAAAGAATCCGCGTGCAATGCAGGAGATACGGGTTTGATTCCTGGGTCAGAAAGATCCCCTGGAGGAGGAAATGGCAGCCCACTCCAGTATTCTTGCCTGGGAAATCCCATGAACAGAGGAGCCTGGTGGGCTACAGTCCATGGGGTGGCAAAGAGTTGGACGTGACTGAGCAACGAAGACTTTTACTTTCACTATGGAATTGGATGAGAAATTTTAGGGAAAGAGTATCAGGTGAAAGAGAGTAGGGTCCAAACCAAGGAATGCCACATGTGAAGGGATGGAGAGGGAAGGACACTGAAGGAATCTAAGAAACAAGAGAGCCAGGAGGAAACCAGGAGCGGGGAGGACTCCCAACGTCTGAGAGGAGAGGGTTCCAAGCAGTCTGTATACACAAGTGGAGCAAGAAGGATCTGCAAGTTGTACTGGGGAATAAAGAAGACACTGGCCCCTTCTAGCCCTGATGGAGCTGGGGGAAATGAATAACTTCTGCTTGAGAGACTGCAAGGGAGAATCGTGTCTTAATTAGGGCAAGGTGGTATACATTCAGAGAGTTTGAGAGAAGAGAGGGTGTTCATTCATTACAGAAGGGATTTCCAGAGGATATAGCTGTGAGTTTGCAGAAGATGCCCAGAGAAGCATGGAGATGTGTTTACAGGGCAGCGGTATGCCTGCAGTGGCGTATCCACTGCCACTGGGTTCCTAACACACGAGCAAGATACAAGCACTGTCTTGGGCTTCCCTTAGGCTCAGTGGTGAAGAGTCCATCTGCCAATTCAGGGCACATGGGTTTGACCTGATCTGGGAAGACCCCGCATGCCATGGAGCAACTGGGCCCATTCGCCACGACCACTGAGCCTGTGCTCCAGAGCCTGGGAGCCATAACTACTGAGCCCACAGCCCCCAACTACTGAAGCCGGAAGGCCCTAGAGCCTGTGTCCTGCAACTAGAGAAGGCGCCACGATGAAAACCACGTGCACCCCAGCGAGAGAGTAGCCCCCCCTCGCCACAGCTAGAGAAAAGCCCGTGCAGCGACGGAGACCCAGCACAGCCAAAAAGAAATAAATAAATTTTTTTTTTTAAGTACCATATCTCTGCATGATGATAATATCCAGACATATATGTGATAACCACCCAGACATGTAGGACTCTGTAACAGTGACCAATGGGGCCAATAAATAAGAAAGAAGCAATCTTTGGCCAAATAAAACACATCTGAAATACTCAGGGTTAATTTGACAAGTTCCATGTGCTGCTGTAAACATCAATGATTCTCAGATAACAGATCAAGTTTTCCCTGATACAAGGCAAAAGGACAAAAATGCAAATAAGGTAGTGAATTTTTATTATAGCTAGATATATTCAATTTCGATAACTGTCCTTTACTCTTAAATTATTCCTTCACTTTTTTGGTTGTTAATTTTTTTTTCTAATGAGACAATGGTAATAGTAAATGACAGTTTATGTCAGTGATCTTTCTTGGCAAGGTGAAATTGTGCCAACCTATTGATTTTAGTGGGGCTTCCCCAATGGCTCAATGGGTAAAGAATCTCACTGCAATGCAGGAGACATAGGAGACATGGGTTCAATCCCTGGGTCAGGAAGATCCCCTGGAGAAGGAAATGGAAACCCACTTCAGTATTCTTGCCTGGGAAATCCCATGCACAGAGGAACCTGGTGGGCTACAGTCCAAAGGGTTGCAAAGAGTCGGACACGACTAAGCGTGAGCACAGTTGATTTTACTGGTCTTTGAAGTCTCTGAATCTATAAACCACACATTGATTTCCACACCTCCAGAGTTTTGTTTCCAGTGTGATATGGCTTGTTCATGCCGTTTAGGAATTAGGAAGGCATGACTTCAATGTTACTTGACAGTAATAGTCTTTCTGTCAGTTGCCAAGTAGCAAGCATCCCCTTGGGAACACGGTTTGGGGAAGGTGGTGAATGTACCAGAACTCTAAGAACAAAGGGTCTGCACTCAATTACACTTGATAAACCATGCATAGCAAAGCTCTCTCCTGGGTTTCATAAAGCACGTATCATCTGAAAGACTGAGAAGTTCTGGATTCAAGAAATCACTTACATTTTGTTTAATGGAGGAACAAGCAAATTTGTCTGCTGAAGGAAAAAAAAAATTCTGGGCACCTCACAAACATCTTCTGGAATAAACTTGTGTTAAGACCAGTTTGAGAAGTGTGTGAATAGTTGCTCTTGAACAATAATCAAATACGTGCTGCATGTTATAATATAGACAGCAGTCTAAAGGAATCCAATCAAAGCTGAAGCCTATTTAAGTGTACTTTTATTTGTTTTTAATTATATCAGACTGACTTTTAGATACCTATCTTTTAGTTATCTATTTTGGCCGTGCTCAAAAAATAACCATAGCAAATGTTTTTGTGGCATTTACCATGTATTTTAGGCACTATTCAGGACTTCCCTGGTAGCTCAGACAGTAAAGTCTCTGTCTACAACGCGGGAGACCTGGGTTCGATCCCTGGGTTGGGAAGATCCCCTGGAGAAGGAAATGGCAATCCAATCCAGGACTATTGCCTGGAAAATCCCATGGACAGAGCAGCTTGGTAGACCACAGCCCACGGGGTCGCAAAGAGTCGGACACGACTGAGTGACTTCACTTTCGCTTTCACTTTAGGCACTATTCTAAGCACTTATATTAACTCACTCATTCTTTAAAACCACTCACCTATGAGTAAGTACTATTATTATCCCCATTTTATGGATGAAGGTACTGAGGCTCAGAGAGGTTAGGTCATTTCCCCACGAACGTACATTGGGTCTAGAGCTCTACCCCTCGATCGGTCCGCCATGCTGCTCTCTGATGGGCTCCTCATGGCCACCATGGTCTGCAAAACTCAATTTCCCACTGCACAGTTGGACAAGCCACCTATAAACTTGTGTAAAGAACAGATGATGGATCAAGGTGTTCTAAAACTGTTCAGGATTGAGTCCACCTCAATTGACCATTTCTCAGGTTTCAGTTCAGTTCAGTTGCTCAGTCGTGTCTGACTCTTTGTGACCCCATGAACCGCAGCACACCAGGCCTCCCTGTCTATCACCAACTCCCGGAGTCCACCCAAACCCATGTCCATTGAGTCAGTGATGCCATCCAACCATCTCATCCTCTGTCATCCCCTTTTCCTCCTGCCCTCAAATCTTTCCCAGCATCAGGGTCCTTTCCAATGAGTCAGCTCTTCACATCAGGTGGCCAAAGTATTGGAGTTTCAGCTTCAATATCACTCCTTCCAATGAACACCCAGGATTGATCTCCTTTAGGATGGACTGGTTGGATCTCCTTGCAGTCCAAGGGACTCTCAAGAGTCTTTCCAACACCATAGTTTAAAAGCATCAATTCTTCTGTACTCAGCTTTGTTTATAGTCCAACTCTCACATCCATACATGACCACTGGAAAAACCATAGCTTTGACTAGATGGACCTTTGTTGACAAAGTAATGTCTCTGCTTTTTAATATGCTGTGTAGGTTGGTCATAACTTTCCTTCCAAGGAGTAAGTGTCTTAATTTCATGGCTGCAATCACCATCTGCAGTGATTTTGGAGCCCAGAGAAATAAAGTCAGCCACTGTTTCCCCATCTATTTGCCATGAAGTGATGGGACCGGATGCCATGATCTTAGTTTTCTGAAAGTTGAGCTTTAAGCCAACTTTTTCACTCTCCTCTTTCACTTTCATCAAGATACTCTTTAGTTCTTCTTCACTTTCTGCCATAAGGGTGGTGTCATCTGTTTATCTGAGGTTATTGATATTTCTCCCAGCCATCTTGATTCCAGCTTGTGCTTCATCCAGCCCAGCATTGTTATGATGTACTCTGTATGAGTTAAATAAGCAGGGCGACAATATACAGCCTTGACATACTCCTTTTCCTATTTGGAACCAGTCTGTTGTTCCATGTCCAGTTCCAATTGTTGCTTCCTGACCTGCATACAGATTTCTCAGGAGGCAGGTCTGGTGGTCTGGTGTTCCCATCTCTTTCAGAATTTTCCACAGTTTATTGTGATCCACAGTCAAAGGCTTTGGCATAGTTAATAAAGCAGAAATAGATGCTTTTCTGGAACTCTCTTGCTTTTTCTCAGGTTTGGTTCCACCATAAGACTGGGAATGGTAGCACCCTGGGGTGAGCCCTCTTTGAAAGGAGTCACCATGCTCTGCACTGACCACACTTCTAAGAGAGCATGGGCTCAGGGGAGGAGGCTAACTGGCCGAGCTGGCCAGGATGAACTAACTTCTGGATCTTGATTTCCTCCGGGAGAAGTTCTGGTTTCCAAGCTGCTAGCACACAGGCTCCTGGAAAGCGGCTGGACTGGAGCTGGCCAGGTCTAGGGCTTGGGGAGAAGGACTGATGGTGGTGGAGGCCACAGGCCTGCTCGTCCCCAGCTGGGTCTCCACCCAGATTCTCTGCTCGGTTCTTAGGCTGTCATATGCAATTAACTTTTCCTTTGAGAAGAAATAATATTCTGCTTTTGTGCCCATTAGGAAATTGCTCACGTACAACTAGCGACTCAGTTGGCCTCTAGTTATTACATGCCACTAGTAGACAGTCAGTAAACTCTATAAATTTTCAGTACTAACTTAAGCCCAAAATTGTTCTGATCCCATTTTGTGGCAAAATTATATTGGGGAAAACACTTACAAGAATCTCTGGATACCTTCAAAATTCATCCTACATTTCAATGATATGGAGGGTTTTGTTTTTTTTTTTTTAGAATAACAAAGCCTATCCTCTTAGAGGGAGTAGATTTTGAAAGAGTTTAAAGGAATTAAAGCAAGGACTAAATCTTAAGAAAGTACATGGAAGAAACCAACAAGGGATTAATCTCCAAAATATACAAACAGCTCAGGCAGCTCAATTAAAAAAAAAAATTCAATTGAAAAATGGGCAGAAGATCTAAACAGACATTTCTCCAAAGAAGATATATAGATGGCCAAAAAGCACATTAAAAGATGCTCAACATCACTAATTATTAGAAATGAAAATCAAAACTACAATGAGGGATCAGCTCACACCAGTCAGAATGGCCATCACCAAAAAGTCTACAAACAATAAATGCTGGAGAGGATGTGGAGAAGAAGGGAAAGAGGGGAGAGATGGGAGAGAAGGGAGAGAGAAAAGGGAGCCTTCCTACACTGTTAGTGGGGATGTAAACTGGTATAACCACTATGCAGAATAGTATGGAGGTCTCTTAAAAAACTAAATATAGAACTATCATATGATCCAGCAATCCCACTCTTGAGCATATATCAAGAGAAAACCATACTTCAAAAAGATACACAGGCACCCCAATGTCCACAGCAGTACTATTTACAATATCCAAGACACAGAAGCAACCTAAATGTCCATTGACAGATGAACAGATAAGGAAGCTGTGGTATACGTATACAATGGAATATTACTCAGCCATAAAAAGATGCAATAATGCCATTTTCAGCAACAGGGATGAACCTAGAGATTGAAGTGAAGTCAGACAAATTATCAAATGATATTGCTTATATGCAGACTCTAAAACAATGGTACAAATGAAATTATTCACAAAACAGAACTAGAGTCACTATTGTAGAAAAGAGCCTTATGGTCACCAGAGGGGAAAGGGCGGGAGGAATCAAATGGGAGATAGGGATTGACACAAACATACTACTATATATAAAGTAGATAACTAACAAGGACCTATTTATAGCACAGGGAACTCTACTCCATACTCTGTAATGACATATATGGGAAAGAATCTAAGAAAGAGTAGATACGTGTATATATATAGCTGATTCATGCATGTTATTGTACACCTGAAATGAACACAACATTGAACATAAATTAACTATATTCCAATAAAAAATTCTAAAAACTGTAAAGTCATGCTTGCTGCTGCTGCTGCTAAGTCACTTCAGTCGTGTCCGACTCTGTGTGACCCCATGGACGGCAGCCCACCAGGCTCCCCCGTCCTTGGGATTCTCTAGGCAAGAACACTGGAGTGGGTTGCCATTTCCTTCTCCAATGCAGGAAAGTGAAAAGGGAAAGTGAAGTCGCTCAGTCGTGTCTGACTCTTAGCGACCCCATGGAATGCAGCCTACCAGGCTCCTCCATCCACGGGATTTTCCAGGCAAGAGTACTGGAGTGGGGTGCCGTTGCCTTCTCCGAAAGTCATGCTTAATGAACAGCAAACAAAATCTGTTACACTGTTAGCTACACAAAAACACAGAATCTACAAACATAAGTAGTAAATCTATTTGGCTAATTTAAAGTGTAACCAGGTAGGAGTGTGTGTGTGTGTGTGTGTGTGTGTGTGTATGCGTGCGCGTGTGCATGCATGCGCTCAATCGTGTCCGAATCTTTTGCGACCCCACAGATTGTAGCCTGCCCGGCTTCTCCATCCATGGAACTTTCCAGGCAAGAATACTTACTCCTTTCCAGGCAAGAAGGCTACTCTTTCTTACTCCAGGGGATCTTCCCCACCCAGGGATTGAACCCATGTCTCCTGCATTGGCAGGCGGATTCTTTACCACTGTGCCATCTGCGAAGCCCCATAACCAGGCATAGTAGGTGAGGGTGTCTGTCGACTGCTGGGACATTTGCAATAAAGACCAAGGATGGGAAAAAAGAAAACTCTCTTCCGTGAGGGGAGAGTTTTTTATTTTTTCCCAAAGTAAAACTTTTCTTCCTGATATCATGATTCTGCCCTTTTCCCACCCAACTGACAGCAAAAATTGCAGTTTTAACACAGTGGGAGATGGCAGCCTGGAAATCAAATGGTAGGGTGTCTTTGTAATTGCTTGACAAATATTGAGATAAAAGCCCTTTGCTCATTCAGAGATGGAGTATTTAAAATATTTGAGGGCCAAAATGAGTTCACAGGCCATTTGCTGATAAGCTCCAATTTCAGAGGAATCCAAGCTTTTAAGGAATCCCATCCCCATAGCTTTTGAGTGTTCTTTTGGGTTGCCAGTTTGTTTTCATTTGTAATTGCACATTACAACTCCACTTTGTTTCACTTAACAGCTGACAGCTGAGACCACAGATGACAGAAGATAGACTGTGAGGGAAAGTTGTGGAAAATCCTTCTAAACTATTTTAAGAAAAGAAAAAACTTAAACCAGGAGTAATTAAACCCAGCCAGGCCTAAACTTGAGATGCACAGAGGACACATTGGAGTTGCTTCTGTTTCTACAATTAAGTGATTTTATGGTTCAGCCCAGTCTTTCATACAGAAATGAGTCTGTTGTTTGATAAAGCAAAACAGCAGAAAAGCCTTAATGATTAGCAGATAAATTAGGGTCGACAATAGATGATTTTGTTAATTATCTGTGTTCTTATTTAAAAAATGCAGGATAAAGAATGCCTGTAAATGCCTCAAACCACATACATGTGTCTATTATTCTCTGAATAGCTTTTTGGCATATTTAGGGCCTTTTTGGTATTTATTTGGTTCGGCTTCATTTTTAGATAATGGTATATATAAACACTGTATAATAGCGTAACAAGAATTTTATATGCGTAAAAATGCCTAGAGGGCACTGCAGGCATTTTCTGTTCATTTCCCAAGACCCAGCAGGTAGGTCACCTTCACAAGAATTTTTCTCAGCTTTACTCCTCCAGTCCGCTGTGCCCCTGCTCTGCTCCCACTGCACTTGGTATAGACCTCGATTATAGCATTTGTCTGTTAATTATTTGTTTTCATTTCGCTGGGAACTTTCTAGAGGCAGAGAACTTGCCTTGCTCACTGTTTCATCTCCAGCACCAAGCACAGTGTGTGGCCCACAGTAGGCACACCACCATTACTACTGACGGGCAGTCTTTTCAGTGGGTAGCCAGTGTGGAAGCTGTCTGGCTTGCAGGTACAGCTGCAATTCAAAGATTGCAACTGTTTGCAATTTCTTGCCTTTTAGCTTGTCTAGTACCTCTGTCCAAAAAACTAGCCCATCCCTGATTTTTAGGCATGATCTTGTTCAGTCTTCTAGTCTGCCACCACTCCCAGAGAATGATCCAAAGCTTTGGTTATACTGAATTGTGCTATATTAAATTCAGTTTGAGGCTTAGGGCTACAGGAGAGAAATCTGGAAATTTTTGAGCTTTATACAATAAAGACTTGATTGTCAGTTAACCAGTTTCCACATAGCCAACAACAGAGCATCTTTATTGTCATCCCATTCCACTTCCCATAGAGGTATGGCTAGGTACTATTTCTGCCATCCACTCTTTCACTTAATTTTAATAACAACTTTGTTGCGACATAGTTCATATTCATACACTTCACCTATTTAAAGTATAATAGTCAGTGGTTTTCAGTGTATTCACAGAGTAGAACAATCAACACTACTAATTCCAAAACATTTCATTAATCCCCCCAATATTTTGGATATTACCCCTTATCAGACATGGCATTTGCAAATATATTCTCCCATTCAGTAGGTTGATTTGGTTCCATTTGTTTACTTTTGCTTTTATTGCTCTTGCCTGAGAAGTCAGATCCAAAGTACACTGTTAAGATTAATATCAAAGAGATATTAATTAAGAAAACTCACAGTTTTCTTCTGTGAGTTTTAGTTGTTTCAGGTCTTACATTTATGTCTTTCATCCATTTTGTTTTTGTACATGGTCTGAGGAATGGTCTAGTTTCATTCTTTTACATGTAGCTATCTAGTTTCCCCAATACTAAGTACTGAAGAAGCTGTCTTTTTTACCTGTTTTATATTCTTGCATCCTGTGTCGCAGATTAATTGATCATGTGTGTAACTTTTTTTTTCTAGGCTCTCCATTCTGTTCTCCTGATCTATGTGTCTCTTTTTTGTGTTGGAACCATACTGCTATTACTATAGCTTCCTAGTATAATTTGAAGTCTGGAAATGTGATGATACTTCCAGCTCTGTTCTTCTTTCTCAAGATTGCTTTGGTTATTCAGGATCTTTGTAGATCCATAAAAAATTTTAATTTTTTTTTTAATCTCCCTTACTTAAAGTCAACTGATTAGGGGCTTTAATTACATCTTAAAATACCTTTACAGCAAAACCAAGATTAGCATATGATTGAATAACTGGATACTGTTGACAGCTCAAAGCCATCATATATACAAATTAAAAATTTATGTTCAGCAAAAGACTGTGAACAAAGAGAGACAACGGATAGGTAAAATGTATCTATGATAGAGATAATAAAGGGATTAATACTAAAAATTTATTGAGTTCTCCCAATCAAGAAGAAAGTCATGAAACAGCTGATAGAAAAATGAGCAAAGGATATAAATAGATAATACATACACAAATAGTGGAAGTGATAAACAGATTCAGGGGATTAGATCTGATAGACAGAGTGCCTGAAGAACAATGGATGAAGGTTTATAACACTGTATAGGAGGCAGTGATCAAAACCATCTCCAAGAAAAAGAAATGCAAAAGGGCAAAATGGTTGACTGAGGAGGCCTTACAAACAGCTGTGAAAAGAAGAGAAGCGAAAAACAAAGGAGAAAAGGAAAGATATATCCATCTGAATGCAGAGTTCCAAAGAATAGCAAAGAGAGATAAGAAAGCTTTCCTGTGAGACCAATGCAAAGAAATAGAGGAAAACAATAGAATGGAAAAGACTAGAGATTTCTTCAAGAATATTACAGATACCAAGGGAACATTTTATGCAAATATGGAACAGAATAATAAAGAACAGAAGTTGTATGGACCTAACAGAAGCAGAAGTTATTAAGAAGAGGTGACAAGAATACACAGAAGAACTATACAAAAAAAGATCTTAATGACCTAGATAAACATGATGGTGTGATCACTTACCTAGAACCAGACATCCTGGAGTGTGAAGTCAAGTGGGCCTTAGGAAGCATCACTAGAAAAAAAAGGTAGTGGAGGTGATGGAATTCCAGCTGAGCTATTTCAAATCCTAAAAGATGATGCTGTCAAAGTGCTACACTCAACATGCCAGCAAATTTGGAAAACTCAGCAGTGGCCATGGGACTGGAAAAGGTCCGTTTTCATTCCAATCCCAAAGAAAGGCAGAGCCAAAGAATGTTCAAACTACCACACAATTGCACTCATCTCACACGCTAGCAAAGTAATGCTCAAAACTCTCCAAGAGAGGCTTCAATCGTATGTGAAACTAGAACTTCCAGATGTACAAGCTGGATTTAGTGAAGGCAGAGGAACCAGAGCTCAAATTGCCAATATCCTTTGGATCATAGAAAAAGCAAGAGAATTCCAGAAAAACATCTACTTCTGCTTCACTGACTATGCTAAAGCCTTTGCCTGTGTGGATCACAACAAACTGTGGAAAATTCTTAAAGAGAAGGGAATACCAGACCACCTCACCTGCCTCCTGAGAAACCTGTATGCAGGTCAAGAAGCAACAGTTAGAACTGGACATGGAACAACCGACTGGTTCAAAATTGGGAAAGGAATACATCAAGGCTGTATATTGTCACCCTGCTTATTTAACTTATATTCAGAGTATATCATGTGAAATGCCAGACTGCATAAAGTACAATCAAGCATCAAGATTTCTGGGAGAAATATCAATAACCTCAGATGCACAGATAATACCACCCTTATGCAGAAAATGAAGAGGTACTAAAGAGCCTCTTGATGAAGGTGAAAGAGGAGAGTGAAAAACCTGGCTTAAAACTCAACATTCAAAAAACTAAGATCATGGCATCTGGTTCCATCACTTCATGGCAAATAGATGGGGAAAATGTGGAAACAGTGACAGATTTTATTTTCTTGGGCTTCAAAATCATGGTGGATGGTGACTGTATCCATGAAATAAAAGAAACTTGCTCCTTGGAAGAAAAGCTATGACAAACCTACATAGGATATTAAAAACAGAGGCATCACTTTACTGATAAAAGTCCATACAGTCAAAGCTATGTTTTTTCCAGTAGTCATATGGATGTGAGAGTTGGACCATAACAAAGGCTGAGTGCCGAAGAAATGATGCTTTTGAATTGTGGTGCTGGAGAAGACTCTTGAGTATCTCTTGGACTGAAAGGATATTGAACCAGTCAATCCTAAAGGAAATCAACCCTGAATATTCATTGGAAGGACTGATGCTGAAACTGAAGCTCCAATACTTTGGCCACCTGATGTGAAGAGCCGACTTATCGGAAAAGACCCTGATGCTGGGAAAGATTGAAGGCAGGGCAAAAAGGGGATGACACAGGATGAGATGGTTGCATGGCATCACTGACTCAATCAACATGAGTTTGAGCCAACTCCAGGAGATGGTAAAGGGCAGGGAAGCCTGGCATGATACAGTCTCCACCTGATGTGAAGAGCCGACTTATCGGAAAAGACCCTGATGCTGGGAAAGATTGAAGGCAGGGCAAAAAGGGGATGACACAGGATGAGATGGTTGCATGGCATCACTGACTCAATCAACATGAGTTTGAGCCAACTCCAGGAGATGGTAAAGGGCAGGGAAGCCTGGCATGATACAGTCCATGGGGTCACAAAGATGTGGACACGACTGAGCCAGGCTTCAGCAATACGTAAACTGTGAACTTCCAGATGTTCAAGCTGGTTTTAGAAAAGGCAGAGGAACCAGAGATTATTGGGGGCAGGAGGAGAAGGGGACGACAGGATGAGATGGCTGGATGGCATCACTGACTCGATGGACATGAGTTTGAGTGAACTCCAGGAGTTGGTGAAGGACAGGGAGGCCTGGCGTGCTGGGATTCATGGGGTCACAAATGTTGGACATGACTGAGCGACCGAACTGAACTGAACTGAGTGACTGAAGAACAACAACACAAAATACAACAGTGTGATGAAAAATGTATATGAAAATGTTCAAGCTCATTAATAATTAAGAAAACAAAATTTGAGATTTTAACTTTTTCTGATAATTTTGGACACTATTAAAAGTTAGCAAAAATAAAGAGGAATGGGCATTCTTATTCATACAGAAAGTCTTTGGTAAGAGTATACACTGACAAAGCCTTTTAAAAAGGAAATTTAATAGTATCTCTGAGAGTTGTAAATGAACATACCTTCTACTTGTGAACTGCTAGGAATCTATTGTCTGTTACTCATTTTGTTAATCACCAAGTTCAAATATTAAATATTATACAATTGAGCTTCCAACTAACTCTCCCTCCCCCTTAATTCTACTCTTCCTGAGTTCAGCTTTATACTATGAATACTTATAGACAGATCTCCCTAATTCTCTTTTCTATTATACACAGACACAGATATATCCATACACACATACAACTATGCCACAGCACTGTAATAGCCCCAAGCTGGAAACAACCCAATTGTGTATCAACTATAGCATGAATAAAGAATTTATTTACAATAAAGAAAGCAAAGGACTATTAAACACATATCAACATAGATGACTCTCAAAAAATACTGCGGGGTAAAAGAAGCAAAAAACCAAGAAAACAAAAAGTATGATTCTATTTAAACTACGTTCAAAAAAGGCAAAACTATACTGCCTTATTTAGGGATGCATACCTAGGGGGTAAAACCATAAAGAAAAGCAAGAAAATAAGATGATTTCCCCAAATGTTAGGCTAGTGATTACCATGGGCGGGAAAGGAGGAAGGGAGTTGTCACTGGGGAGGTGAATTCAAGGAGACTTTAGGATGTGATTGATCTTAGACTTTTGACCTTGATGGTAATGACATGTTAAATTGAACGTGTTTCATGCTTTTCTGTATTCTCATAATTAAAAAAAGTCACTAAGAAACTTTCTGAGGTGCTGGCAGTCTTCTATTTCTCCTTTCTTTTTTATTTCCAGCTTTGTTGAGATGTAATTGACTTATACCATTGTATAAGTTTAACATGTATAATCTGTTGATTTGATACATTAATAAATCATAAAATGATGACCACTATAATGTTAGCTACCACCTCCATCCTGTCACATATGCTGGTTGCACAAATTTTGCCTTATCCTTTTGTAGATGAAATTTGCATCTGACTTCCACATTTTTTGATTTGTTGTATTTGACTGAAAAATAAAATTTAAAAACTTCTATGGATTACTTGCTGCCTACAGAGTAAAGTTCTGACTCCTACATCTAAACTTTCAAATTCCTGCATCTACTGATGACTTTTCAGCCTCTCTAATCCTAACTCCCACTACTACCTTCAGTGGAAACCCCAAAAACCCCAAACAAAACAAAACCAAAAAAGCCCCAACAGATACTAATTTTAGTAAAATGCCTTTACAGAAAAAAGAAAAGACAGACAGAAAATTGCCCTTTCCTCTTACTCTGTATTTGAAAGTAAATGGGCAAGGATTATGAATTGCCTACCACATGTTTTTCTAAAATGAATCAGAGCAGGATGAGATGCCTGCTTAGTCTTTGGCTATAATGAATGTGTGTCTGTGATACCATTCTCAAAAAGCAGATATTTCTCCCAAGTTACTATCTAGCTGGCATTGTGATTGAGAATTTTCTTTTAGGTCAAATAAGCAATAAAAAATGGTTGAAGGCAAGCATATGTGATGTTACATGCTGGTGTGTGTCCACCAAAACAGTGGAAACTAAACAAATGACCTGAACTGAGCCCTGAGTCTTCATGCACAGACTATCAGTTTCACACTTAGTCATAGTAACTTCACACATAGATGCCACTGAGACAACCAGGGCCAAATGTTCCTGGAAAATGGGACTTCTTAGACATTCAAGACATTTGGTGCAAATACCTGTGCCCCATGCTTTGGGTGGAGATCTCAGCAAGAAAACTGATGGGCAGCTTCCAGGGGAAAAAATGAGGGAGGGGCAGGATGTGGTCTTGATGATTCAGAGACGCCCCCCCTCCCCCCACCAGTTTGAGTCAGCATGCAGCCACATGGCCCCACATGGGGCAGCGACAGCTCTTGATGAGTTGGCATACCGGATCCTCCCAACCTGCCTTCATTAAAGCACTTGGTGATTTCAGAAGCCTACATTGCATATGAGTAGTTTTACCCTGTCTTTCTAAATTAGTCAAGCAGCAAGTGGTTGACGCTTTCTGATCTACAGGATATGGTGGCATGGGGTGCTGCTGGCCATTTTGATACTTGTTTGCCTTCCCTGGTCCTTAAAATGATAAACTCCCATCACTCATTTGGAGGCAGCCTAGCATGGCAGTTGAGCCCCTGGATGTTGGTGCCAAGCTGGCTGGGCTCAAATCCCTGCTCACCACCCCTGGACTTGTGATTTTAGGAGTGTGCGTAAATCCCTCTTTTTTGCCCCAGGGCATGAATTGTGTGCTCTTCACATGATTGGTGCAGGAGGAGCGGAGGGTCATCCTTCTGGTGCAACACTGGCAGCAGTCAGAGCAAGCTCCAGCAGGGCGGTCCTACTGCTGGCTGCGTCCAGGTTCCAGGGCATGCAGAGTAGGTCACACTGGCCAGAGCTGACCGTCAACTATCCACATCTTGGATCTGGAGTACTACCCGTCCATGCTGGCAACTCCAGGAGTTATCTAGTCACCTTTTAACACCTTCTTTTCTGCTTCAACTTTTGGCTTTTTTAAAGTATAACTAAGATTACTGATACAATGACCTTGGAAAATTTTACTAAGTTTTCTCAGCTTATTTTCTCATCTGTAAAGTAGCTTAGTAGTATCTATCTCTTAGGGTTAGTAGGAGACTTATAAATATGTTACTGCATACAAATGTTCATTATGGTACTGGTGCACAGTAAGGATCCTTAAAATATTAGCTATTATTATTAATAATTTGTGGGGCACAAGAAGTACATTGGATTGCTTAAGTAAGAGTGAAACGTGGTACGAGAAAGTCCTTGTCATTTATCTTAGAGTTAAGAACCATAGCTTGGAGTCTTAGAAATTAGAGATCATTATATGTTAGCTTCAAGATTCAAGTATTGTGACCCCATCTGACTGGTTATGTTGAAGAAATAATTCCATCTTTATTGCAAAGATAGGGTGAAAAGTAACCTAGGAACTTTTGTGGCTTTAATTTATGGTTGGCTGATTTAGGCAACCATAAATATTTTGTTTTCCACATCTAAATTTGACACGTGGACCAAAAAGGGCACACATCTTAAGTTTATAACTTGATTATCATACAAAGCAAGGTGTTGAACATTACCAATACTACAAAGGCTTACTCTGTGCTCCCATCCTCAAAGGCATCACTATACAGATTTCTCTTACCATAAATTTAGGTTGCCTATTTTTGAAATTTATATAAATGAGATTCTATAGTATGTAATCTTTTTGTTGCTAAATGTTACATCTTTTGAGATACATCCATGTTGCACACAGAAATAGTTCTTTACATTGCTACATAGCAATACATGCCACACTTTGTCCATTCTACAGTTAATAGACTTTTGGGTTGCTTCCAGTTTGGTACTATTAAGAATAATGTACTGAGAATATTCTTGTAATTATCTTTCATGCTCAGATGTATGCATTTCTTTTGGATTTCCACCTAGGGGTTGAATTGCTTAATCACAGGGTGGACATATGCTTAATTTAACTGGCAACAAAATTTCAAAAGTAGTTTTACCAGTTCACACTCTCAAGCATTCCAGGAGTTTCTGTTGCTCTATATCCTAAAATCTGTATCATCAACCTCTTAAATTTTAGCCTTTCTGGGATGTGTGTAGAGATATACGGTTATGTTTTCAACTTGAATTTTCCCAATAACTAATGATGTTGAACACATTTTCCTGTTCACTGACCATTTGCATATACTCTTTCATAATTCTGTTCATATCATTGAGACTTTCTTTAAAAAAAAAAAAACTGAGTCAATTTTTTTTTTTATTGAGTTACAAGAAACCTTTATACACTCTGGATATGAGTTCTCTGTGTGATTTATATACATAAAATACCTTTTCCCACTTTGGGTCTTGCCTTTTCATTCTCTTAATAATTTCTTTTGATGAATAGAAGTTTTAAAATTACAATACATCCAAAATGATTACTTTTTCCTATTATGGTGTTTTTCCAAAAGAAAATAGACTTTGTTGTTTAAAGCAGTCTTAGGATCATGGAAAAATGAGCAGAAAGAAAGAACTTCACCGAGTTTCCCCTATTATTAACATCATGCATTGGTGTGGCACATTCCTGAAAACTGATGAACAACTATTGATACATTATTATTAACTGAAGTTCATAGTTTACATTTCACTCTTTATGCTGTACACTTTTTTGGTTTTGACAAATGAATCATGGTACTTATCTCTCATTATAGTATCATACAGAGTAGTTTCTTCATCTTCCCTCTCAACCCTTGATAACCATTGATCTTTTCACTGTCTCCCTAGTTTCTGCTCCAGAATGTCATATATTTGGAATCATATAGGGTGTAGCCTTTTCAGACTGACTTCTTTCACTTATCAATACACATTTAAGGTTCCCCTATGGCTTCATATCTCATTATTCTATACTGAATAATATTCCATTGACTGGATATACTAGAGTTTATTTATCCATTTACCTACTGAAAGACACTTTGGTGGCTTCCAAGTTTTGGCAATTATAAACAAAGCTCTTATAAACATCTATGTACAGGTATTTGTGTGAACTTAAGTTATCCTCTTCTCTGGGTAAATACCAAGAAGTATGATTGCTGGCCACCCAAGATGGGTGGATCATGCTGGAGAGTTCTGACAAAACGTGATCCATTGGAGAAGGGAATGGTAAACCACTGTAGTATTCTTGCCTTGAGAACCCCATGAACAGTATGAAAAGGCAAAAAGATATGACACTAAAAGATGAATGCCGTGGGTCGGTAAGTGTCCAATATGCTACCTGAGAGAGTAGAGAAATAGCTCCAGAAAGAATGAAGAGGCTGAGCCGAAGTGAAAACAACACCCAGTTGTGGATGTGACTGGTGATAGAAGTAAACTCCAATGCTGTAAAGAGCAATACTGCACAGGAACCTGGAATGTCAGGTCCATGAATCAAGGTAAATTGGAAGTGGTCAAACAGGAGATGGCATGAGTGAACAGTGACATTTAGGAATCAGTGAACTGAAATGGACCAGAATGGGTGAATTTAATTCAAATGACCATTATATCTACTACTGTGGGCAAGAATTCCTTAGAAGAAATGAAGTAGCCCTCATAGTCAACAGAAGAGTCCAAAATGCAGTACTTGGGTACAATCTCAAAAACGACAGAAAGATCTCTGTTCGTTTCCAAGGCAAACCATTCAGTATCATGGTAATCCAAGTCTATGCCTCAACCAGTAATGCTGAAGAAGCTGAAGTTGAATGGTTCTCTGAAGACCTACAAGACCTCCTAGGACTAACACTGAAAAAAGATGTCCTTTCCATCATAGGGGACTGGAATGCAAAAGTAGGAAGTCAAGAGATACCTGGAGTAGCAGGCAAGTTTGGCCTTGTAGTACAAAATGAATACAGCAAACGCTATCAGAGTTTTGTCAAGAGAATGCACTGGTTATAGCAAACACCCTCATCCCACAACACAGACAGGACTCTACACATGAACATCACCAGATGGTCAACACCAAAATCAGATTGATTATATTCTTTGCAGCTGAAGATGGAGAAGTTTCCTGACTTCTACACAGTCAGGAAAAACAAGACTGGGAGCTGATTGTGGCTCAGATCATGAACTCCTTATTGCAAAAATCAGACTTAAATTGAAGAAAGTAGGGAAAACCACTAGACTATTGAGGTATGACGTAAATCAAATCTCTTATGATTATACAGTGCAAGTGACAAATAGATTCAAGGGATTAGATCTGATAGACAGAGTGCCTGAAGAACAATGGATGAAGGTTTGAAACACTGTACAGGAGGCAGTGATCAAAACCATCTCCAAGAAAAAGAAATGCAAAGGGCAAAATGGTTGACTGAGGAGGCCTTACAAACAGCTGTGAAAAGAGAAGTGAAAAGCAAAGGAGAAAAGGAAAGGTATATCTATCTGAATGCAGAGTTCCAAAGAATATCAAGGAGAAATAAGAAAGTCTTCCTGTGTGACCAATCCAAAGAAATAGAGGAAAACAATAGAATGGGAAAGACTAGAGATTTCTTCAAGAATATTACAGATACCAAGGGAACATTTCATGCAAAGATAGAACAGAATAATAAAGAATAGAAGTTGTATGGACCTAACAGAGGCAGAAGTTATTAAGAGGTGACAAGAATACACAGAAAAACTATACAAAAAAAGATCTTAATGACCTAGATAAACATGATGGTGTGATCACTTACCTGGAACCGGACATCCTGGAGTATGAATTCAAGTAGGCCTTAGGAAGCATCACTAGGAAAAAAGCTAGTGGAGGTGGTGAATTCCAGCTGAGCTATTTCAAATCCTAAAAGATGATGCTGTCAAAGTGCTACACTCAATATGCCAGCAAATTTGGAAAACTCAGCAGTGGCCACAGGACTGGAAAAGGTCTGTTTTCATTCCAAGCCCAAAGAAAGGCAGTGCCAAAGAATGTTCAAACCACACAACTGCACTCATCTCACATGCTAGCAAAGTAATGCTCAAAATTCTCCAAGCGAGGCTTCAACAGTATGTGAAATGAGAACTTCCAGAAGGGGAAGCTGGATTTAGAGAAGGCAGAGGAACCAGAGCTCAAATTGCCAATATCCGTTGGATCATAGAAAAAGCAAGGGAATTCCAGAAAAACATCTACTTCTGCTTCACTGACTATGCTAAAGCCTTTGCCTGTGTGGATCACAACAAACTGTGGAAAATTCTTAAAGAGAAGGGAATACCAGACCACCTCACCTGCCTCCTGAGAAACCTGTATGCAGGTCAAGAAGCAACAGTTAGAACTGGACATGGAACAATGGATTGGTTCAAAATTGGGAAAGGAATATGTCAAGGCTGTATATTGTCACCTTGCTTATTTAACTTATATTCAGAGTATATCATGTGAAATGCCAGACTGCATAAAGTACAAGCTAGCATCAAGATTTCTGGGAGAAATATCAATAACCTCAGATGCACAGACAATACCACCCTTATGCAGAAAATGAAGAGGAACTAAAGAGCCTCTTGATGAAGGTGAAAGAGGAGTGAAAAACCTGGCTTAAAACTCAACATTCAAAAAACTAAGATCATGGCATCTGGTCTCATCACTTCATGGCAAATAGATGGGGAAAATGTGGAAACAGGGACAGACTTTATTTTCTTGGGCTCATTGGAAAAGATCCTGATGCTGGGAAAGATTGAAGGCAGGAGAAGGGGATGACAGAGGATGAGATGGTTGGATGGCATCACTGACTGGATGGACATGAGTTTGAGCAAGCTTCGGGAGTTGGTGATGGACGGGGAAGCCTGGTGTGCTGCAGTCCATGGGGTTGCAAAGAGTTGGACACAACTGAGTGACTCAACTGATGACTGCTAGATCAGATGGTAAAATTACATTTAGTTTTGTAAGAAACTGCCTACTTGTCTTTCAAAGTGCACCATTTTGCATTCTCATCAGCAATGAAGAAAAATTCCTCACCAGCTTTTGCTGGTGTCAGTGTTCTGGATTTTGGTCATTCTAATAGTGCTGTAGTGGTATCTTGTTTTAATTTGTACTTTATTTCCTGGTGACATGCATTGTGGAGCTTCTTTTCATATGCTCTTCTTCAATCTGTATATTTTCTTTGGTGAGGTATCTGTTACAATCTTTGGCCCACTTTATAATTGGATTGTTTGTTTTCTTATTGTTGATTTTAAGACTTAGTATATTTAGAATAACAATCCATTATCAGGTATGTCCCTTACAAGTGCTTTCTTCCAGTCTATGGCTGGTCTTATCATTCTCCTGATATTTTACAGAGCAGAAATTTTTAATTTCAGTGAAGTTCAGTTTATCCATTCTTTTTTTCATGGATCATTCCTTTACTGTAGTGTGGAAAAAGTCAGTGCCATACCCAACCATAATCACTTAGGTTTTCTTCTATGTTATCTTCCAGGAGTTTATAGTTTTATGTTTTACATTTAGCTATGTGAGTCATTTTACATCAGCTTTTGTGAAGGGTGTACAGTTCTTGTCTAGACCCTTTCTTTGTTTCTTTTAGCGTGTGGATGTAGTTCCAACATCATTTGCTGAAAAGACTATCTTTGCTCTACTGTTTTGCCTTTGTTCTTTTGTCAAAAATCAGTTTATTCTATTTATGGGGGTCTATTTCTGGGTTCTCTATTCTGTTACATTGATTTACTCCCCTGTTCTTTGACCAATATCACAGTGTCCTGACTACCATTCCCTAGATACCTTCAGTGTGAAACTCAAAGCTCATTATATACAGGATGGAATTATGGTCTAGTGGCTGCTTGGACTTGTGGTCTGTAGAAGCAGAGATAATTCATGTGACCAATTTAAAATGGACTAGTCTGTCCCCTTTCAGTGGCAAGTGACAGAAAGCCAATTGCAACTTAAGCAAAGGAAGGAATGTTTTGGCTCTCAAGAATGAGGAAGATCTGAAGTGGAACTGGGATCAGATATATTCCAAATCAACATCAATTTCTCCCTTTCTGTCTCAATCTCTTCACTTCTCTTCCTCATTTAGCGGATTTGAAACAAAAAGAAAAATAAAAAGCCCCAAATCCCCACATCCTATGCCTTCAAGAAGACTTCATTTCCTTCAAGTGTTTGCTCAAATCTCCCTTCTTCAGTGAGGCTGACCAATTCTCACTTTACTCAGCCAAAACTGTTCCCTCTATTCCAGTAGTCCTGATTCTTTCCACCATGCTCTATTTTTTCACTTCCCCACTTACCACTTCCTAAGATAGTATAGTATTTTCTTATTTATGGTTTTAATTTATCTATCTCAGCTGGAACGTTACTTCTACCAGAGTAGGGCTCTTTATTTATCGACATATTCCAAATACTTGCTTCTCAGGTAGTTCAAATGGTAAAGAATCTGCCTGCAACGCAGGAGACCTCAGTTTGATCCCTAGGTCAATAAGATCCCCTGGAGAAGGGCATGGAAACTCACTCCACTATTTTTGCCTGGAAAACTCCATGGACAGAGGAGCCTGGCGAGCAATAGTTCATGGAGTCACAGAGAGTTGGACACAACTGAGCAACTAACACTTTCTTTTTCCGAACACGTATAATAGGGTACCTAGAGCATCCTCTCATCATATAAATACTCAATAAATACTACTCAATATGCTCAATAAATACTGCTGAGTGAATGAAAGGGAATTTATTATATCACATAAGAAGAAGTCTCAAGTTGGGTGCTCCCAGGATTTTCTGTTCTGTAGCTCAATGGCCTAATTAAGAACCATGCTCTTCTCATCTTCTCTGCCTGCCATCCTCAGCATGTCAGGTTGGTCTCCCAGGTTAGCTCCTGGCATGGATGCAAGGTGGCTACTGCAGTTCCAGACATCACATCTCAGACACATCTAGCAGAAGCAAGATGGTGGCTGTAAGTTGTTTTCTTATTTATCCCCTTTTATTTTTAATCAATGAGGAAACATAGTATTTTTTTTAAAAACACCCTTGCATATGCAATATGTATGTGTTAGTCACTCAGTCATGTCCGACTCTTTGTGAACTGTAGCCCACCAAGCTCCTCTGTCCATGGAATTCTTTGTGCAAGAATACTGGAGTGGGTTGCCATTTCCTACTCCAGGGAATCTTCCCGACCCAGGGAAGATCCTCAGGTCTCCTGCATTGCAGGCAGATTCTTTACTGTCTGAACCACCAGGGAAATATCTGAAATTAAATGCATATAATTGCATTAGTTTCTAAGCTAACCCTTATTGACAAGAATATATATTCTTGGGACTTCCCTGGTGGTCCAGTGGTTGATTCAGCACTCTCAGTGCAGCGGGTACAGGTTCAATCCCTGGTCAGGGAACTAAGATCCTGCATGCTGTAGGTATGCCCCCCCACAAAAAAAAGTATTTATTCTTATCATAAACTACTTAATTGGAACAATATTATTTTTGGAAGAAGCATGTCAATGTAAATTTATGAACCATTAAGGCACTTTGGATTTAGAAAGTGTAATAATTTGAACACTGTGCTTAAAAAGTTTAATAGCTAGAAAAATTATATTTAAAAATTCCTATCAGTTACCTGTTTTGATAAAATTCTAAGAGAAAAACACATAGAAATCTCCCATAAGGATGAGTAAGGGATGAGGCATCTTGAATGTATTAAAGACAAAGTATCTTTAAAGACAGTGAAAATGTACTTAAAAATACAAAATTTGTACCAAAGCATTACTTTGCCGACTAAGATCCATCTAGTCAAGGCTATGGTTTTTTCTGTGGTCATGTATGGATGTGAGAGTTGGACTGTGAAGAAGGCTGAGAGCCAAAGAATTGATGCTTTTGAACTGTGGTGTTGGAGAA
>SJYT01038218.1:17571-131102 GCA_006410635.1 Cephalophus harveyi | reverse complement strand
ACAGTTTATTGTGATCCACACATACAAAGGCTTTGGCATAGTCAATAAAGCAGAAATAGATGTTTTTCTGGAACTCTCTTGCTTTTTCCGTGATCCAGCGGATGTTGGCAATTTGATCTCTGGTTCCTCTGCCTTTTCTAAAACCAGCTTGAACATCAGGAAGTTCACGGTTCACATATTACTGCAGTCTGTCTTGGAGAATTTTGGGCATTACTTTACTAGCATGTGAGATGAATGCAACTGTGCAGTAGTTTGAGCCTTCTTTGGAATTGCTTTTCTTTGGGATTGGACCTTCCAGTGAGTCAGACTCTATAAACGATCTTTTTCTTCCCACCTAAAATAATTCACATTCCTCCATTTTCCTAAATCTGCCACTGATTATTTTCCTCCTGGAGGTCAGCTGACCCCCTGATCACTCATCACCAGCACTCCCTCTTTCCTCCCATTAGCCTAGCTCATTCTTGGATCTTCTTGAATTTGAAAAGAGTAAGGAAGTCACAGTGCTAAATGCCAAGCCCTGGTGAGGATGTGGGGAACAAACTAAGATAGTGCTGGTGAGCATATACTGTTACAACCAACTGAAAATCAATTTGGGGTTACCTAGTAAAGCCACTCCAGTGTTCTTGCCTGGAGAATCCCAGGGATGGGGGAGCCTGGTGGGCTGCCGTCTATGGGGTAGCACAGAGTCAGACACGACCGAAGCGACTTAGCAGCAGCAGCAGTAAAGCCACAGATGCTTAGAACTGCTTCCTAATAATCATGACTGCTATCATACACTGAATGCTTCCTTTGTGTAAGACTCTGTTCTCACAGCTTTATTTTCTTGAAGGATGCACAGAGTCAGACACGACCGAAGTGACTTAGCAGCAGCAGCAGTAAAGCCACAGATGCTTAGAACTGCTTCCTAATAATCATGACTGCTATCATACACTGAATGCTTCCTTTGTGTAAGACTCTGTTCTCACAGCTTTATTTTCTTGAAGGAGGTGTTATCATTATTCTAATTTTACTGAAGAGGAAACCGGGCATGGAGAAATTAAGTAACACACCCAGGATCACACTGTTGTGACTTTGTGGTAGAACCCAGATTTGGAATGGGCAACTGGGTTTCAGAGCCTAAGGTGTTGTCTACCCAATTCTGCCTGGAGAAGTTCATGCCCTAGAAACCGTGTTTATAAATGTTCACAAATGTTCACTGCAGTTCTGCTTAGAACAGCAAAAAGGCATTGTTAGGTAGTTAGAATAGGGAAAAGGAGTCCAGAAGGGTGGTGGCTAAAAGATAAGGAAGAGAAAAGCCTGCAAAAATAGAACAAAGGAAGGTCCGAGGACCAGAGTGAGGACCTCAGGTAGAACAACAACACTCCTGGCTGGCCCAGTTTACATAGGGCAGGCCCAGGGGGAAAAAAACAAAAAATATAAAAAGAGGAGCCAAAGGGCTGGGGGTCGCTCTCTCTCTCTCCCGTGTGCTGGGGTGCTCTTCCCTTTGTGTCTTTGGGTTGACATGCCTTCACGCCTCGAGGATGGATTTTCCTGCTATTATCTAAATAAAATAGAGCTGTAACACTGATTTGTCCAAGAGCTATAACATGGTCCATCCAAGACCCGAGAGCTGTGACTCGCCAAGGGCTTTAATGTCCGTCACTCCAAATCTTTGTTGTGATGAGACAGAACCGAGGAGAATATACTCGTCTGACAGCATGAATGGTCGAACTGCCCCTCCAAAGGTGAATGGGTGGCTATACCCACGGACTACTATTTCAGGAGCAAAAATGAATAAACGAATCCACACATATCAACACAGATGAATCTCAAAAATAGAATATGGTAAGAAAAAGCAAGGCACAGCAAGATATATACAATTACACCAGGGATGATATAAATTTTTAAAATACTTGAGGGATAAACTAGGAGTTTGGGGTTAAAATATGCACACTACTATACATAAAATATAACCAGTAAGGACCTATTGTATAGCACAGGGAACTATACTCTATATCTTGTGATAACATAGCAAGGAAAAGAATTTTTTAAAGTTTGCTGCTGCTGCTAAGTCACTTCAGTTGTGTCCAACTCTGCGTAACTCTAGAGACGGCAGCCCACCAGGCTCCCCCGTCCCTGGGATTCTCCAGGCAAGAACACTGGAGTGGGTTGCCATTTCCTTCTCCAATGCAGGAAAGTGAAAAGTGAAAGTGAAATCGCTCAGTCGTGTCCGACTCCTAGTGACCCCATGGACTGCAGCCCACCAGGCTCCTCCGTCCATGAAATTTTAAAGTTTATATATATAAAAAACTGAATCACTTTGCTGTTTACCTGAAGCTAACAAAACATAGCAAATCAATTATATTTTAATAAAAATTTTAAAAAGAAGTAAAGCACTTGCAACATAATACATGGTGTGGTTTAGTTGCTAAGTTGTATCTGACTCTTTGCAACCTCATGGACTGTACCCTGCCAGGCTCCTCTGTCCATGGGATTTCCCAGGCAAGAAATCTGGAGTGGATTGCCATTTCCTTCTCCAGGAGATCTTCCTGACCCAGGGATCGAACCAGCATCTCCTGTTTGATAGGCAGATTCTTTACCACTGAGTCACCTGGGAAGCTTAAAAATTTAAAGTAGTAAAACACTTTTAACATAACACAAAGCATATAGATAATTACATGCATAGTAGATAAAAGCCTTAGATGTGAATGAGCTAGACCAACTGAAAGAAGCCTTGAGGGATGGAGGGAAAAAGTAGGAATGGTGATTTTCTCTGTGTTTGTAGCATTTAAAAACAAAAGAAAGGGTTGATGAGGACATGGAACAATATTAACAGTTTTTAAATCTAGGTACTGGGTACATAGGTATCATATTATCTTTTGGTTCTTTTCTATATGTTGGAAATATTCTATACACACAATTTGAAAACATTTTAAAAAGAAATGAGAAGTCAGCCAAAACTTTACAAAAGGAACCATCATTTTTATTCCTCTTCAAGTCAAAACAAGTAATTCTTGAGTATAGAGTAAGTTCTCAGTAGTGTAAGGGCATACAAAAAGAAGGAAAAGGCAATTTCTAGGGGCCTTCAGATTCTCTTGGACTTCAAGGAGATCAAATCAGTCCATCCTGAAGGAAATCAGTCCTGAATATTCATTGGAAGGACTGATGCTGAAGCTGAAGCTCCAATACTTTGGCCACCTGATGGGAAGAACTGACTCATTGGAAAAGACCCTGATGCTGGGAAAGATTGAAGGCAGGAGGAGAAAGGGGTGACAAAGGATGAGATGGTTGGATGGCATCTCCGACTCAATGGACATGAACTTGGGCAAACTCCGGGAGAGAGTGAGGGACAGGGAAGCCTGGCATGCTGCAGCCCACAGGGTCGCAAAGAGTTGGTCATGACTCTGACTGAACAGCACAAATACACAGAGGCAAGCACTTGTGAAGCCCAACCTTCTTGTACTAGAGAGACTGCACTGAGGGTTTCAGCAGCCTGGCCGTGGCTGATGCTGCAGAAGGTGCACTGGGCTCGTCCTTGGATGCTGGGTAGCCTTCTGAGAATGACCCCTAGTGTGAAAGCTGAGGCTCTGCTCTTAGAAAGTGAGCAGGGTAGGAAACACCTTGGCTACCCATCCACTGATAGCCTGTTACTGATGCAGGCAGCCAAAACCATAATTCTATTATTTTGTAGCCAGGCTTCTCTTTACACATCTCATGTCCATAGGGTTGGTATGATTAGAACAAAGAGGTAGCACCTAAGGTATCTATTAAACACGTAAGGCATTCTGACTGTATTGTATTTGTTATATATTGAGTTCATCTCTATGTGAACACGATGCTTGACAAATATGTAGAAAGACAAGTTTTCTGCCCTGGGGTGCTTATGTTCCAATGTGGACAAACAGACAGAGGGGATAGGATCTCTACGTGGGGAAGACTTGGCAGATAGGGAGAGGGTGCCAAGGGAGAAGAGAAGGAAGGCTGAAATCTCTGGGAAAGTGGGGATGGGGTGGGGAGAGGATAGAGGACTTTTTAAGAAATCTTTTAAAAGTAAACATGAGGTTTAGTCAGTAAAATACTTTTGAAAGAAAACTTTTTTTTTTTTTTTTGAGAGAGGGGAAAAGGTTAAGAAAAACGAATCTCATTGTGACAATAATTATATATGTAGTGAAGCAGCATTAATAGTTCAGCAGTGGCTGGTGGCTCAGTGGCAAAGAATCCGCTTGCCAACGCAGGAGATGTGGGTACGATCCCTGGGTCAGGAAGATCCCCTGGAGGAGGGCACAGCAACCCACTCTAGTATCCTTGCCTGGAGAATCCCATGGACAGAGAAGTCTGGCGAGCTACAGTCCATGGGGTCAGCTTAGCTACTCTTGACTAAGTATGTTAGTGTACTTTAGTGTGACTTAGCTACTAAAACAGCAACACAATGTATTGAAGCTACCACATGCCAGACAACCTGCTAGACCCCCATGTATAATATTACTTCACCAACTTTGAAAGGCTGATTTAATGTCATCACTTTATGAAAGTGGAAACTGAGGTTCAGAGGCTAGGGAACTCCCCAGAATGACACAGCTAGTGAGTGAGCATGAATTCAAAGTTAGATCTGACTTCAAAGTCCAGGCTTTTAGTCCATGCTCCCCTCAAAGCAAAGAGATTCTCAAGGAGTGAGGAATAGACAGGAGAGTTAGAGCACAGTAGGGTTAACTGTATACCCAGGGCAACAATGCAATCCCGCCAACTCAGCATTTCAGGGGGTGCACGGGTGTGAGATAACTCGCTTTGGTCATGTCCGACCCCTTGTGACCCCATGGACCGTAGCCCACCAGGCTCCTCTGTCCATGGGATTCTCCAGGCAAGAATACTGGACGGGGTTGCCATGCCCTCCTCCAGGGGATCTTCCCGGCCCAGGGATCCCACCTGCTTCTCCTGCACTGGCAGGCGGTTCTTTACCATTAGCGCCACCTGGGAAGCCCAACTTAAGGGGGTACATTTTCTTACGTGAGAAAAAGTAGACTCAATGATGACAGGTTAAAAGAATGAACTGAGCTGCATTTATCACTAGTAAATAAAATCTGCTGAGACTGATGCTAACATCCTGGGAGAGCAGTCAGAGAGGACGGCATAGGGTGTCGCCGTGGAGAAAAAGAGCAATGAGGAGAGATGGACAGGACTGGGGCCAACCTCCTGAGGAAGTGGGTGGGGAAGAGCCCTGGATGTGCAAGTCAGTGTACCTTTCACTCTTTAAATTTATTTTTAATAAGCTGATAATTGCTTTACAATATTGTCTTGGCTTCTGCAGTACAACAACGCGAATCAACTGTAAATATACATATACTCCCTCCCTCTTGAATCTTCCTCCCACTCCCTCATCCCACCCTTCCCTCGAGGTCATGACAGAGCACTGATCTGAGCTCCCTGTGTAATACAGCAACTTTGAGTCTGTACTCAGGCTTTGCTCAGCTGTGTGCCTCTATTTTGCCCCAAATGCATAAGAATCCACTGGCACGATAATCTGCCAGTCTATCTATTCTGTCCTCTTTCATCTCTTTCTGAGACAGATTTGAAGCAATTTTTATCAAAATATATTTACTCAATAAGGTTAATAAAATTTTAAAAGGAGAGACATCACTTTGCAATGGAGGTCCATATAGTCAAAGCTATGATTTATTCAGTGGTCATGTATGGATGTGAAAGTTGGACCATAAAGAAGGCTGAATGCAGAAAAATTGATGCTTGCAAATTGTGGTGCTGGAGAAGACACCTGAAAGTCCCTTGGACAGCAAGATCAAACTAGTCAATCCTAAAGGAAACAACATATTACTGAACATGTAACAACAGACTCACCCAAAATTGCGAAAGGGGTACGTCAGGTTGTATTTTGTCACCCTTCTTATTTAACTTATCAGAGTACATCATGTGAAATGCTGGGCTGTATGAAACATAAGCTGAAATTAAGATTGCCAGGAGAAGTATCTACAACCTCAGCTATGCAGATGATACCAGTCTAATGGTAGAAAGTGAAGAGGAACAAAAGAGCCTCTTGATGAGGGTGAAAGAGGAGAGTGAAAAAGCTGGCTTAAAACTCAACATTCAAAAAACTAAGATCATGGCATCTGGTCCCATCGTGCAGGCATGCTTACTAAGTTGCTTCAGGCATGTCCGATTCTTTGCGACGCTATGGACCATAGCAGGTCAGGCTCCTCTGTCCATGGGACTTTCCAGGCAAGAAAACTGGAGTGGGTTGCTGTGCCCTCCTCTAGGGGATCTTCCTGACCCAGGGATCGAACCCAGGTCTCTTACATCTCCTGCATTGGCAGGCGGGTTCTTTACCACTAGGGCCACCTGGGAAGCCTCCAGTCCCATCACTTCATGGCAAAAAGATGGGGAAAAAGTAGGAACAGTGACAGATTTTATTTTCTTGGGCTCCAAAATCACTGTGGACTGTGACTGTAGCCACAAAATTAAAAGATGCTTGCTCCTTGGAAGAAAAGCTGTGACAAACCTAGAGAGCGTAGTAAAAAGCAGAGACATCACTTTGCCGACAAAGGTCTGTACAGTCAAAGCTATGGTTTTTCCAGTAGTCATGTACGGATGTGAGCGTTAGACCATAAAGATGGCTGAGTAACAAAGAAATGATGCTTTCGAATTGTGGTGCTGGAGAAGATTCTTGAGAGTCCCTTGGACAGCAAGAAGATCAAACCAGTCAATCCTAAAAGAAATCAACCCTGAATATTCACCGGAAGGACTGAAGCTCCAGTACTTTGACCACCTGATCTGAACAGCTGACTCACTGGAAAAGACCCTGACGCAGGGAAAGACTGAAGGCAGCGGGAGAAGGGGCAACAGAGGATGAGAGGGCTGGATGGCATCACTGACTCAATGGACATGTGTGCATTCTAAGGCACTTCGGTCATGTCCAACTCTTTGTGACCCCATAGACTGTAGCCTGCCAGGCTCCTCTTGTCGAAAAGAATCAGACATGACTTAGCAACTGAACAACAAACGATAACAACAACAACAAGGCTATTAAAAAGCAAAATGATTATAAACTTACTTGCCATCCTCTTTCTCAACCCCTGACCCTCAGTCAACCCTCCATCCATCACACAGTCTCATACTTTAAGATCTAACTCAAAACCCCTCACCAGTCTGACTCTTCTATCTTGTCCTTCTTTATTTCATGTGCATACATTTATTATAGCGTTTATCGTGTTATCTTGTCTCCAGTGTACTTGACAAAGCATCTGACATCTCTTAGGTACTCAAATAGTTACTGAATGAGTGAAAAATTAAATGAAAATCAGAATCAAGGAAAATAACAGAAAGTTAGCATTCTAAATATACAGACTGAGATAGATTTTTGTGTTGAACATCAGATTTGGCTCTGAAAGTCAGGGTCAAAAGAAACACAGAAAAATCACATTATCATTACCAAAAGGAAAAGTAAAACATATTCATGGGGAAGCAGTGCTTATACCTAATTATACATAATTAATCTTTGGGGGTACTTTAAGTAATATGTTTTAAACTGATTTGTCCAAGCAGGAGTTTCATATTAAATAAAGAATACAGTACTTATCTACAAAATGGTGACCAGGTTGTCAAAGAGTTATAACCAGAATTTCCCAGTACCACTGACACAAGAAGAATTCTAAATTTATGTTTTAAAGGTGACTTTAGTACCAGGGAAAAGGTTTTGGCACTGTTGCTGCCAAGTAATCACCCATCACCATAATTCACAGTGGTATTATTTTTCATTCATTAGCCAAGCACCTTCTCTTTCAGCACATTTGTTTTGAGATGCTGTGCTTCAGTATGCTGAGACGCACTTGGAACTGAGGATCCTTAGGTTCGATCCCTAGTTCTTCCATTTATTCACTATGTGATATATTATAGAACCTCTCAGAGCTTCAGTCCCTCATGTGTAAAAATTATGTAAACAGTATATGAGGCAGTATATGGGTGCCTTCTTTACCACTAGCTTGACCTCAGAAGCCCTAGGCTGTGTTAAGTACCTAATAAAGGGACCCTCATTGAGTAGCCAATCAATCAGTGATGGTTATTATTCAGGGCAAAAATCCAGTCATCCCCTGGTTGCCCTTAGTCAGAACACTTATAACTGCTCCACACATTTTGGGGGCAATAGTGAGGAAGGAACCCCTTTCAGATCATAGTCCTGGGGCTTGCTGCCTTTGACTGCTGCTCTGATGATTTACTGGCTTCCCCAGTGGTTCATTGGTAGAAGAATCTGCCTGCCAATGCAAGAGACACAGGAGACACGAGTTCAACTCCTGGGTTGGAAAGGTCCCCCAGAGAAGGAAATAGCAACTTACTCCAGTGTTCTTGACTGGGAAACCCCATGGACAGAGAAGCGTGGCAGGCCACAGTCTGTGGGGTCCCTAAGAGTCGGACAGGACTGAGTGACTAAACAGCAACAAACAATACTGCTGATCGTTGCCAAAACAATCATTATCTCAGCACTCACCTGGAGGATGTCACCCTGTGTTGCAGCAGGGGAGCTGGAAGGTTTGCCTGCCTGAAGCCCTCTGCTTCCAGTGGTACGCACCCCCTCTCACCCCCCGCCCCCAGCATCTGTCATTGACACCCCGCTGGATAACACAGCAGACTTTTCTTAGATTTATGCTTTCCCTTTATCTCCACAGCCGGCATCCTACTCTTTATCACCGATCTTCACTCACCTTGTTCCAGTTCTTTCTACACAAATGACCGGGACAATCTTCCTCAAACTCTGAGTTCAGTGTTTAATGATCCCTTTTAGGAATTTTAGAGATAAAATGTGCTAACCTGTCAGATTATGGGTCTACCCATATCAGCATTTTATTTCTACACCAAAATTTTGTGGGGAGTCTCCAAAGGTTTTGAAGATATTAATCAATATCTTATTTGGTATTTACAATACCTTATTTATCATTAACAACTTCCTCAGATCAGTTCAGTTCAGTTGCTCGGTCATGTCCGATGCTTTGAGACCCCGTGGACTGCAGCACACAAGACTTGCCTGTCTATCACCAACCCCCGAAGCTTGCTCAAACTCATGTCCATCAAGTCGGTGATGCCATCCAACCATCTCATTCTCCGTTGTCCCCTTCTCCTCCTGCCTTCAGTCTTTCCCAGCATCAGGGTCTTTTCCAATGAGTCAGTTCTTCACATCAGGTGGCCAAAGTATTGGAGTTTCAGCTTCAGCATCAGTCCTTCCAATGAATATTCAGGATTGATTTCCTTTAGGATTGACTGATTTGATCTCCTTGCAGTCCAAGGGACTCTCAAAAGAGTCTTCTCCAACACCACAGTTCAAAAGCATCAATTCTTTGGTGTTCAGCTTTCTTTATAGTCCAACTCTCACATCCATACATGACCACTGGAAAAACCATAGCTTTGACTAGATGGACCTTTGTTGGCAAAGTAATGTCTCTGCTGTTTTCAATATGCTGTTTAGGTTGGTCATAGCTTTCCTTCCAAGGAGTAAGTGTCTTTTAATTTCATGGCTGCAGTCACCATCTGCAGTGCTTTTGGGGCCCAAGAAAATAAAGTCTGTCACTGTGTCCATTCTTTCCCCATCTGTTTGCCATGAAGTGATGGGACCAGATGCCATGATCTTAGTTTTTTCAATGTTGAGTTTTAAGCCACCTTTTTCACTCTCCTCTTTCACTTTCATCAAGAGACTCTTTAGTTCTTCTTCACTTTCTGCCATAAGGGTGGTGTCATCTGCGTATCTGAGGTTACTGGTATTTCTCCTGGCAATCTTGATTCCAGCTTGTGTTTCTTCCAGCCCAGCGTTTCTCATGATGTACTCTGCATAGAAGTTAAATAAGCAGGGTGACAATATACAGCCTCGACATACTCCTTTCCCAATTTGGAACCAGTTCGTTGTTCCATGTCTGGTTCTAACTGTTGCTGCTTGACCTGAGTACAGATTTCTCAGGAGGCAGGTGGCAGATAAGGTGATCTGGTATTCCCATCTCTTTAAGAATCTGCCACAGTTGGTTATAATCCACACAAAGTCAAACAACACAAAGTGAAACAACTTGCTAAACAGCCTATTATCTGTTCACCTAGAATTTCTTTGTCTCCTTAGGATTGGTTTCTTGAAATAGATAATGATACACTGCATCGTAGAGAGAGAGTCAAAGGAGAAATGGGTCTTTTCAGGTTTAGTCTCATGCTTTCTGCAGGACTTCCCAGATGGCTTAGTGGTGAAGAATCTTCCTGCCAATGAAGGAGACGCGGGTTGGATCCCTGGGTCAAGAAGATCCCCTGGAGAAGGAAATGGCAACCCACTCCAGTATTCTTGCCTGGGAAACCCCATGGACAGAGGAGCCTGGCAGGCTGTATCTCACGGGGTTGCAAAAGAGTCAGACACGACTTAGCGACTGAACAGCAACAATAACAAGCTTTCTGCAGAGACTGGGAAACACTTACCTAAGGCATGTAAGCTAGAGATGCTCCAGCTGGGGTGATAACGGAGATCGTGTGTTCATTTCAGCAAAGAAAAGAAAGTGAAAGTGAAGTCGCTCAGTTGTGTCCAAGTCTTTGGGACCCCAGGACTGTAGCCTAGCAGGCTCCTCTGTCCATGGAATTCTCCAGGCAAGAATACTGGAGTGGGTTGCCATTTCTTTCTCCAAGGGATCTTCCCAACCCAGGGATCAAACCCGGGTCTCTGGCACTGCAGGCAGACGCTTTACCGTCTGAGCCACCAGGGAGGCCTCAAAGAAGTGGAGAGAAAAACATTTTGATCTGGTGCTTTCCATTTGTCCCAGAAAATGGGACTTCAGAAAAAAGAAAAAATGAGAGAGATCTAGGCCCACGTAGAAATGGTTAAGCTCTGCTTATGAGGTAGTACAGGAGTAACTATCTCAATAGGCACCACTGACATAAGACTTTCTGTTCCTAAGTTTCATTCCCTTTTAAATTGTGATATGTGCTCATTAGAAATAGACTCAGTAGTTAGGGGCTGAATTCTGTAGCTTCCCATTTATGTCCTATATAGTTAAACTTCTTAGCTCTTCATCAATAACAAATAATTATTCATTGACTTCTGCAAGAAAACACTATAAAAGGCACTGTAACACAGTAGGCTTGTGTTACATATGACTAGATTCATATGACTGCATACATATATAACTGCAGTTGAACATCTGTAGGATTTTTAATTTTTAAAAAATTTTGGCTGCCTAGCATCCAAGATGTTTCCTATCTGCAAGAAAGTCCATTGTGTGGTACTAGAGTGTTGAAAGGAGCGTGAGACAGAAGTCCCTTTTCCCATCCCTCTTGTGCCTGGGGTGTGCACATTCCATATAGGCTAAGATAATTTCTTCCCTTGGTATTTTTATCCCGAAAGCAGACACAAAGACACAGGGATCATTTTGACATCTCTTGTGACTCAGATGGTAAAGAATCTGCCTGCATGCAGGAGACCTTGAAGTCCCTTTTCCCATCCCTCTTGTGCCTGGGGTGTGCACATTCCATATAGGCTAAGATAATTTCTTCCCTTGGTATTTTTATCCCGAAAGCAGACACAAAGACACAGGGATCATTTTGACATCTCTTGTGACTCAGATGGTAAAGAATCTGCCTGCATGCAGGAGACCTGGGTTCCATCCCTGGGTTGGGAAGATCCCCTGGAGGAAGGCATGGCAACCCACTCCAGTATTCTTGCCTGGAGAATCCCATGGACAGAGAAGCCTGGTGAGCTACAGTCCATGGGATCACAAAGAGTCAGACACGACTGAGCGACTAACACTTTCATTTCATTTCGCTTTCATGGCAGCAAAGAGAGTCCACAGTAGTATCCATGGGGCAGGGAGGATGTGCTTGGCCAGTAGCTCCCACGGCTGGACCTTGAGTATGATTCTTACTGTCAAGTCTCTGGTTCCTACATACTCTCTGAATCTGCTTCTCTGGCTGCCCTTTCTAGCTTGCTGGAGTTAGATAAGACTTCTGTTGCTTGATGGGTCACTAACAGAAGTCTGACCAACAAAAGGTAAATACAGCTCCTCTCCACACACACTGTCTCAGGGCTTCCATCCACCTCCCTGCAGCCCTTCTATCTCAGTAGAGCTCCCAGGATCATGGCAGCAGAGAAAGAGTGTGAGAACTTACACTGGCTCTTACATGCTCTGGACCAGAAGCACACCGGGCACTTCCTCCCATGACCATCAGCCAGCACCAGTCACATCACCCATATGCCCGCACGGAGGCAGGAGTGGAACCTTCCTGTGTGCCCAGGAGGGAGAGGAGAGTCAAGTACAAGAGACACTAGACGCCTGTGCGTTGAGATACGGACCAAGTTCTGCTCAACGTTCACCAAAGCAGAAAATGAGGGAAACCTGGAGAGTCAGAGGAAGCGTATGAGAAACGCGCTGCGTGCCTCAGCCACCTCCCCGGCTCGGTCTCAGCCGCAGCATCCAGGTGGTTCCAGCATCTGCTGCTTACCAGTCCCGGGAGGGCTGGCTGGTGCAGCGTTGCCTGTCTTCTCTGGACGTGAGTGAAACGCTACACGGCAGGGTGTGGAGTCCCGCTTTCCCAGAGGATGCCAAAGGAGCAGAAGGTGGCAGCCTGAAAGGGCTCCGAAAGTCGTGGCCTGGGGGTCAGACTTCTACTAGCAGGAGGTGGGGATGGGGAGAGAAGGTGGCAGATCTGTTCTCTTCCTCCTTCCCTCGAGGCGCAGTTTCTCCACACCGTCTGTCAGGAGACGTGCTGTGTCTGGCGCGTGGCAGACAGTGGCCGGCGTGGAGATCATTCGCCTTTGTGGCTTCCCTGCTTTTCGTGCTTCGTTGTCTTTTTCTCCTACTCTTGCTGGCTTGGGTTTGCTGCTGCTACTAAGTCGCTTCAGTTGTGTCCGACTCTGTGCGACCCCACAGATAGCAGCCCACCAGGCTCCCCCGTCCCTGGGGTTCTCCAGGCAAGAACACTGGAGTGGGTTGCCATTTCCTTCTCCAATGCATGAAAGTGAAAAGTGAAAGTGAAGTCGCTCAGTCGTGTCTGACTCTCAGCGACCCCATGGACTGCAGCCTACCAGGCTCCTCCGTCCATGGGATTTTCCAGGCAAGAGTACTGGAGGTGGGTGCCATTGCCTTCTCCGGGCTTGGGCTTACACTCCCAAATATAACATTGTAAGAAAAACCTCACTTTCCTCTCCATCGCTTTATTCACTATTACTGCCACGCTCAAAAGGCTTCCCGGGTGGCTCAGGGGTAAAGGACTTGCCTGCCAATGCAGGAAATACCAGAGACATGGGTTTGATCCCTGGGTCAGGAAGATCCCCTGGAGTAAGAAATGGCAATGCACTCCAGTATTCTTGCCTGGGAAATCCCACGGACAGAGGAGCCTGGTGGGCTGCAGTTCATGGGGTCACAAAGAGTCGGACACAACTGAGCACCCACGCACCACACTCGTGTTCTAGCTACCAAACATGTAGGGTTTCCCCACACGCTGAGAATTTCTTCCATTGCTGGTGGACACCTACTTGGTGTCATGCGTTTCAACTCAGTCCTGACACAGCCTACCTCAGGTTATTGTTGGATCCCACAAGGTGAGGGCTCAGGCTCATTAAACTGTCCCCAAGTTAGAAGCTGATCAAAACCGTAGGCTGCCCTCTTCACTTCTGAGCGACTGGCTCAGGGCTCCCAGGACCCGCTTCTCAAGTTCAACAGTTCGCTAGCTCACAGAACTCAGGGAGATGCGTATATTGACTGGTTTGGCACATAATAAAGGCTATGATAAAGGATCCAGATGAATGGTCAGGAGAAGAAATACATGCAGCCAGGTTCAGAGGGCTCCTTCTTACAACTATAGGTGTGTTCCCGCGGCCCTTGGACTAGAGGGTGTTGATGCAGTGTCAGGGAAAAAGAAAACAACGTTCTTCACAAACACCTCCCCGCCCCCCCCCCGCCCAGGTTTATTGGTTCATTTTGTGCTTGGTAGATCAGACTTCAGTCCACAGTCACAGACCCTCCTGCTGTTGTCCCTGTTGCGGCTCCTATAGGGTCCACTGGCTTTCCTACCAGAGGTGCCAGCCTTCTGTCGCCTCTGCACGGCGCAGCTCTGTTCCTGCTGGTGCAGGCGCGAGTGGCAGAAGCAGGGGCAGACTGCACGGGAGGGGCCCACGTTCCCTTGTGTTTGGGCTGCTGCCACCGAATCCCATGGCATTTGAAATGCCATAAGGAAAGTACTCTGCTTGCGGCGGCTGTGGCGTCTGGCTCTGGGAGAGCAACTCTTCTCCTGAGTCACACGCAAGGCTGGCTCATGAGCTGAGGCCAGGGCTGGGACAGAGATAAAAGCTTTTCTCTCCTCTGCCGAACCCAGTTAGAACCAGACTCGCTGAGCCAGACCCAGCATTACAAATATTGTATTCACATGTAGCTTGATATAGTCATTTAGTTTCAGGGAACACCAGGGTTTTCTTGGCAATGGATTCTATTTGCCCCTGAAGACTGTGATTTTTGTTTTTTGGCTACCAGTTCACATATGAACTGTTGCCTCTTACATTGTAATGGCCTTTCTCTTGCCATTTTTAAAGGACTTGTTTAGATTTTGATTTGTCCATTTGTTTTGGCTGCAGTGGGTCTCGGCTGCTACCCTGGGGCTCTCTCTAGTTGTGGTGCTCCTCTTGTTTTGGCGCACAGGCCCCAAGGCTCAGTAGCTGTGGTCCGAGGGCCTTGCTGACCCTTGGCATGTGGGATCTTAGGTCCTGGACCAGGGGTCAAATCCATGTCCCCTGCATTGCAAGGTAGATTCTTAACCACTGGACCACCAGGGAGCTTCCTCTCTATTTAATTTGATAAATACTTATTCAGCACCCTCCATATGGCTATGGAGAATATAAAATTGGGGAGGGGAGGATGAACTGAGTGAGGAGCACTGACATGTATACACTACCATGTATAAAACAGAGAGCTAGTGGGAAGCTGCCAGATAGCCCAAGGAGCTCAGCTTGGTGCTCTGTGAGGAGCTAGAGGGGTAGGATGCTGGTGGGGTGGTGGGGTGGGGCGGTACGAGGGAGGCTCAGGAGGGAGGGGACATGTGTATATGTCTAGCTGATTCACACTATTGAACAGCAGAAACCAAAACAACATTGTAAAGCAATTATACTTGTATTTAAAAAAAACAATATACAAATGAATGGAGTATAGCTCTGATCTTAAGAAGTGTATAATCTAGAAAGAGTGTCAGACATGTACACAAGCACCTCAGCGCCGGGCACTGTTGGTGTTCAGTTGCTAAGTCACGTCCAGCTCTCTGTGATTCCATGGACTGCAGCACGCCAGGCTTCCCTGTGCTTCACCAACTCCCAGAGCTTGCTCAAACTCACGTCCATCAAGTCGGTGATGCCATCTAGCCATGTCATCCTCTGTTACCCTCTTTCTTCGCCTGCCCTCAATCTTTCCCAGCATCAGGGTCTTTTCCAATGAGTCAGCTCTTTGCATCAGGTGACCAAAGTATTAGAGCTTCAGCATCAATCCTTTCAATGAATATTCAGGGCTGATTAAGCCGCATGTTGATAAATGCTATGAGTCTATATGCTGAAAGGATGGTGTTCAGAGGATAATGATCTATTTAATGAGTGCCTTTAACGTGCACGTACCGAACCAATGACCTTTACCTGGCTATCTCCCTTGATCTTCAGAAGATCCCTTTGAGCCAGACACTGTTACCACTCCATTCTGCAGGTGAGACAGCTGTGGTCATGGTGCAGCTTGCTGAGATCTCAGGGCTAGTTAAGTACTGGAGTCAAACCCAGACAGCCTGCCTCTGGGTCTGTGCCCGTCCCAAATGCAATGTGTGTTTTTGTTATTCTTTTGGTCTACAGTTTTCCTTTTTTTTTTTTTTAGGATGTTGTTGATCTCTGAGAACTGCTTTTGGGGAATCAGAAAAATTATAAGGCAACCAGCAACCAGACCTTTTGAGAGGTGTCTGAAAAGTTTTCCTGCTGTTGCTTCACGTGGGAGCACATGTGACTGCGTCGGCACTGAAACAGCGCCTGGAGTCCGAGGCGCTGACTGTACTCCCGTTGTTCTATGCATTCTGTACAGTCTTGGGAGGTTATTTTTAATGCAACATGCCAGAGTGGCATGTTGAAAGATCCATAGTAACCAGCTAACAGTAACAGTAGGGCCTGCCAAGTAAAAGTTCCGTAAATCAGTCATAAACGCAGTTACAAAATCCGGCCAGCGTCGTGTGCATGAGGGAGTGTCCTTGGAGGAGGTACAATCGACGCACAGTTTCACGGGATCTCCTCGAAATTCCAGGGCAGTAAAGAGCTCTTGTGGTAAGTTTTTGTTTTGTTTTGTTTTTAGGGGAAAAGAGTGAAAAAAGAGGCTTCCTGGAACTTTATTCTAACAAGGAACTTTCCCCCATGTGATCAGGTAGCTTAGAGAAGCTGAGGAAAAGACAGAGAGACGAATGTTTCAGATACCAAGGCCCCTCCTTTCTTGTGTTTTTAATATTTTTGGACTCTTTCCTTTCCCACCACTACACCCCACATTCAGGCCTCATAACGTGGTGTCCTGAGAAGCCTCATTGCTTTTATCTGTCTATCCACCCTCAAGTCTATGGAAGGAATTCACAGCGGTGAAAATCGCCCCAGGCAGGATTTTGGACTTCTTACCTTTCAAGTGTGAATTTTACAAGGAGCTCCCAAGTGCTACCAGAGCAAATAAAAGCTCACACTTTGCAACACGAGGGGCTTTCTCTATGATAGGCGGGCAGCAAACCCTGGGAGGGAACAAGACACTTGACATGGGGTTTGAGAATTACAAGGCAGACTTTCCTCACAGGCAGTGGGTGCGCCATGACGCACAGTTTCACGGGATCTCCTCGAAATTCCAGGGCAGTAAAGAGCTCTTGTGGTAAGTTTTTGTTTTGTTTTGTTTTTAGGGGAAAAGAGTGAAAAAAGAGGCTTCCTGGAACTTTATTCTAACAAGGAACTTTCCCCCATGTGATCAGGTAGCTTAGAGAAGCTGAGGAAAAGACAGAGAGACGAATGTTTCAGATACCAAGGCCCCTCCTTTCTTGTGTTTTTAATATTTTTGGACTCTTTCCTTTCCCACCACTACACCCCACATTCAGGCCTCATAACGTGGTGTCCTGAGAAGCCTCATCGCTTTTATCTGTCTATCCACCCTCAAGTCTATGGAAGGAATTCACAGCGGTGAAAATCGCCCCAGGCAGGATTTTGGACTTCTTACCCTTCAAGTGTGAATTTTACAAGGAGCTCCCAAGTGCTACCAGAGCAAATAAAAGCTCACACTTTGCAACACGAGGGGCTTTCTCTATGATAGGCGGGCAGCAAACCCTGGGAGGGAACAAGACACTTGACATGGGGTTTGAGAATTACAAGGCAGACTTTCCTCACAGGCAGTGGGCGCGCCATCAACCAACACTGAGTCCTGTGTTACTTTGGAAACACTGGAGAAATAATCTGCATGCATTTGGCTTCCTGCTGTCACAGAAAACTTGGGCACGGGGAGCAGGCTATTCATCATCCACACAAGAGTACCTGCCGCGAGGGTGCTCAGCCGTTCAGTCGGGTCCGACTCTGTGCGACTCCATGGACTGTAGCCCGCCAGGCTCCTCTCTCCATGGGATTTCTGGGGCAAGAATACTGGAGTGGGTTGCCATTTCCTCCTCCAGGGGGTCTTCCCAACCCAGGGATGGAACCTAGGTCTCCTGCATGGCAGGAGGATTATTTACCAATGAGGCACCAGGGAAGCCTGTGTCATACAATATGACACAAGTATAAATACACCACAGGCTGGAACTGAAGCACCGATAACTTGGTAACTTAATGCTCAAGAAAAGACTGAATCTGGGCCTGCAGGAGTAGATTTCGAGGCCCTTCCCCAATCGCCCTCACCATTCACACCATCCCTGCTTTCTTCCTTTGACTGTGCAAGTGGCCGGTTCTATCCTTGCTTACAAAGCACCTGTTCACAAACCACTGTCCTCTTGGAGAGGGAGGTGTGAGGTCAAGGGAGAAGAGGACTGAAGGAAACCGAAGGGAAAACTTTTCGAGCAGTACCACCTGAAGAGCAGTTAGAAACGAGATAAACCCCCTCTGCCTGTTGGAACCTATGTTATTGGGAAGATGTGATTTAGCTCCTAACGTCACAGAAACAGTTGTTACTGGTAAAACAAGGTGTGGCTGTGTAACCCGAAAGACTAGAGATAAGCTGAAGTAGAAGGCTCTTTCCAAGGTGCCTCTCAGGACGCCTACCTGGGAATTCCCCAGGGCAGATTTCTTCCCCCAGAAGGAGATTCTTGTTGAACAGAGGGGAGTTACGAAACTGACTTTTCTCTGTTGACTGTGAAGGTTTTCATTTCAGGGACTTCGATACTTCGGACGCATTCTCTTCCCCCTCGCCCCCTTTCCCCGTTATGATGATACATCACATAAAATGGATCATTTTAACCATTATTTTTCTTAAGTATTTATTTATTTGGCTGTGCTGGGTCTTAGTTGCAGCATGCGGGGTCTACAGTTGCAGTACAGGGGATCTAGTTCCCTGACCAGGAGTTAAACCCGGGTCCCCCTGCACTGAGAGTGTGCAGTCTTAGGCACTGGATCCCCAGGGAAGTCCCTAACCATTTTTAAAGCGTACAATTCAGTGCATTGAATACATTCACAATGTTCTGCAACCATTCATTTCCAGTACTTTTTCATCCTCCTAAGCAAACTCTATGCCCATCAAACAACAAGTCCTCATTTCCGCTTCCCCCAGGCGCTGGTAACCTCTATTCTGCTTTCTGTCTGGATGAATCTGCCTATTCTAGGTGCCTCATATAAGTGGAGTCATGCAATATTGTCCTCACAAAGGGTATCTGGCTTATTTCCTCAGCACAATGTCTTCAACGTTCATCCCATGTCTTTATATGTATATAATCTTATTTATTTTGACTGCACTGCGTCTTCACTGCTGTGCAGGCTTTTCTCTGGTTGCGGTATGCACGCTTCTCAGTTCACTGGCTTTTCTGTGGCACGTGGGCTTCAGTAGTTGCAGTTCCCGGGCTCTAAGGCACAGGCTCAACAGCTGTGACGCACAGGCTTGGCTGCTCTACAACACGTGGGATCTTCCTGGATCAGGGATTGAACCTGTGTCTCCTGCACTGGCGGGCGGGTTCCCTCCCGCTGATCCACCACAGAAGCCCTCATCCCATGTTTCCACACGTTCCAGACTTTCATTCCTTTCTAAGGCTGAGTAATATTCTGCTGTATGTATAAATCATATTTTGCTTATCCATTCATTGCTGAGGGACATTTGGCTTGTTTCTACCCTTTGGCTCCCATGAATAATACTGCCATGAACATCAGTGTACAATTATCTGTGTGTATCCTTGTTCTCAATTCCTTTGGGTACACACTTAAAAGTGAAACTGCTGGATCAAATGGCAATTCTATGTTAAACTTTTCAAGGAAGTTTGGGCACATTTAAAGAGAGTATAAATCACAGCTGCTGCTGCTAAGTCGCTTCAGTTGTGTCCGACTCTGTGCGACCCCACAGACGACAGCCCACCAGGCTCTGCCGTCCCTGGGATTCTCCAGGCAAGAACACTGGAGTGGGTAGCCATTTCCTTCTCCAATGCATGAAAATGAAAAGTGAAAGTGAAGTCGCTCAGTTGTGTCTGACTCTTAGCGACCCCATGGACTGCAGCCTACCAGGCTCCTCCATCCATGGAATTTTCCAAGGCAAGAGTACTGGAGTGGGGTGCCATTGCCTTCTCCACAAATCACAGAGGCAAGCCCAAATGAGAAGTGTCAACTGGATTTAGGGAAAAAGGAAAAAAGTGATTGGTAACCCTGATATGAGCAGTGGGGATGGAGGTGAGGAGACAGAAGGCAGAGTAGAGTGGATTGGCATGTGAATGGGAGAGAAGCAGAGATAGCTATTTGTTCAAGTCCTGTGAAGATCTGAACTATGAACAATGGGGAAAAGGCAAGGTGGTAGCTGGAGGAACAAAGCTGAGAACCAGCTTTTTTAAGTAGGAGAATCTCGAGCATTGTGAGTGCTCATGGGAGACAGGAGCCAGGGTGGTGACAGTCAGCAGAGGTCTCTGAGAAGGCAAGAAAGGGCAGTGGTTGGAGCTGCTCTGCCCTGTACCAAGGAGGCATTTCTATATAATAACAGAAAGGACAGGACAACTTCCAGCGCAACTACATTTAATCCTTCAAAGGCATTTTTTGAGTTTGGCATTGAGGGTGAAGACAAAGTAGTGAAACAGCCACTGGCTGTTGAAACACTACTGGCTTTCACTTTAATGGTACAGTAGAGGAGGGAAGGCTTGAGCCCTCAAACTAAAAACAAGGCAAAAAACGCTCACGTCCCAAGGGAAAGACACAGACACGGTATTATCACTTTCAGTAGAGGAAGTACTTCTAGCCTTGGAGGAGGACCAATAATAAGGGAGGCTCCACTACAGCGAAAATTACTTGGGACAGCATTTGAGATCTAGATGGACTTTCCTGGTGGCTCAGACGGTAAACAGTCCGCCTTCAGTGCAGGAGACCTGGGTTCAATTCCTGGGTTGGGAAGATCCCCTGGAGAAGGGAATGGCAACCCACTCCAGTATTCTGGCCTGGAGAATTCCATGGACTGAGGACCCTGGTGGGCTACAGTACATGGAATCTCAAAGAGCCAGAGATGACTAAACAACAGATAGGAAAACTATGAGACATTTTTAAACCCAAAAGAGACAATGGTGGGACAACAGGTGTATACTGGGATTGTCCCAGGCAGACTGGGATGAATGGTTACCCTCATTCTATACCAGAATCCCCATCTGAAGATTAAAATGAAGATTAGGATTTTAAAAGGCTCTCAAAAGTACTCTAGTAAAGAAACTTGTTTTATACTGGTTAACTCAACATTTCCCAAGTTTGTCTTACTATGGCATCCTGACCCTGCTTTTTTTCCCCTCAGAGAAGCACATACTAGCACCTAATAAGTGCTTCCAGAGCAGAAAAGTGAAAGAGATGTGGGAGTCTGGAGGATTTGGTCTGGCACACAGACAGCAGTGGAAGGTGAGATTAGAAAGTGAACTGAGCCACATCCTAGAGGACTTAGAGGGCCAGAGTTGCAACTTGTTCTTGATGATCAAAGTGATTAATGCCATTTCTCACAGCAGCACACAGAACAGGCACCTGAAACGCGAAAAGAATTCCAAAGAATGCTTCTCAGAAGGGCAAAATGGTGCACTTTCCCTTCGTTGCCTATTCCTGTTCCTTCCTTAATCTCTGTGATTAGGAGAGACAAAAAGCTCTGCAGGGACCTTCTTCAGTTTATGAGATATGATCAACTCCTGTCCCAACTCCTATCTCCTCCTCTCACTCTAGTTTCCTGTGTGAGGTCTAAAGGATAAAGAGATGGAAGAATGCTGCGTCTTGAAAAGAAGAGGCATCTATCTCAGTTCTGTTTGCTACTGTGGGTGCTACACTCTAAGATGTGGATTTGAATACAAAGAATCTGCTGGCTAGGGCGGAGTGGGAAGAAACCAAACCAGTGGTTATCATTGCTTGGTCACAGCGAAGACTTTTCTTAACCAGGGGCCATGTATCTGGCAACCTGATTTATAGGACAAAACAGAAACAAAGCGGGAATCGTGCAAAATAAACTCCTGGAGAGGCCAAAACTTACCAGAGCAGACTTGACACACCTTAGGAACCACAAGACAATTCTCAGAAACTCCCCATACTCATTTGCACAAAGTTCCAGTAAATTTAGAAACCCAGATTTCTAGCTTGTAGTAAATTTAATAGCAAGTTAAAAGGGAAGGAAAAATTAACAGGGGTTGGTACATTTAAGTGAAAAGGGAAAGTGTAAGACTATAAAAATTCAATAACATGACTAACATGGAACAAAGGTTTGAAGGCATTTTTTAGAGGTCAAAAACTATTTGGTTATACCATAGAGACATGCTTATTTATAAGGATTATTTTGATTCATCAAAGGATGTTTAAGAATGTTCCACTGTTTAAAGTGGTAAGAAATCACCTAGGACATTTTAGAAACATTTCAATCCAAAATGATGCGATTTTACAAGTTTGGTCAATACAGTTATCTGTTATCTAGGGGAGTCACTGTGTAAATCTGGTATTCCTCCAGGTGCTGCTTCCTTTAGAAAGAAGTTCATTGTCAATTTTTTTCCCATCCATATTTCAACATCAATTATTAATCCTGTGGGTTGAAAGGAGATCACATGGCAACAAAATATTTTGAAAACAGTCTCGCAATTTGAAGATTAAAGAAATCATTAAATTAAATTACTCCACCATCAAATGTTTATGACTGTTTAAAGTTGGCCAGCCAGTGGCACTCTGTAAAGGAACACCAACTGAATTATGTCATAAAATACAGCAGCTAAACTCTATCTTATCACTTAAAAGCCACTTGCGGTTCTCAAATGGAGATGCTGGCTGTTCGGAGGTGCAGAGGATGATCCGGTGTGTAATAAAGCAGCTGTAGCAACTTAGCAGCAACAGACACTGTATCAGCTGCCCTCCAGGAAGGAGAGGGCCAACGGTGCAATCCATAGGGACCTATTTTTTCTCCTTAACATTTGACTTTGGAGTGTTTCTGCTTACTTTAAAGACAACAATTTGACCTCATCAAAAAGTGGGGGTGGAAAACAGATAAAGGTGCCCTTAAAGGTAGATATGAGAAGAGTTCAGAAGTTTTGAAAAATTAACATTATTTAACACCATGTTTGCCACATTGAAAGTTTATATGGTCACTGTCCTTATTTCTTGGCAAACAATAGCATTTCCACTTTACTCTTAGCGACCCCATGGACTGCAGCCTACCAGGCTCCTCTGTCCATGGGATTTTCCAGGCAAGAGTACTGGAGTGGGGTGCCATTGCCTTCTCATACCAAACTAAAAAGCTTCCACATGTCAAAAGAAACAAGGTGAAAAGGCAACATATGGGTGGGAGAAAATATTAGCATATCATCTACTGATAGTATTTAGGTTAATATTCAAAATATATAAAGAACTAATACAATCCAACAGCAAAAGAACAAATAATCCAATTAAATTATGGGCAGAGGATCTGAACAGACATTTTTCCAAAGAAAAAGACATCCATATGGTCATCAGGTGCATGAAAAGATGTTCAACATCGCTAATCATCAGGGAAATGCAAATGAAAATCACAATGAGGTATCACTTCCTATCTGTTAGAATATTTATTGTCAAAAAGACAAGAGATTAAGTACTGGCAGGAATGTAGAGCAAGGCAGCCCTTGTGCACTGGTGGGGGTGTAAATTTGTAGAGTCCTGTGAAAAACAGTATGGCGGTTCCTCAAAAAATTACAAATATAACCACCACATGATCCAGCAATCCTACTTCTGGGTGTATGTCTGAAGAAATGAAATGAGGACCTCAAAGAGGCATCTGCACCCCTGTGCTCACAGCAGCATTATTCACAACAGCCAAGACATGGAGACAACCTCACAGTACATCAGTGAATAAATGGATACAGAAAACGTGAAATGAATGAGTGAAGAAAGAACATGGAATGTCATTCAGCCATAAAAAAGAAGGAAATCCTGCTTTTTGTGACAACATGGAAGGACCTTGAGAGCATTATGCTAAGTGAAGTCAGACAGCAAAAAACAAATACTGTGTGTTTCTCTTATATGTGGAATTTAAAAGAGCCAAGCACACAGAAATAGAGTGGAAGGTGGTTGCAGGGAAATGGTAAAATGTTGGTCAAAGGGTACAAACTTCCAGTTACAGATGAATAAGTTCTGAGGATCTAACGTACGTCATGGTGACTATAGTTAGTATTGTATTATAAACTTGAACGCTGTTAAGAGTAAATCTTAAGTGTTATCATCACAAAAAAGAAAAAGTAAAGGTCATTATATGAAATGAGGTGATATGTTAAATAATGTTAAGGAGATAACAATTCCACAATTGTATCAGATCATCTATTTGCACACCTTAATTACGCATTATGTCAATAATATTTCAGTAAAGCTGGAAAAAATAAATGCTATGATTAATGCTCTAGTAGCTAAACACTTATGTGCATCCTTAATTATTTAGGAGAAATTTCTGAAAGTGTAACTTCTTAGGATAAGAAGTCTGCATGGTTTTATGATTTCCAATACATACTTTTTCCAATACATACTTCACACTTTGACATGAAGTATATGAGAATGCCTATTTCTTCAGATTCTTGTCAGCACTGAGAATTACCCTTCTTCCTACCTTTATCAGTTTGGTAGATTGAGGGATTACTGTTTCAACTTAAATCTCTTGGAATAATAATGAAGATAAACCATTTTGTTTATGAATCATTTATATTTCTTCTTTGCATGGTTGCCAGTTCAAGTCTGACTCTAAAAAACACACACACAGTTCCATGCCTCTCCCAACCTGTATTAGTACACAGTGGCTTTTTCTTTTTATGGGCCAGAATGCAGAAACTTCCATTTTTCCCTTTGCAATCATCTTGTTAAAGCTAACAGTTTCAGCTTTTTGGATCCTGATTCTCTCATCCTGCCGTCCTTTCTGGTTTGTTTTTAACTGCAAATCTGAAATATTTGCAAAATATCGTTGTATTTTCATCTTTTACAAAGGTTGTCAGCAGGACAGGGCTGGTGCCCCCTCAGGAACTGGCCCTGTCCCGACATCTATCGGTTCACTAGACCGGCTACAGGATGACGTCCCGTCACTACCGTGGATGGTGCTGGGATCCTCAGTGTTCAGATGTTCTCTTGGCCTTAGGGCTGGTCACTGCAGCTGCGCCTCAAGGCCCACTGAAGCCACAGGATTACAAAGTTTTGTCTTCTCCTTTGGCTATAAACTTCTAAGACATTTGTAATAGTATCTCACTCATTTCTTTACGTGTCTCCAGATCCTTCCCCTCAGTTTCTTGTTCAGAGTAGTCATTCAACGGAAGTGTATAAAACTGAACAAAAACTTTCCTGGCTGCTTTGCCTACAGGGACAAATGACTCAACTCCTCCTCAACTCTGTAGGCTGATCAATCCTACATCTAAGTAGCAATATATATTGCCACACACACACACACACACACACACACACACACACACAGAGAAAAGCTTCATGGAGAAAACTCATGTTATATACTCCATTGCTGAAACAGGATAGAAATTGAAAACTCTGATACACTACATTTTTAAAAGAGTAATTTCTTTTTTTTTGTTTTCTGCAATTATGGATCTATAGTAAGAATTTATTGCTGAAAAGTGAAAAGAATTTATTGCTGAAAAGTGAAAAGTTCGATGCATGATACTGGATGCTTGGGGCTGGTGCACTGAGACGACCCAGAGGGATGGTATGGGGAGGGAGGAAGGTGGGGGGGTTCAGGATGGGGAATGCGTGTATACCTGTGGCGGATTCATGTTGATGTATGGCAAAACCAATACAATATTGTAAAGTAATTAACCTCCAATTAAAATAAATAAATTTATATTTTAAAAAATGTGAACCTGAGGCACTGTCAGTTTCTAGGTCATAAAGATTAAATTCAAGGAGGCTTGAAAACTTAAAAAATAAATATCTGATTTTTCGAAGCAGAGTAGTCTCAAACATTCTAGTTAATGTTCTCTCTTCTCTTATGTTCAGCTTCACTGCAGTTTCAGACCATGAGAATTTTGATCATTAGTTCTGTCCAAATCTAAAATCTGCATTTCTTGCCTAAGCACTTTACAGACTGTCTCACTGAACCCTCACAAGAAAGAAATGCACAGAACTTTTTTAGAAGAAAATAATATACATATATTTCTAATCCTGAGGTTATTTTTAATTTTATACTTATATAATATGTACACTGATAAAACCAAATTTAAACTTATAATACTTAGAGCTTTTACTAAAATTAAAAAAGAGAAATTTAGGGATCTAATACAAATAAAACTGCAAAACAATGTAATTCAGATGAACAGCATAAGCTTGATGTCATGAATGGTCTTGTTTGAACTCTGGGTTAGATATGGAAAAAATATCTATATTAACTTGATTCCCAGCACTATGAAACATGGTTTGAGTCATTATCGTTAGCCTTCCCCTTAATCAGTGCTCTTGTATTCATGCTAATAATTTGAGTAATGCACTCTAAAAATAATACTAAAAAATTGTTTTATAACAAATCCTTAACTGTGGGTTTGCCATTACGCTTACTGCTATTACCACACAAGATGGTAGGTACAAACCAGGACCTATGATACTATGATATACTTTATATGATTCTATGATAAATGTGGTCCTGACTGCTGGGTCAGCTCTTCAAGTCTGGCTTCCCCTTTATTACCACACACTGTGTGACGGCTGGGCTTTCCCACTACTTCTCCCTATTTAAATGACTTTGAACCTCTAATCTGTGCTATTAACCTCAAAATGTTTTGGCTTTTCATGTGGTAAGAATGAGACTGTAAATGTGAAGAGCATGCGCACTAATGTTATCCAGGGTGGCTAGTCATCTAGATAATCTCATCATATATTTATATTACACTCATACTTTTCATTGAGGTGAAAATTCCAAATTAAGAATTTCTAAACAAACTTTACAAGAGTTTATCTTTGGAGAAACATTTTAACAAATTTATTAAGAGGTATAATTCAGCAACTTCCCTGGTGGTCTGGTGGTTAAGAATCTGCCTTGCAATGCAAGGGACACCAGTTCAATTCCTGGCCAGGGAAGATCCCACATGTGGCGGAGCAGCTAAGCCTGAGTGCCACAACCACTGAAGCCTGCATAGCTAGTGCCTGAGCTGGGCAACAGAAGAAGCCGTCGCAACGAGAAGCCTGCACACCATTACTGGAGAGTAGCCCCTGCTCCCTGCAGCTAGAGAAAGCCCTCGTACAGCAACGAAGACTCAGTACAATCAAAAAATAAATCAGAGGGAGAGGGTGGGATGATTTGGGGGAATGGCATTGAAACGTGTATACTATCATGTAGGAATGAAGCACCAGCCTATGTTCGATACAGGATACAGGATGCTTGAAGCTGGTACACGGGGATGATCCAGAGAGAGGATATGGGGTGGGAGGTTGGGAGGGGGATTCAGGATTGGGAGCTCGTATACACCCGTGGTGGATTCATGTCAATGTATGCCAAAACCAATACGGTATTATAAAGTAAAATAAAGTAAAAATAAAATTAAAAAAAAAAATCAACATCTTTTGCATAGAGTCAGGGACTAGGAGTAAATGCAATCAGGCAAATCAAGCCCTGAGTACAGAGTCCAGGACATACTGGTTAGGATCTCCATCACTATTACTCTGAGTCTGTGTAAAACTTCAAGGAGGCAGCCGTCCTGGACTGGCCTGGTCTAGGAGGGGTTCAGACAAAGTGAATTCTTTACACTGATATTGAAGAATAAATAGGGGTTTGAGGGGGACAGAGAAAAAGCCTTGTACAGAGGCCGATGAAGACAACATGGCTGTGAGTTACAAGGAACCATGAGGAGGGAAGGTCAGGTGAAAGCTGAGGGTGTGTGCAGCAGGGGACCACGGGCAGGAAGCTTGCTGGGGCCTGAACCAAGAAGTCAGGGCTTGCTTTATTTCACAGGTACTAGGAAACAAGGGAAGATTTTGGATTGAAAAATAACATGACTGAGGTAGAATGGCTTATAGAGAAACAACTCTTCTATAGGCAGAGGAGATGCCAGCCATCATCCCATGTGCCCCTCCGCTGTAACCTCTTGATGACTTATATCCCGAACTCGAAGCCAAAACACACACGCAGGAAATGGTCTGGGAACACGAGGCAGGAAAACATCGTCCTCAGTCCCCAAAGGACTCAGAGCCCAGGTTTCACTGTTGTGTATGCTAACCAAGTCAGCTCTTCTTTATCTCTGAGCCATGAACCCTGAGTGTGGGTATGTGTGTCTGTATACATTCATGCATGTATTTTCAGCAGAGTATACATTTGTATAAAATTACATTTTTCATGTGATTTGTACAAAATCACACAGCAATTTTAATGATTTATGAATTTGTTCTAGTGGTTGTGTTCACATCCCTTTTACTATTCTTTCCTTAAATAAATAGATCATTGTTGGGACTCCAGCAAGATGCAAGCAAATGAAACCTAGCTTCCTTTGAAATACCTGAAGATGTGGCACCAAAAGATTAGACTGGAGCTGTAACTGTTCCCTTTCAAGAGAAAAAAAAAAATGTGTTCCTCGCTTTGCTACAGTTGTCATTATCCCCTTTTATTTCCCAACCCCGAGCCTGTGTGTCAATGGCGTTTATCGTCACAATAGTGCTCTTGTTTTGCTTCTAGTTGCATCCACACATTGATTTTCATTCCCTACTTGGCATCTATGTGCATGTTAGCTTGTGACTCATGGATAAAACCAATTTTGATTTTCCTGTCTGAAGTTGAATTTTTATAGGTATTTCTTCTAAATATTCTCAGACAAGCTAAATGCAGCATTGACTATCATAAATGCTGAACAGCTGAGGTCAGGCCAACTCGTGGTTGTAACTCATGTATACCACGTTTCTTGGCCTGGCTAATTCTGTGTATTCATTGACAAAGAGAATCTGCCAGAAGTTGTTTTCTATTTGACGGCAGGCCAACAGATGCTGTGAAATCATGCTACCACGTGCCAAGTTGTCACCTCAGTATCCCTGTTATCAGAGACTTTATTGTACAAATCCCTTGCCCACTGCTATGTCATCTTTACTTGTTCAGATAGATAAAGGCCCATGTCCAGATGACTGAACTCTTAGGAGAGTTCTATTTTTACCCGATTCCCTAAAAGCTATATACGAGTGACAAATATTTCCATAGGGTTAATGAATAGGTGTTTAAGTCTCCTCTGCTCTTATTAAATACTAGCTTTTTCTTTCATACTTGGAACTCTGTTGAATTTGTGGATGAGAAACATTTTCCATATATAATGAATCCAGGGACTTTTTAACCTATTCAGCTTTGTTATATATATTGGTCACTGTTTTAAGGAATTGTTCCCAATCTAACCAAGAATCAAATAACCCAAGAATTTGGTACTCCTTCATTTAGAATATTTTCATATTTTTGAATAATATATGTAGAGAATATTTCTTGATAAGATCAAGAAATGACCGAGGGGATCATGTAGCTTTAGCCATCCTTGTTTTTATCATTTGCCAAAAAATTTCCTTAGCTTCATGGAAACCACATAGAAACCAAATGACTTGGTTTTCTTTCCACTTCTCTAGGCAACAAACCAATTTTTTTTAGTTTCCATGGACACCCACTTGAGCAACAGTAGTTAGATCTGTAAAAGCTGCTATCTGACTTGGAGTCTGATGGTGACCTACACACCAGCACTGGTAATTCAAGCTTGGCTCTCTAAGGGACCCACATGTATGAGACTGGTTGTTGGCATCTGGGATAGTACCCAGTTACTGTCCCTGGTGCTTTTCCAGTTTCTTAATTTGTGGAGGTTCACAAATCATTATGGATCTTGTCTTGATATCTGGCTAGTCAGAAAGCTTCAAAATAAGGAGTGGGAATGGTAATAAAACAGGTCTAGTTGAAATAGATTTACTTTCTTTCCACTTGGTTAAGAAAGAGGCTGCTATTTTAACTCAGTTAAGAAGTAGTACTTATTTGGAAATCCTTGTGGGAAGCCCAAAATGTACTTGAAACGAGAGAAGTCATAAACTTATTTAGCACATATGAAGCATAGCTTTGACTCTAGGCAGTAACTGAAAGTCCATCTGTACAGGCCCTGGAGAAACACAGGAAAAGATTGACCTGCATTATCCTGTAACATATACAATTTCTCCAGGGCCTGTTCCCTTCTAACTTAGGATAGAACAAACAATTAATTGAAAAGATCGATCTTGTTTCCAGGTTTTAAAAATGTTGTTCTTTGCATTTACTTGCATTGTGTAAAAATTTTCCATTTCCCAACTGCCCCAAAATTAAGAGTTTAAAAACTGAATCTTTCAGACCATTGATCAGTGTTGGAAATGTTGACAAAGAAAGGCTTTGAAAAAATAGTGGAAATGATACTTTAACTGGAATTAGGGGACTCAACTTTGCCATAAATATGCAAGACCATTGTAGTAGATATGTAATTTCTCTTTTCTCAGTCTCTATCTCATCTATAAAGCTCTAGCTCTTCACAGGAATAAAACTTTCAAGTTCATGGCTGCAGAGATTTGATCTTGTATTTTCATAAATGTCCGCTAATTGCGTCTGTTTCTCTTTGTACTATGGAACTTTTCTGTGAACACCATACAAAATGGATTCCTGAGGAAACAGTGAGTCTTTCTCAGAGATTTTCATTTTTGGTTTGTTTCTAGTAATTTTAGATAGACAAATAGAAGTGGAATTTTAAAATGTAATTTTTTTCTTAAAAAAAAAAAAAAAAGAAGAGATAGTAATAGATGGTAGTTGGCTATCAGAAATCAGCCAAAGTTTCATGGGTGTATACTGAATTGATGATTTGAAGTGATATATTTTGTCATTAGAACATCAGGAACAGGAGAAATCTTTAGGAGAAACATTACAGAGAAACTTGTAGCTTTACAAACCTAGGGACTGACACATACCACAGTTCCCTGGCAGCTCCTTCAATATATGCAAAGTTTCCCATCTCACTAAAGTAACCTGGGCAAACAGAAAGGAAAAGGCATTCCAGGTAAAAGAACACCCTGATCTGAGATTGGGAAGTAAGAGATAGCATGCTGTGTCGGGGCAGTGCAAAGAGCTGGTTTAATCCTTTAGGAGGATAAAGTATAGAAGGACACTAGACCATTCAGAGTTCAGGTACAGATAACAGAAACCATTTTGTTGATTTTAAAATAATTGTGAAACAGAAAGCAAAGGAGGGGTTACTCAAGAGGGTCAAACACTGCTATCTGGTCAGGAAAGATCAGGGCTGAGGAGTGTCTAGCAGCTTTGACTGTTAGGAAACCTTTGATATTCTTAGCAAACACTGACCAGGAGGTAAACTGGGTCACACTGCAGGGATTACAGTATGAACAGGAGATGAGGAGGAGGAAGTAATCTGTTTTCTGAATGCTTGGCTCTGAAGGGAAGGAAAGCTCTATCTGAAGAAAAACATAAAATGGAGGAAGATTTTGATCTTAAGCTGTAAAAGTCTTAAACAGGTTTGGATGCAAAAGGAAAGAAGTCAATGGTTAGCTAAGACTTAAAGGAGAGAGGCAGATACTTGATACTAGATGCCCTCAGATTTGGAGGAGAAAGATGGAGGCTGGAAGAGGCAGTGCTGGTCTTAGGTAAGAAGAGAATTATGTGTTTCTCTACATGAGGCAGAGGAGGGAAGACGAGTGAAAAAGCAGATGTGTGTAAACTGGGGAAAAGAAGCGAGTAGAAATCACACCCAGTAGATTATCTTCTTGATAAGAAACAGACCACTTGCTAAGAGAGGAGAGAACAGAAGAGGGATGAAACAGGGTTGGGTAGAAAGTGTGAAGAAGACATGGGTGGGAGAAAAGAGCCAGAAGTGATCAGAACTGCTCACAGGGCTGACTTTGAAGAAGTGGGGAGATTTCTGAGGAAAGGCTTAGAGTAATATCGTAATTATCATGACCTTGGGAACTTTGGGTCTTTTAGAAAGTGCTGGTGGGTAGTTTGAATGGTGATGTTCCTCTTTAAAATACGTTTTGAAGCTGTCCACATGATGACTGGGTAAGACTTTTAAATTATCATCATCACCTGTTAGTCATCTATTAATATGATCAATCGTTTATTTCTAAGACCATCTTCAGTGCTTTGAATAGGAGTGAGACAGAATGGCAGAAATGTATCATTAGCAAAAGAATGTTCTAAGAACTTACATTTTGAAGCACTCTTCTGTGAATTCCCAGGTTGTCCACTGGTTAGAACTCAACACTCTCATTGCCTGAGCTCCAGGTTTGATTCCTTTCCAGGAACTAAGATTCTGCAAGTTGTGTGGCACAGCCAAAAAAGTAAAATAAAATAAAATTTGAAGTACTTTTCTGTGACTGAAACTCACTTTAGGTTAAACCTGATTGAAGATTTGACAAATTTGCCCAATAGACTAAGAATACAATAAGATACTCAAAATTATTACTCATCAAGGATACACAAAATACAAGGTTATACCACTATATACCTATTAGAATATCCAAAATTGCAAACACTGAACATACCAGGTGTTGGCAAGGATCTGGAACAAGGAGGACTCTTATGAACTATAGATGGGAATGAAAATGGTTCAACAACTTTGGAAAACAGTCTGGCAGTTTCTTAAAAACATGCACATCGACATCCATATCATGTGACAAAGATACTTCATCTTCAGAATCAAAAATATTTGTGTGTAAGTCTTTGTACAGACTTCGCTTTCTGTATGGCAGAAAGTGAAGAAGAACTAAAGCCTCTTGATGAAAGTGAAAGAGGAGAGTGAAAAAATTGGCTTAAAAGTCAACATTCAGATAACTAAGATCATGGCATCCGGTCCCATCACTTCATGGGAAATAGATGGGGAAACAGTGGGAACAGTGTCAGACTTTATTTTTTGGGCTCCAAAATCACTGCAGATGGTGACTGCAGCCATGAAATTAAAAGACACTTGCTCCCTGGAACAAAAGCTATGACCAACCTAGACAGCATATTAAAAAGCAGAGACATTACTTTGCCAACGAAGATCTATCTAGTTATAGTTTTTCCAGTGGTCATGTATGGATGTTAGAGTTGGACTATAAAGAAAGCTGAGTGCTGAAGAATTGATGCTTTGAAATGTGCAGTTGGAGAAGACTCTTGAGAGTCCCTTGGACTGCAAGGAGATCCAACTAGTCCATCCTAAGGGAAATCAGTCCTGAATATTTATTGGAAGGATTGATGCTGAAGTTGAAATTTCAATACTTTGAACCGGGTCAATACTTTGGTTGGACGGCATCACTGACTCAATGGACATGAATCTGAGTAAGCTCCGAGAGTTGGTGATAGACAGGGTAGCCTGGCGTGCTGCAGTGCATGGGGTCACAAAGAGTCGGACACAACTGAGCGACTGAACTGAACTTTGTATAGACAGACTATCCAAGAGAAAAAGAAATTTATGGCTATAAAAAGATACATGCAATGTTCACAGAAGTTTTATTTGTAATAATCTTTTAAAAAAGGAAGCAACAAAAATGCCCATCAACAGGTGAGTGGATAAATAAATTGTGGTATATCCATACAATGGAATACTACTTGGCAATGAAAGTAAACAAACTGCTGCCTGTACAACACAGATGTATCTCAAAATAAATATGATTAGTGAAAGAAGTCAGACAAAAGAGAGGACACAGTGTATTGTTCCATTCATAAAATAGTCTAAAAATCCAAACTAACCTATAGCAACAGAAAACAGATCAGAGATTACCTGGAGATAGGGGTTGGGGCTGGGGGAGGCAGGTAGAAGGATTACAATGGAGCACAGGAAAACTCTTGTGGGTGAAGCATATATTCATTTTCTCGATTGTGATGATGGTTTTATAGGTACATTCATTAGTCATAATTTAGCAAACTTTACACTTTAAATATGGGCTTTCCTGGTGGCTTAGACTGTAAAGAACATTTGCAGTGCAGCAGACTCAGGTTCGATCTCTGGGTCAGGAAAATCCCCTGGAGAAGGGAATGGCAACCCACTCCAGTATCCTTGCCTGGAGAATCCCATGGACAGAAGAGCCTGGTGGGCTACAGTCCATGGGGTCACAAAGAGTTGGATGTGACTTAGTGACACATACACACACTTTAAATATGAAAAGATAATTACATTTTAAGAAAGGTGTTAAAGCAAAAGAAATAATGCACATGTTCAAAAGTTGGAGAATGATTTAATTATGATGCTGCTGCTGCTACTGCTAAGTTGCTTCAGTCGTGTCCAGCTCTGTGTGACCCCATGACGGCAGCCCATCAGGCTCCTCCATCCATGGGATTTTCCAGGCAAGAGTACTAGAGTGGGGTGCCATTCCCTTCTCCGTTAATTATGCTATAGAACAGTAAATTTTTGGAATACTGTATCTTTTAAAAATCATGTTTTTTTTGGAAGAGCATTTAATATTGTCAGAAAATGCTTATAGTATTCAGAAACATGTGTTGTTCTGATTGATAGTGGTCCATTAATATTTGATGAATATGAAATGAATGATGTAGTGTTAAATGAAACGAGCAAGGCACAAAAATGCGTCCATAAACAAATAATATCCCAATTGTGGTAACTCTCTCTCATCTCTCATGGCTGAAAGGAAATCTCTCAAAATGTTAACCGTGGTTGTCTCTGTGAAGTGGAAGACGATTTTTATTTTCCTACTTATGCTTTTGGGGCTTTTCTGTACTTGATTTTCCATTACTTTCACAAATAGATAAAAACCTATCCAATGCTCTTTGAAAAGATTCTTTCCCACAAAGGGAACTCACTGGTGCAAATATTTTTAGAAAATCTATCAATCTGACTTAAGCACATGGCGTCTTTTCCTGCACTTTTTCACGGTAACCTGCTGCTGAACACCGAGGGAGTTTAGTGGAATGGTGATGTGCTGGAAAGACCAGCTTTAGCCTGCAGTTAGCTTGCAATGAGATATAGCCTAAAAATGCACGTTTTTAAGTTATGCTTTACGTAGCCTCAGGTATTCACTTACCTTTATCACTTCACTGCTAGCCCTCTCTTGATAAAACCGGGTCAAAGCCAGGCAGAATCAATTCTACAGATTATGTCTGGTACAGATCTGTCAGGAAATGTTCACTAAGGATATCCTGATGAGAAAAGGAGAACAGTTGTGTATCAAATATAGATAACTCCTCAGTCTTTTGTCCAATCCATGGTGAGCATTTCTTTCCTCTTTGAGTCAAAAAGACAACCAGGGGAGGGCAAGCCTGTGGAGTGAGAGCTGAGGAAGAAGGCTAGTGAAAGTGAGGGTCATAGGTGAGGAGGAGTTAGGAGAGCTCTCATGCACAAAGATGTGCCTCATTACCGTTCCCCACATGAGGGACATTGGTCCAGTGAGACTTCCATTCTGCTTTTCTGTCCCCTGGAGAGTTGCAATGATTGATGCTGTCCTCACCGTGGTGGTGCTGTGGCAGGAGGGGACAGGACTGGGGCCCGAGGCAAAGACGATGGTGAGGCCCACAGGGAGCCCTCGCACTCCTACCGACTCTGCAGGGTAGCTGGGGCTGTATATGCACCCGACACATGAGAATTAAAGTAAACTCGAGCTTGAGGCGTTCAAGACTGGAGATGAGGGACACCTGGGGCAGCTCAAAGTGGGGAATGATACCTCTTCCAGTTTGCAATAAAAACAGCCTCCAATAAAACTGCATTGCAAAGCATGGGAAAGAAACAGAATGGAAAGACTAAAAGTTGGAGAAAGAGCCTGAAGACTTGGGATGGAAAAAGATAGAACTGACTTGAAGTGAAAGCGCAGGGGATGGTATTTCCTCAAGTAAAAAGGAAATATAGATGTTGATGATATCGGGACTCTGAAGGAAACTCAGATTACCCAGAGTTAATTGAAACACTTCTTAATTCTCCAACAGCTAGTACAGAAAAAGGTGGTACAAAAAGATAATCTTTATCAGGCAGTGAATCTCATGCCAGGGAATCAAAGAAAAAGGGATGCTGCTGTCAAATCAAGAAGCGGTGTCAGGGGTGATCCTGAATGAGTAACTGGTGCACAGACAGCAGTGGAGAATTCACGTTTCTCATGCAATGGGTGGGAAGATTCAGATGAGGCAGACTTGGTGCTGGCAGAAGCAGCAAAGATGAGGTGTACTCAGATTGTAACTGCTAGTTATGCACAGACTAACTTGACATTCTCATCCAGGAAATGAAGCTCAATAATGGTCTACGTTGCCATACATATAATTTCATATATACATAAACTGATGGATATAAACGGTGGGACTTGGTTTTTGGTTTACTAGTGTGAAGAAATAACTAGATTCAGAAAATAAAGTTTCATATGTTCATTTTGAAGTTGTATTAGAGGCGCTGGTTTTTGTTTTTTATTTATTTTTTGAGTCTCTAGATCACGGCATCTGGTCCCATCACTTCATGGCAAATAGATGGGGAAACAGTGAAAACAGTGAGAGACTTTATTTTTGGGGGCTCCAAAATCACTGCAGATGGTAATTGCAGCCATGAAATTAAAAGATGCTTACTCCTTGGAAGGAAAGTTATGACCAAACTAGACAGCATATTAAAAAGCAGAGACATTACTTTGCCAACAAAAGTCCATCTAGTCAAGGCTATGGTTTTTCCAGTGGTCATATATGGATGTGAGAGTTGGACTATAAAGAAAGCTGAGCACCAAAGAATTGATGCTTTTGAACTGTGGCATTGGAGAAGATTCTTGAGAGTCCCTTGGACTGCAAGGAGATCCAACCAGTTCCAAAGGAGATCAGTCCTGGGTGTTCATTGGAAGGACTGATGTTGAAGCTGAAACTCCAATACTTTGGCGAAGAGCTGACTCATTTGGAAAGATCCTGATGCTGGGAAAGATTGAAGGCAGGAGGAGAAGGGGACGACATAGGATGAGATGGTTGGATGGCATCACCAACTTGATGGACATGGGTTTGGGTGAACTCCAGGAGTTGGTGATGGACAGGGAGACCTGGAGTGCTGTGGTTCATGGGGTTGCAAAGAGTCGGACACGACTGAGTGACTGAACTGAGCTGAACTGAGTCTATAGTTCTGGTCACTTTGAACAAATAAATAAAGCTTTCCTAGTTGCTTCCTTTATCAGAAAAAACCATTTGCTAACATGATACATGGAACAACAGACTGGTTCCAAATAGGAAAAGGAGTCCGTCAAGGCTGTATATTGTCACCCTGCTTATTTAACTTCTATGCAGAGTACATCATGAGAAACGCTGGACTGGAAGAAACACAAGCTGGAATCAAGACTGCCGGGAGAAATATCAATAACCTCAGATATGCAGATGACACCACCCTTATGGCAGAAAGTGAAGAGGAGCTCAAAAGCCTCTTGATGAAAGTGAAAGAGGAGAGCGAAAAAGTTGGCTTAAAGCTCAACATTCAGAAAACGAAGATCATGGCATCTGGTCCCATCACTTCATGGGAAATAGATGGGGAAACAGTGGAAACAGTGTCAGACTTTATTTTTTTTAAACTCCAGTACTTTGGCCACCTCATGCGAAGAGTTGACTCATTGGAAAAGACTCTGATGCTGGGAGGGATTGGGGGCAGGAGGAGAAGGGGACGACCGAGGATGAGATGGCTGGATGGCATCACTGACTTAATGGATGGGAGTCTGGGTGAACTCCAGGAGTTGGTGATGGACAGGGAGGCCTGGCGTGCTGCGATTCATGGGGTCGCAAAGAGTCGGACACGACTGAGCGACTGAACTGAACTGAACATGATACATTATTTCCTCTGCATTAGGGAATGTATTTTCTAAATGGAGGAAATCTTCACACTCATTACTCAATCTGATTTTGTTTTTAATTCATATATGCCTACAGACCATTCTGGTTTTTTTGTTTATTTGGTGTTTTTTTGTATATATACATAAAACACATGTAAATGACTTTCACTTGCTTGTTTTTATTTTTTAAAAACATTTGCCAAAAAAATGCCAATTCATAATCATGGATAAGCCCATGTTTCTGGGATGCTCTTACTCTGGGCAGCCTAAGAAATAAATCAATTCAAGTAAAATGGAAATTTTCCTGAAACCTTATCCTTTCAAATTAGGTAGTTGGTTCTGTAATTATCTGGAAATTTTAAATATAATGTAAATAAATTGGACAATAAAAGCAGTTGTATTTGAATCCATATCTATAACTACATATAAAAGGAAGTTTATTTGTAAAACTCCTGACAGGAAAAATTTAATCACTAACAAGAATCTTCCCATCCAGATGAGAAAACTAGAAAAATCCTAATGTGTTTTAATTAGCCAAGCAAGACTGAGTTAAATGGACATCTACAGGTTTCTTCTAGTGAACCTCTTCTTTCCTAGGGTTGAAATTCCTGTGCTGTGTCAACTAAGAGGTCAATGTCTAAGACTTTGCTCATGAAAACCTAACTGGGTGGTTAGCGATGTCAATTTAGGACCTGCTAGAATAAATGGGTGAATAAGCTTTTGTAATCTAAACTATTGATCTACATGTTTTTCTTTATCCCAACTGATTCTTCACATATAGGTTTAATCTTTTCAGTATCTGGATTATTGGTTCAGCAGAAGCATGGAAAAGCAATAACATCGTAGTAATCAGAATGTTACCCAGTTAATTATGGCTCCTCTTAGTGTAGAAATTATAAAATTATAAAACAAATTTCCTGTATCACCCCCTACACACAAATCAGTTCAGTTCAGTTCAGTTTGGTAGCTCAGTCATGTCCGACTCTTTGCGACCCCATGCGCTACAGCACATCAGGCCTCCCTGTCCATCACCAACTTCCGGAGCTTACACAAACTCATGTCCATAGAGTCGGTGGTGCCATCCAACCATCTCATTCTCTGTCATCCCCTTCTCCTCCTGCCTTCAATCTTTCTCAGCATCTGTGTCTTTTCAAATGAGTCATTTCTTCGCATTAGGTGGCCAAAATATCGGAGTTTCAGCTTCATCATCAGTCCATCCAGTGAATATTCAGGACTGATTTCCTTTAGGATCTGGTTGGATCTCCTTGCAGTCCAAGGGACTCTCAAGAGTGTTCTCCAGCACCACAGTTCAAGAGCATCAATTCTTCGGTGCTCAGCTTTCTTTATAGGCCAACTCTCACATCCATACATGACTACTGGAAAAACCATAGCTTTGATTAGATGGACCTTTGTTGGCAAAATAATGTCTCTGCTTTTTAATATGCTGTCTTGGTTGGTCTTTTCCTCTTCCTTATTCCTTTTCTTCCAAGGAACAAGCATCTTTTAATTTCATGGCTGCAGGCACCATCTTCAGTGATTTGGGAGCCCCCAAAAATAAAGTCTCTCACTGTTTCCATTGTTTCCCCGTCTATTTGCCATGAAGTGATGGGACTGGATGCCTTAATCTTAGTTTTCTGAATGTTAAGTTTTAAGCCACCTTTTTCACTCTCCTCTTTCACTTTCATCAAGAGGCTGTTTAGTTCTTTTTCACTTTCCTCCATAAGGATGGTATCATCTACATATCTGAGATTATTGATATTTCTCCTGGTAATCTTGATACCAGCTTGTGCTTCCACCAGCCCAGCGTTTCTCATGATGTACTCTCCATATAAGTTACATAAGCAGGGTGACAATATACAGCCTTGACATACTCCTTTCCGATTTGGAACCAGTCTGTGGTTCCATGTCAAGTTCTAACTGTTGCTTCTTGACCTGCATACAGATTTCTCAGGAGGCAGGTCAGGTGCTCTGGTATTCCCATGTCTTTCAGAATTTTCCAGTTTGCTGTGATCCACACAGTCAAAGGCTTTGGCATAGTCAAAAAAGCAGAAGTAGATGTTTTTCTGATATTCTCTTGCTTTTTCGATGATCCAACGGATGTTGGCAATTTGATCTCTGGTTCCTCTAATTTTTCTAAATCCAGCTTGAACATCTGGAAGTTCATTGTTCACATACTGCTGAAGCCTGGCTTGGAGAATTTTGAGCATTACTTTGCTAGTGTGAGATGAGTAAATTGTGCGGCAGTTTGAGCATTCTTTGGCATTGCTTTTCTTTGGGATTGAAATGAAAACTGACCTTTTCCAGTCCTGTGGCCACTGCTGAGTTTTCCAAATTTGCTGGCATATGGAGTGCAGCACTTTCACAGCATCATCTTTCAGGATTTGAAATAGCTCAACTGGAATTCCATCTAGCCTTAATTCGTAATGATGCTTTCTAAGGCCCACTTCACTTCACATTCCAGGATGTCTGGCTCTAGATGAGTGATCATACCATTGTGATTATCTGGGTCATGAAGATCTTTTTTGTACAGTTCTTCTGTGTATTCTTGCCACCTCTTCTTAATATCTTCTGCTTCTGTTAGGTCCCAAGCATTTCTGTCCTTTATTGTGCCCATCTTTGCATGAAATGTTCCCTTGGTATCTCTAATTTTCTTCAAGTGATCTCTAGTCTTTCCCATTCTATTGTTTTCCTCCATTTCTTTGCACTGATCGCTGAGGAAGGCTTTCTTATCTCTTCTTGCTATTCTTTGGATCTCTGCATTCAAATGGGTATATCTTTCCTTTTCTCCTTGGCCTTTAGCTTCTCTTCTTTTCTCATCTATTTGTAAGACCTCCTCAGACAACCATTTTGCCTTTTTACACTTCTTTTTCTTGGGGATGGTCTTGATTCCTGCCTCTTTTACAATGTCATGAACCTCTGTCCATTGCTCTTCAGGCACTCGTCTATTAGATTTAATCCCTTGAATCTATTTGTCATTTCCACTGTATAATCATAAGGGATTTTATTTAGGTCATACCTGAATGGTCTAGTGGTTTTCCCTACTTTCTTCAATTTCAGTCTGAATTTGGCAATAAGGAGTTCATGATCTGAGTCACAGTCAGGACCCAGTCCTGTTTTTCTGACTGTATAGAACTTCTTATCTTTGGCTGCAAAGAATATAATCAAAATGATTTTGGTATTGACCATCTGGTAATGTCCATGTGTAGAGTCTTCTGTTGTGTTGTTGGAAGAGGGTGTTTCCTATGACCAGGTGTTATGCTACACACAAATACCTAAGGACAAATTCCAAAATACAATAGAGAAGAATATTAGCTTCAGTTATAGGAAACAGGAATATATACTTTTATAAAGATTATTAATTAAAGATATAGGAAATATATTTTAGAAATATTATTCCCATCATTGAAAATTATTCAAGTTGTATTTTTTTGCACCAAACTTGAATTATATTGTGATTTACGTTATATGAATTCTAACCATTGACATACATGTGTATTTCATTTTTGCTTTAATTTGCATTTAATAATGGCTAATGATAGTGACCATCTTTTATGTGATTATTTAACTTCTCTTTACCTACTTTGGTAAAATATCTATCTAAGAGTTTTGCATATTTGAAAAATAAAAAGAATGTTATCAAACTGTAGTTTGTTTACCTTCTATATACACTGGTGAATAAGAGTCAATAGATTTATATTAAAAAATAAAATGGATATGCAAATTTGCACTTTTGCAAATCATCAGTAGCTATAAAATTTTAGCTAATTTCTGCCCTTGTTAATTATTTAGAGTTATATTTCATAACACTTGAAAATGTGTTTCTTCAAATGTCCCTGGGACACACTGTCATCCTTTTCCTCTGTAAATAATTGCACCCTTTATCAGATTGAAAATTGATCTTCAGGTTCTTAAGTATTCCATCCTCCCTGATCCAGATTTCCTTAGAATTTTGAGGAAGACCTCTGGTCACGCCATCATAGCTTTTTCAGTCTTCTGGAGTTTACCTTCAGAGTCTGCACATCCTCAAATGATCATCTGGCTTTAGAGGCTACCATCACAGGGTAGAAACTGTGGGAATCCAGTTCCTATTGCCTGTTTAAGGTCAAAGATGGCAAGTGGAGCAGGGAGTAATGATAGTCCTCTAGGAACAAAGTTCTAGACACAACGGGCAAGAATTATATATGCCTTTTTCCTTAGAGACACTGTCATACATGTGAATTAAGTTCTCGAATGTGATGATGACAGTGTCTAACCACTTATTTGTGGTTAAATAAGCTTTAGTGGCATACTTCGGAGAAGGCAATGGCACCCCACTCCAGTACTCTTGCCTGGCAAATCCCATGGATGGAGGAGCCTGGTGGGCTGCCGTCTATGGGGTAGCGAAGAGTCGGACACGACTGAGCGACTTCACTTTCACGTTTCACTTTCATGCATTGGAGAAGGAAATGGCAACCCATTCCAGTGTTCTTGCCTGGAGAATCCAGGGGTGGTGGAGCCTGGTGGGCTCCCGTCTATGGGGTCGCACAGAGTCGGACACGACTGAAGTGACTTAGCAGCAGCAGCAGCAGCAGCAGCAGCAGTGGCATACTTAGGCATTGAAATTCTTCGAAAGTTGGTACACATGTATGGTGGTGGTGTAATACATGTTGGGTGCTGTTGTTATTTAATCACTGTGTCTTTATGACCCCATGAACTGTAGCCCACCAGGCTCCTATGTTCAAGGGATCACCCAGGCAAGAAATCTGGCATGGGTTGCCATTTCCTCCTCTAATACATGTGTCTAGATATATTATAATCTATTATCCTATATGTATTATGTATTTCTCTATATAATTTTTAAACCATTTAACCTGAACCTTGATTAAGTAGAATATACTTCCCAATTAACCTTGATAACAGAAGTTAATGCATTTAAGCTTGAAAGAATGAAATGATGTAGGACTTCGATGCTCATAGATTAAAAAAAAAAAAACAACCATGTCACTATAGTATAAAATTTGGTCACAGAGATGAACTATCTCATTTTGTAAACTGTCCCTAGCATTTAGTTGAACAACAGATGACCCTCTACCAGACTATTATAGAATCATTCAATTTTGTATTTAAGTTTTTTCATTATTTTAACAAATTTTAATGAAATAAATTATTTTAATGAAATACAAAGACTTTTGTATTTAAGCCTTTTCATTATTTTAAAAATTGTTATTTTACTCCAGTGAATTCTACACATTTGTGAATAATCAGTGAAATTCTGAGTATGCTGTTGATTAAAATACGTTTTTAAGACACTCTCAGAATTTAAATAATAACTGCAGTATATTCCAGCACTTAAAAATAAGATATCATAATTACTTTGAGGAGTAAAACTTTTTAAAGTCTACAATAAAAGCCTTTAGGAACTCTGGAATGTAGGGATCTCTATACTGTTCTCCATAGTGGTTGTATCAATTTACGTTCCCACCAACAGTGAAAGAAGGCTCCCTTCTCTCCACATCTTCTCCAGCATTAATGGTTTGTAGATTTTTGGTGATGGCCATTCTGACTGCTGTGAGGTGATGCCTCACTGTAGTTTTGACTTGCATTTCTCTGTGGCTTAGCTGGTAAAGAATCCACCTGCAGTGCAGGAGACCTGGGTTCGATCCCTGGGTTGGGAAGATCCCCTGGAGAAGGGAAACGCTATCCAATCTAGTATTCTCACCTAGAGAATTCCATGGACTATACAGTCGGACATGACTGAGCAACTTCACTTTCACTTTTCACTTTCATGCATTGGAGAAGGAAATGGCAACCCACTCCAGTGTTCTTGCCTGGAGAATCCCAGGGATGGGGGAGCCTCATGGGCTGCCATCTCTGGGGTCGCACAGAGTCGGACACGACTGAAGTGACTTAGCAGCAGCAGCAGCAGCATACAGTCCATGGGGTTGAAAAGAGTCGGACATGACTTAAATGACTTTCATTTTCACTAATTATTGATGTTGAGCGTCTTTTCATGTGTCTACTGGCCATCAGTATGTCTTCTCTGGAGAAATGTCTATTTCGGTTTTCTGCCCATTTTCTGACTGGGTTGTTTTTGTTGTTCTTGACTTGTATGAGCTGTTTGTGTATTTTGGAAATTAAGCCTCTGTCAGTCGCATCATTTGCAAATACTTTCTCCCAGTCTGCTGGCTGTCTTTTCATTTTGTTTATGGTTTCCTTCACTGTGCAAAAGCTTCTGAGTTTTATTAGGTTCAATTTGTTTATTTTTGTTTTTATTTCTACTGCTTTGGGAGACCAACCTTAAGAAAACAGTGCTGCAATTTATGTCAGAGAATGTTCTGCCTATGTTCTCTTCTAGGAGGTTTATGGTGTCCTGTCTTATATTTAAGCCTTTAAGCAATTCTGAGTTTATTATTGTGTATGGTGTGAGGAAATGTTTTGATCTCATTGATTTACATGAGGCAGTCTTCCCTCCATCACTTGCTGAAGAGATGATCTTTCCTCCACTGTTCCTCATTCTTGCCATTCATTCTTGCCTTCTTTGTCTAAGATTAATTTCCCAGTAGGAATGTGGGTTTATTTCTGGGCTCTCTATTCTGCTCCATGGATACATACACCTGTTTTTGTGCTAATATCCTGCTGTTTTGATTACTATAGGTTTGTAGTATTGTCTGAAGTCTGGGAGAGCTTCCAGCTTTGTTGTTTTTCCTCAGGATTGCTTTGGCAATTATGGGTCTTTTATGATACAATACAAACTTTAGCATTATTCATTCTAGTTCTATGGAAAATGTCATAAATTATTTGATAGGGATCACATTAACCTGTAGATTGTTTGGGGGTAGTATGGGCATTTTAACAATATTAATTCTTTCAATCCAAGAGCGTGGGCAATCTTGCCGTGTCTTTAAATCATATTCAGTTTCCTTTATCAATGTCTAATTGTTTTCAGCACGTAAGTTTTTCACCTCCTTGGTCAGGTTTACTACTAAGTTTTTTTAATGTGAATTTAGAGTGGATTTTTAAAAAACTTTTTCTTTCTGATATTTCATTGTTAGTGTGAATATATGATTTTTGTATGTTAATGTTGTATACTGCTACTCGCTGAATTCGCTTATCAGTTCTAACAGTTTTTGTGGGGAGGATTTCTACTTTCTCTATATATTATCATGTCATCTCCATATAAAGACAATTTTACCTCTTTTCTTTCAATTCAGATACCTTTCATTTCTTTTTCTTGTCTAATTGCCATGCTGTGCTGTGCTTAGTCGTTCAGTCATGTCTGACTCTTTGTGACGCTATGGACTGTAGCCTACCAGGCTCCTCTGTCCATGGGGATTCTCCAGGCAAGAATACTGGAGTGGGTTGAAATGCCCTCCTCCAGAGGATCTTCCCAATCCAGGGATCAAACACAGGTCTCCCACACTGCAGGCAGATTTTTTTTTACCATCTGAACCACCAGGGAAGCCCATGAAAACTGGAATGGGTAGGCTATCCCTTCTCCAGGGGATCTTCCCAACTCAGGAATCAAACTGGGGTCTCCTGCATTGCAGGTGGATTCTTTATCAGCTGAGCTATCAGGGAAGCCCAACTGCCATGGCTAGGACTTCCAATACTATGTTGAATAGCAGTGGTGAGAGTGGGCACACTTGTCTTATTCTAGGTTTTAGCAGGAAGGCTTTCAACTTTTTACCATTGAGTATTATGTTGCTGTGGGTTTGTCACAAATAACTTTTATTATGTTGAGATATGTTCCCTCTATACCCACTTTGGCAAGAGTTTTTTTTTTTTTAAATCACAAATGGATGTTGACTTTTTCAATGACAGAATCAAAGAGGAAATAAAAAAAATACCTTGAGATAAATGACAATGAAAATACAAGTGTACAAAACTTCAGTAAAAGCAGCTATAAAAGGGAAATTCATTGTGATACAGACTTTTCTCAAAAAACAAGAAAAATCCCAAATAAACAACTTAAAGGAATTAGAAAAACAAATAAAACCTGAAGTTATCAAAATGAGGAAAAGAAAAACAAACAAAACCTAAAATCATCAGAAAGAAAGAAATAATAAACATTAGTGAGGAAGTAAATAAAATAGAGATTAAAAAAATACACAATCAAACCAACACCTGTAGTTTTGAAAGGGTAAACAAAAATCAACAAACCTCTGGCCAGGCTCACCAAGAAAAGAAGCAGGACCCAAATAACCTAAATCAGAAATGAAAAAGAAGAAATAACGGCCAATACTTCAGAAATACTAAAAAACCTTATGAGAATACTATGAACAATTGTATGCCATGAAACTGGATGTCCTGGAAGATATAAACAAGTTTCTAGAAACATACATTCCATCAAAATGAATCAAGAAGATATAGACCTATGAATAGACTGATCAGTAGCAGGGAAGCAGAATCTGTAATAAAATAACCCCCTGCAAACAAAAGTCTAGGACTGGATGGCTTCACTAGGAAACTCTACCAAACATACAAAGAACTTATACCAATCCTTCTCAAACTCTTCCAAGAGACTGAAGAGGAAGGAACACTCCTAAGATCACTCTGTGAAGTCACTATCACCATGATACCAAAACCAGACAAAGACACAACCAAAAAAGGAAATTATAGGTCAATATCTTTGGTGAATACAGATGCAGAAATTCTCAACAGAGTATTAGCAAATTGAATCCAATAATACATAAAAAAGATGACCGTACACCACGATCAAGTTGGATTCATCCCAGGGTCACAAGGATGGTTCAACACACAAATCAAGGAGCTACACCACATCAGCAAAAGAAAGGACAAAAACCACACGATCAATCTCAACAGATGCAGAAAAAGCATTTGCTAAAACTCACTGTTCTTTTTAAACATAAATTTTAACCCAGTGAGAAGCTGACTGCTGCATTAGCTTTTGAGTTCTGAGGATTATAGATATATGATATTTATACTCTCTTGCACACACAAGAAAAAAAGTCATTTTGAAACAGAAAACAGAAAACTGCTTCATTCCATAAGCATGCCATTAATGCATGACTCAAGATGTCATAGTTTGGATGAGATAATGAAATTCCTTAGATGAATCAACTGAAAGCAGCTGCTTCATTTAGGAATGATTTAGAGATATGTAAATTGAAGATAGTAGATTGCAAGGGACAAAAAAAGAGATAAGTGAAAAGATATCATTAAAAATACAAAATGATTAAAAATAGTCGTTATGACTACTGGGCCAGTTGAAAAAACTTATGCTTATTCATCTTGCAAGGAATACCTCCAAAGGAAAATACAACTCTAGTTCTACTAGTACATATTTGATATTGACAGATGTACATGCCATCATTTTGAGATTACGAACTTGAAACCCTTGGGGAGTCGTCATAGAACGAATGAACTAATATTCTTTGAAAATCCCAGTCCAAGAAAGTTTGTTCTCAATAATAACAATTCATGTTTATAAGGTGTCTTTCATTCAACTATTAAGACTTTGTGCACAGATGCATTTAAATATGCATGGTCATATATCACTGTCTTCATACATCACAGGCCAAATGTTTCAATTCCTTGGACATAAAGCAAGTCTTTATTTCATATATGAAAATACAATCTCTACCCCCACCACACAAATTCTCTATAAATAGCACCTTCTCATTTATGCTCCTATATTGCTTGTGTTGAAGGATTGTTAATGCAATCTTTTCTTAAAGAAATGTTTAAAAAATTCTTTAAAAACAAAACACCTGTGTTTTCTGGCAGGACAACAATGTATCAGCCAAAATAGCTTTATTTAATGACTGACTGTGGTTAGCTAGCGCCCCATAATTCATTTCATAATTGGAAAAAAATGTAACATTTGCTGACATCATCTGAGTGCTGATCTGGACCCACTGAACAGGGAGTTTTCCAACAAAAACGATTTAACTTTCCACTTCACAATTCAGGAAGAATTTAGGATTATGGCATTCATGGAGTCTAGAAATGGTTTTCATTTTCAGCATTTTAGCTCAAAGTTTGAACAGGATGGAAAACAGGACATAGCTTAATTTCCAAGGCAAAATTTCACCTGTACAATCTTACTTCCTCTGATGCATGTTGAGACCAGACTGAGATAAAAGAGTAAGCTCTGAAGAGAAAACAGCCTTAGAAGTGAGAAATTAAATGGAAGTTCTAATTAGTAAGGTCAGACAGAGTTACTGTAAGTTCTATTCTGAGTTTCTTCAACAAATATGTACTTACCTGATTCTTGATTACTTAGCTCTCCAGTGTATTTGGACGTTTGCAGTGCAAAAATATCAATATATATGGATTACTTCCACAATTATTCTAAAGTAATACACTGCCAGTTTCAATGGCATTATTTGATAATGATAGATAATAGATATATACTGTACTGTAAATATGGGTAAAGAACATCTACCCTCGGAGAAGGCAATAGCAAGCCACTCCAGTACTCTTGCCTAGAAAATCCCATGGATGGAGGAGCCTGGTAGGCTGCAGTCCATGGGGTCGCTAGGAGTCAGTCGCGAGTGAGTGACTTCACTTTCACTTTTCGCTTTCACACAATGGAGAAGGAAATGGCAACCCACTCCAGTGTTCTTGCCTGGAGAATCCCAGGGACGGGGGAGCCTGTTGGGCTGCCGTCTATGGGGTCGCACAGAGTCGGACACGACTGAAGCGACTTAGCAGCAGCAGTAGCAGCAGCAGCACATCTACCCTAACCTTTCTTAACAAAGCTCATCTTTGAGATGGAGAAACTTAAAGTTGCCACCTTCCATAAGCTTTAGGGAGATACAACTCAGTTCGTAGCAATTCTCAAACAATCATTTCACTCAGCTCTGAAACTGATTCAGCTTCTCCCCTACCCTCACTACCTAACATATAGTGAAAGTGTGAAAGTTGCTCTGTCGTGTCTCTTTGCATCCCCCATGGACTATTCCCTGCCAGGCTCCTTGGTCCATGAAATTCTCCAGGCAAGAATACTGGAGTGGGTAGCAGGCAAATGAATTCTTTACCGTCTGAGCCACCAGGGAAGCCCAAGAATACTGGAGTGGGAAGTCCATCCCTTCTCCAGGGGATCTTCCCAACCCAGGAACTGCACCTGGGTCGTCTTCATTGCAGGCAGATTCTTTATCAGCTGAGCCACCACAGAAGCCCCACTACTTAATATATGCTTATGATAAATTGATCAGGAAAGCAGAAGCAACTAGACAGGAATGCCTCTGAAAACTACCAGTCTACTTGCAACATTATCCTCCTCTTCTGCTTCCTTCTCATTACTACAGATGATGTAGCTTGGCTCGGGTCAAAGGACAACCTGATTAGGTCATCCAATGTGACCTGATCTTTTCTAGTAACTTAATTTCTATAATTATCTCTAATATCTCAGATCTGTATGTCCTGTGAATTGTTCCTTTTTTCTGCTGCTCTTCATAAAAATCCTCTTCAAAGAGTTATCCAGAGTTGCTGCTCTTACTTTTTCAATTATCTCCTAACCTACCTCAACTGGACACCTGTCCCTGCAACTCCATGGATTCTGCCATTCCTCCCTTGCTTGCCTTCTCAGCAGTATTTAAGAAAGTTGACCATCCTTTCCTTCTTTTAAAAAATTTAATTTTTTTTTTACTGTGATAAGAACACAGCATGAAATATACTTTCAGATTTTCAAGTGTACAATATCAGTTCAGTTCAGTTCAGTCGCTTAGTCGTGTCCGACTCTTTGCAACCCCATGAATCTCAGCACGCCAGGCCTCCCTGTCCATCACCAACTCGTAGAGTTCACTCAGACTCATGTCCATCAAGTCCGTGATGCCATCCAGCCATCTCATCCTCTGTCATCCCCTTCTCCTCCTGCCCCCAATCCCTCCCAGCATCAGGGTCTTTTCCAATGAGTCAACTCTTTGCATGAGGTGGCCAAAGTACTGGGGTTTTAGCTTCAGCATCATTCCCTCCAAAGAAATCCCAGGGCTGATCTCCTTCAGAATGGACTGGTTGGATCCCCTTGCAGTCCAAGGGACTCTCAAGAGTCTTCTCCAACACCATAGTTCAAAAGTGTCAATTCTTCGGCACTCAGCTTTCTTCACAGTCCAACTCTCACATCCATACATGACCACAGGAAAAACCATAGCCTTGACTAGACGGACCTTTGTTGGCAAAGTAATGTCTCTGCTTTTCAATATGCTATCTAAATTGGTCATAACTTTTCTTCCAAGGAGTAAGCATCTTTTAATTTCATGGCTGCAATCACCATCTGCAGTGATTTTCGAGCCCCCAAAAATAAAGTCTGACACTGTTTCTAATGTTTCCCCTTCTATTTCCCATGAAGTGATGGGACCAGATGCCATGATCTTCATTTTCTGAATGTTGAGCTGTAAGCCAACTTTTTCACTGTCCACTGTCACTTTCATCAAGAGGCTTTTTTGTTCCTCTTCACTTTCTGCCATAAGGGTGGTGTCATCTGCGTATCTGAGGTTATTGATATTTATAGTATAATCTATAAGCACAATTTTGTAGAGCAGATCCCTAGAACTTATTAACTTTCCATCTTGAAACGGTTACTTTTCTTAGAATCCATGACACCATACTCTCCTGCTGCTGCTGCTAAGTCGCTTCAGTCGTGTCCGACTCTGTGCAACCCCACAGACAGCAGCCCATCAGGCTCCCCTGTCCCTGGGATTCTCCAGGCAAGAACACCGGAGTGGGTTGCCATCTCCTTCTCCAATGCATGAAAGTGAAAAGTGAAAGTGAAGTCGCTCAGTCGTGTCCAACTCTTCGTGTCCCCATGGACTGCAGCCTACCAGGATCCTCCGCCCATGGGACTTTCCAGGCAAGAGTACTGGAGTGGGGTGCCATTGCCTTCTCTGAATGATGATGTTGCTGCTGCTGCTGCTGCTGCTGCTGAGTCACTTCAGTCGTGTCCGACTCTGTGCGACCCCACAGATGGCAGTCCACCGGGCTCCGCCATCCCTGGGATTCTCCAGGCAAGAACACTGGAGTGGGTTGCCATTTCCTTCTCCAATGCATGAAAGGGAAAAGTGAAAGTGAAGTCGCTCAGTCGTGTCTGACTCAGCAACCCCATGGACTGCAGCCTCCCAGGCTCCTCCGTCCATGGGATTTTCCAGGCAGAGTACTGGAGTGGGGTGCCATTGCCTTCTCCGAATGATGATGTTAGGTGTGGGTTTTTCATAGATGCCTTTCATCTGGTTGGGGAAGTTCTCTGCTATTTCTAGCTTGAATGTTTTTATCCTGAAAGAGTGTTGCATTTTGCCAAATACTTTTGTATCATTTGAGATAATCATGTGATTTTGTCCTTTATTCTATTAATACAGTATATTACACTGAACTAAATTAACTGAGTTACATTCTACTTGATTATGGTTTATAATCTTTTTTAATATGTTGCTGGATTTGCTTTGCTGGTATTTTGTTGAGGAATTTTTGTTTTCTCAATAAGTCCTTGCCTGGTTTGTGGAGTAGGGTAATACTGACCTCAAAATGAATTTGGAAATGTTTCCTCCTTTACTATTTTCTGTAAGAGATTGTGAGAGATTGATGATAATCTTATGTTTGGTAGAATTCCCAGTGAAGCTATTTCAGTTCAGTTCAGTTCAGTCGCTCAGTCGTGTCCGACTCTTTGCGACCCCGTGGACTGTAACCTACTAGGCTTCTCCGTCCGTGGGATTCTCCAGGCAAGAATACTGGAGTGGATTGCCATTTGGGCATATGCTTTTCTTTATGGGATTTTTTTGATTACTAGTTCAACCTCTTTACTTGTTCTAGGCTGATTCAGATTTTCTATTTCCATTTGAGTCAGTTCTGGTAGTTAGTATCCTTCCAGGCATTTGTCCATTTCAACTGGGTTATCTAATTGTTGGCATATGATAATTCATGATATTCTCTTATAATTATTACTTCTATAAGATCAGAAACTTATTATTTAAAATACTATTTATTTTAGTAATTTGAGTTTTCTCTCTCTTATTGGTACTGAAGCTAAAGGTGTGTCAGTTTTGGTGACATTTTCAAAGAACCAACTTTCATTGATTATTTACTGATTTTTCTGTTCTCTATTTCTTTTTTTTTCTAAGCATTCATTTTCCCTCTGCTTCTTTTTCCTTTAGTTTTATCTTCTTTTTCTAGTTTCTTAAAGTGGAAGGTTAGGTTATTGATTTGAGACTTTTCTTCCTTTTCAATGGGCATTTATTGATATAAATTTCTCTTGAAGCACTGCTCTAGCTGTATTTCATAAATTTTGGTATGTCCTGTATTCACTTTCATTCATCTCAAAGTATTTTTTAATTCTATTCCTGGTTTAGCTTTTAACTTGTTGATCATTTAGTAGTGTGTTGTTTAATTTACACATACTTGTGAACTCCCCAAGTTTCCTTCTGTTTTGCATTTCTATTTGTGATCCATTGCAGTTGGAGATCATACTTTGTATTATTTCAGTCCTTCTGAATTTACTTTGGCTTGTTTTACGATCTAACGTATGGTCTATTTTGAAAACTGTTCCATGTGTACTTGAGAAGAATGCATATTCTTTTGCTATATAGAATGTTCTATAGATGTCTATTAGGTCTATTTGGTTTATAGTGTTAAGTCTTCTATTTCCTTGTTGATCTTCTATCTAGTTATTTTATTCATTATTTAAAGCGAAGTATTAAAGTCTTCAATTATTATTGTTGAATTGTGCATTTCTACCTGTTTTGCTTCATGTATTTGGGATTTGGGGGTTCTAATACTATTGCTCTCTCTCACTATATATATATATATATATATATATATATAGTGTGAGATATATATATATATACACTGTGCCATATGGCTTGTAGGATTTAGTTCCTGACCAGGGACTCAACCTGGGTCCATGGCAGTATAAATACCACGTCCTAACCATTGGACTACCAAGGAATTCCCATACATCTATTTTAAGCATAGTTATACTTGAAATATGCCATTTTAGGTAAAGATAATTAGCCATTTCATGTTAAATACAATTATAAAGTTTGAAAAATTCTAGAAAAATCACAATATACCCTTATTCTTATGATGTATCTCTGCTCACCATAGTTTCCTATGCCTCATTTAATAAACTCTCAGAAAACAGTTATTACTAGGTAATATAGATTAAGTCATTTCTATCTGAATTTGTAAACTTTTAGTTATGTTTCCATTTAATTTCTTTTATTGCTGTTATTATGAGCTAAGTTTTTACAATAAAAAAAATCACCTGGGTCTAAGAATCTAAACAATGTCATCTAAATTAATTTTCTCTCTCTTTTCTCCATTTATTCCATCTGTGTGTTAGCTTCTTTCTTTCAGATGGATCAGTTCAGTTCAGTTCAGTTGCTCAGTCTTGTCCAACTCTTTGCGACCCCATGGACTGCAGCAGGCCAGGCCTCCAAGTCCATTACCAATTCCCGGAGCTTACTCAAACTCATGTCCATTGAGTAGTGATGCCATCCAACCATTTCATCCTCTGTTGTTCCCTTACCCTCCTACCTTTAATCATTCCCAGCATCAGGGTCTTTTCAAATGAGTCAGTTCTTCACATCAGGTTGCCAAAGTACTGGAGTTTCAGGTTCAGAATCAGTGCCTCCAGTGAATATTCAGGACTGATTTCCTTTAGAATGGACTGGTTGGATCTCCTTGCAGTCCAAGGGACTCTCAAGAGTCTTTTCCAATCTTACAGTTCAAAAGCATCAATTCTTTGGCACTCAGCTTTCTTTATAGTCCAAATCTCACATCCATAAAGAGAAGGCAATGGCACCCCACTCCAGTACTCTTGTCTGGAAAATCCCATGGACGGAGGAGCCTCGTAGGCTGCAGCTGGACACGCTAAGAGTTGGACACGACTGAGCGACTTCACTTTCACTTTTCACTTTCATGCATTGGAGAAGGAAATGGCAACCCACTCCAGTGTTCTTGCCTGGAGAATCCCAGGGACAGGGGAGCCTGGTGGGCTGCCGTCTATGGGGTCGCACAGAGTCGGACACGACTGAAATGACTTAGCAGCACATCCATACATGACCACTGGAAAAACCAAAGCTCTGACTATAAGGACCTTTTCTGGCAAACTAATGTCTCTGCTTTCAAATATGATGTCTAGGTTGGTCATAGCTTTTCTTCCAAGGAACAACCGTCTTTTAATTTCATGGCTGCAGTCACCATCTGCAGTGATTTGGGAGCCCCTAAAAATAAAGTATCTCACTGTTTCCATCTATTTGCCATGAAATGATGGGACCAGATGCCATGATCTTAGTTTTCTGAATGTTGAGCTTTAAGCCAACTACTTCACTCTCCTCTTTCACTTTCATCAAGAGGCTCTTTAGTTCTTCTTCACTTTCTGCCATAAGGGTAGTGTCATCTGCATATCTGAGGTTATTGATATTTCTCCCAGCAGTCTTGATTCCAGCTTGCGCTTCATCCAGTCCAGCATTTCTCATGATGTACTCTGCATATAAGTTAAATAACAGAGTGACAATATACAGCCTTGACGTACTCCTTTCTGATTTGGAACCAGTCTGTGATTCCATCTCCAGTTCTAACTGTTGCTTCTTGATCTGCATACAGATTTCTCAGGAGGCGGGTCAAGTGGTCTGATATTCCAATCTCTTTCAAAATTTTCCAGTTTGCTGTAAAAGGCTTTGGCATAGTCAATAAAGCAGAAGTAGATGTTTTCTGGAACTCTCTTACTTTTTCAATGATCCAACGGTTGTTGGCAATTTGATCTCTGGTTCCTCTGCCTTTTCAAAATCCAGCTTGAATATCTGCAAGTTCACGGTTTACGTACTGTTGAAGCAAGGCTTGGTGATGGATAGAGCTTCCTAAACACAGAGGAAAGAGAGAGCTCCTCTTTCCAATGGTTTCACCATTTCAGGATTGAGTTTCACACTCAACCAGAGATACTGAATGTTTGATACAATCACTGAACAGGCCTGGGATCTAGACTCCCTTTAGAAGCTGGTGGTGGAATGAGCACCAACCATCCACAGGGTCTGAGAGTTGGGTAGGATTTTATCAAAAGAAAATTAAGGTGCTCTTATCAAAAGAAGGAAGAGAGTCCGGCCAAGCAAAAACAACAGAGGACCAATGTTCCCAATGTGTCAGATCACAGGAATCACTGAAATGAGTGTTAAAAAACAGAGATCCTTGGACCCTTCCCCATACTTATTCAATCAGAATCACTTAGAGAAGTTGTTCAGGAATTGGTGTTCTTAATAGGATTAATGACTGTTCCATGTTAGTCACTGCTTCTGTAAAGAAGTATTTGCAATATTCTCATTTTCCATCCATCTTAAGATATACTCCTTAGGTTATACATCCAAGCTAAAGAGAAGTAAACAATTACTAACCACATTTAAATTGTGTAGATATGCACTTGCAGTTGGTATGAGGAATGATCTGAAATGGATACTGATACTTCTCTAAAACATCAGGAATTATTTACCCTTTTTTTTGACTCAGTTCAGTTCAGTTCAGTCGCTCAGTCGTGTCCGACTCTTTGCGACCCCATGAATCGCAGCACGCCAGGTCTCCCTGTTCATCACCATCTCTCGGAGTTCACTCAGACTCACATCCATCGAGTCAGTGATGCCATCCAGCCATCTCATCCTCGGTCGTCCCCTTCTCCTCCTGCCCCCAATCCCTCCCAGCATCAGAGTCTTTTCCAATGAGTCAACTCTTCGCATGATGCATTGCCTTTCTTTGGAATTGGAATGAAAACTGACCTTTTCCAGTCCTGTGGCCACTGCTGAGTTTTCCAAATTTGCTGGCATATTGAGTGCAGCACTTTCACAGCATCATCTTTCAGGATTTGAAACAGCTCAACTGGAATTCCATCACCTCCACTAGCTTTGTTCGTAGTGATGCTTTCTAAGGCCCACTTGACTTCACATTCCAAGATGTCTGGCTCTAGATGAGTGATCACATCATCATGATTATCTGGGTCGTGAAGATCTTTTTTGTACAGTTCTTCTGTGTATTCTTGCCACCTCTTCTTAATATCTTCTGCTTCTGTTAGGTCCATACCATTTCTGTCCTTTATCGAGCCCATCCTTGCATGAAATGTTCCCTTGGTATCTCTAATTTTCTTGAAGAGATCTCTAGTCTTTCCCATTCTGTTGTTTTCCTCTATTTCTTTGCATTGATCACTGAAGAAGGCTTTCTTATCTCTTCTTGCTATTCTTTGGAACTCTGCATTCAGGTGCTTATATCTTTCCTTTTCTCCTTTGCTTTTCGCCTCTCTTCTTTTCACAGCTATTTGTAAGGCCTCCCCAGACAGCCATTTTGCTTTTTTGCATTTCTTTTCCATGGGGATGGTCTTGATCCCTGTCTCCCGTACAATGTCACGAACCTCATTCCATAGTTCTTCAGGCACTCTATCTATCAGATCTAGGTCCTTAAATCTATTCCTCACTTCCACTGTATAATCATAAGGGATTTGATTTAGGTCATACCTGAATAGTCTAGTGGTTTTCCCTACTTTCTTCAATTTTTTTGACTAGTGCAGTATAAAACTAATGGCATGTTTTATTTTAAAAAGAAAGGAAAAATGAAAACAAAACAGAAAACTCTTCTAATTCAACATTGTTTTTCTCTTCAAAGGTAAAAATAGATAAATAGCCATTTATAACCATTCAATAGCTGCATTCTAGACTTGTTAAAAGAGGAGACCATCTTTTTCATGTCTTGAATTATAGCCACACTCCTCATTTCTAAACACTCATATAAGTTTTGTCATTGGAAGAGAAGAGGTCCTCAGCAGATTAGAAAGTCACTGTGAGCACCAGTAAGTTACTTCCTGCTTATATTCAGCTGTGTTGGCCGATACAAGTGTGTGATGTGTGAAGTTGCTCTGAGAATGGAGGTATCCTAACTCCTTTGCATTTTCATGAAGGTGTGTTGGCTTCTTCTATGTACCCTGTGGATCTAAGTTTTAACACCAATATGTACCAATGCTAAAGGAATTTAAGCTATAACTCATACTTACATATAATTAGCCACCATGAAATTCATGTGTTTTGAAATGTTCAATAAAAACAACTTTTTGTTGTTCAGTTGCTAAGTCATGTCTGACTCTTTGTGACCCCATGGACTTCAGTACACCAGGTTTCCCTGTCCTTCACTATCTCCCAGAGTTTGCTTAAACTCATGTCCATTGAGTCAGTGATGCCATCCAAACCATCTCATCCTCTACTTGTCCCCTTCTACTTCTGCCCTCAATCTTTCCCAGTATCAGGATCTTTTCCAATGAGTTGCCTCTTTGCATCAGGTGGCCAAGTATCGGAGCTTCAGCATCAATCCTTCCAATCCATGTTCAGGACTGATTTCCTTTAGGACTGACAGGTTTGATCTTCCTACTGTCCACAGGACTCCCAGGAGTCTTCTCCAGCACCACATTTCAAAAGCGTAAATTCTTTGGTGCTCAGCTTTCTTTATGGTCCACCTCTCACATCTATATAGGACTAATGCAAAAACCATAGCTTTGACTATACAGACCTTTGTTGGCAAAGTGATGCCTCTTCTTTTTAATATGCTGTCTAGGTTTGTCATAGTTTTTATTCCAAGGATCAAGTATCTTTCTTGTGTCTGCAGTCACCATTTGCAGTGATTTTGGAACCCAACAAAATAAAGTCTCTGTTTACATTTTTTCCCATCTATTTGCCATCAAGTGATGGATGCCATGGATCTTAGTTTTTGAATGCTGGGTTTTAAGCCAGCTTTTCAGCAAAAAATGAACTAAAAATACCATTTTTTGAGGATTCTCTATGTACCTACTATTTTGTTAAGCATATTACATGGAGAATCTTATTAAATATTTATAACAATCCTATGAAGTATTTTCTATTATTATCCCATTTTATGATAAGGAAATGGAAACACCAAGTAAACTACCTAAATTCACAAAGGTATGAAATGGCTGAGACAGTTTAGTACAGTCTGTCTCCATCTATATACACCTATAATCTACCCTTTTTGACTAATGGATACAATGCCAGTAGGGATGTGTGCAGTGGTCATGTGTTTAGTTGACAGAGAGGACAAAATCAGCAAGTTCCTCTTATGCACAACTGAATCAATGACCTTGACTTCATTAACTTGGTACTGCATGGAGCTAACTGAGCTTAGTGCAGACTTGGGTGTTTCAGAACACTCAGCAGCAATTAAAGCCTTGCATCTGGGTTGAGGGCTCCTAGACAGAGAAAAAAGCAGGCTTCGGGACACCTTGCTGTCTGTTGGTGTAGACTAGACAGATTAGATTCACAGAATAAAGACAAATGAACATGCAGGTGGGAACTCACACCCTTCGAGTTCAGTGAAAGCAAGAACTGAACTCATCCATTTACAGCCATCACTAAGAAGTCCTCATTTTTTCAATCCATGTCTCCAAGGAAAATTTTTCTTTTCATAAAAAGTCATCTCTGTATTATCTCTTTAAAAATGAGGTAGAGTGTTCAAAAACTTTTGCTTTCTTTTTTTTTTCGTTAGCCTCTCAGAAAGTTAGAAGTTGCTCTGTGATCTTCAAAATTGGTTTGAATTAGGTGCACACTTATGAATCCATGAAGATGGAGAAAGAGCTGAACTTTCCAACACCAGTTTATCAGTTTAACCATCTTTTTTTTTTATATAAAAGAGGTATCAATAGAAGAAAAGGGGAAAGTCTGCCTTAACAATCCTATGCAAAGAGGATCTCTTTGTTTTTTCTTTAATTATTATCATTTCCTGAGAAATGAAAGTATCTATTGCAATAAGCAAGAGTTGTGGCATGTTCTGTGAAGACAGGGGAAACCTCCTACAGGACTGTGTGAATGGAATTCAGTATACATTGCAGCCTAAAAATATTCTAAGAGCATTCCATTCTTCTCATGTGACTTTTCTTTCTTTCTTATTCAGCTGTACTCAGATCTCTGTGGGGAGCAAGCGAGTCTGTGGACTCAATGAAATGTAAAGGCAGTGGAGACTTCCAGAGAGGCTTCTTTCTGTTCTTTAAGGTCTTCATTTGTTTACAACGCTTGATAGATCAGTTTAGTCCAGAATTCACCGATACAGGGGAGATATTGACTTGCCCTTTTGTGTAAACACAGAAAGCTGCAAATCAAAACCCCTGCCAGTGACCCCAAGCCCCAAGCTCTACGAACTATGGGATTGAGACAAGAAATTGTGAGAGTCAATAATGCACTGAAGCCATTCGTTATTGACTCACAGTGACTGGAAATTCAAGCACCAACCCCAGAGGAAATTTTGCAAGGAAAGCAGGGAATGCTTGGGTGCTCTATATTTTCAAGCTCTTATTCTTGCCTTGACCGGATCATTATTAGTAAAGACCTGTAGAAAAACTGCAAGATACTTCTGTAAGCGCTCCTTCCTTTAAAAGGAAAAAAGAGTTGTCATTGACTAAGGTTCCATGTGAAAAGCTGAAATGGGGCTTGAATGGTTTGTATTAAATTTTGCCTCTACCTCTGAACTTATGTTACTTTAAGAAATTCATACCACCACTGGATGTTTCTATTTTGAAAATCTACCCCAAAATGAGGTAATCATATCTTCTTCCTTCTTAATCTTCCAAGATAGGTATCGATCAGGCTGTGGACAATGTGTTTAATTCTGAGGAAAGGTGGCTCTGATGAGATTCAAGAGAATCCTTTTTTCTCTAACTGCTGTAGTTTTTTTTCCCTTTGTTAAGACTCAGTGTAGTTCTTCTGCATCCAAGAGACAATAGAGTTGCACAGTCCGGTCTTATTCCTGGCATCTTCTTCTCTCCAAAACATTATCAGTGATTTCACCAATAGGAAAGCAGAGTATGGAAGACTGTATTTGTCAGTTAACCTGTACTCCCTCTGCTGGTTGTATGACTGGTATTTCTCTTCCCGTGACTTCTCCCAGGATCTCAGATTTAATTAATAATTAGCTTATTTATTTTCAGTAAAGTTGGAAATTATATATTTTGGGGGGAGAATAATCAGTTTAGGATGAACTTGTGATAGGCAAGTTTCATAAAACTAGTTTTTATCAAGGTGGTGTTATCAAGGATTAGCAAATGTATTCAACTCTAATTTTCTTTATTTCTAAGGCATAAGAAATAAAACTTGGCATCACGTACCAACTATTGTCTTTAAAACACAGTGCACATGACTGATAAAAGCAACCAAAACTATTGAATATGTTTAAATTCATGGGTTCAAAATAATACAAAAAAAAAAAAAACCCAGTCACCTTCAAATGATGATAAAGAGTCAATTTATTATTTTGAAAACTGCTAAATAAAAGGAAAAGAATCAAGCAATTATCCTGTCTTTTCAGCTGCATTATACTACTGCATAATCTAAAGTAGATGAAAGAAATATATCTTTATATAAGTGTTCCAGCTAATGAATATAAAACAAATGACAGAGTATTACGATTTTACAGTCCCTAACCAATGAACCTATTAAGGCATCAAGCATCAAAGGTTACTAACATCACCTTAAAGAGCTACATCCCGTGCCTCCTAATGAAAAAACATGTCACAACCTGTGAACTTTACAAACCCAAGTATGACCAAGCCTCTGGCTCCGGCTGCCAACTTGCCAGAAACAGACTGGACAGGAGAAATGTTAAACTCCGTGCAACCTGCACAATTCAGACAATGGGAATCTCTCCAGGTCAAATGCCCTGGGTTCTTCAACAGATCAACCGCAAAGAAAAGAAACAGAGAGGAACTCTCTAGAATAAAGATGACTTAAAAATAATGTTTCTAAATTAGGGAAGTCTTCGTCAGAGTGTCTGAGGTGCCTCCTGGGGGTGGTGAAAACGAAGAAACGGGATGATTACAATGCTTGCCAGGTTGGTGTGCGTTTCTGGGATGAGGGAAGGTGTTAAATTTAGATGGGACACACAGAGGTGCTTCACAGATGTTACCAAAGTTCTATTTCTTGACGTGGGTGGTGGTTACAGGGTGCTCCCCTTGAAATAATTCGTTAAGCTATGATTTTGTGTGGTTTTGGATTTCTATGTTTTACTTTGCCACAACGAGTCTGTGAAACAGGCATTCAGAATGAGCAAGGTGCCTGTGGCTGCCTCCGTGAGTTCCCTCCTTTCCTCTCCCATCCTCCTTCTCTGTCTCTCTCATCATCATAGTTATTCTTCTCAGCTCTCAGCTCTCAGCCCTCAGTCACTCCTTGGACTGAAGCTTTTGGTACCTCCCTCAAGTGGTTCTTCTAGATCCAAGGTGAAATTCTTGTCTGCTTGTTGGTTTTGGTAACTGCCTGTGCCTACTCTCATGTCACAGCCAAGTGGGACAGCTGGGAAGAGAAAAGAGAGTCCAAGAATCCACTTCTTTTTTGTTGGCTTTCAAGCTCTGCTGCTAAACTGAATTTCATCAGAGCTCATGTCCTAGTAAGGATTTCCCACCACATATTTTTATAAGTTTACATGATTTTCTGTTTCTTTTCATCTGGTTTAATTTCAGTTATTTGTAAATTTAACAGACTTGCATGGCAGATTCAAAAAGCATAAGTAAGTATTTTAGACAAATGCGTTTAAGAAACAACTAATTATTTTTGTGGAGTACCTTTCTAAAGGCCACAGGCCAGGTTACTTTTATTTACAAGAGTTGTAAAAACAAAAGTAGCTACATATTTTAGCCCTAATCCTGCAAAGGACAGATCATCTCTACAAAGCAGGTATCATTATCTTTATTTGTGTGTGTGCGTTAGTCACTCAATCATGTCTGACTCTTTGCGACCCCATGGACTGTAGCCCGCGAGGCTCCTCTGTCCATGGAATTCTCCAGGCAAGAATACTCGAGTGGGTTGTCATTTCCTCCTCCAGAGGATCTTCCAGACCCAGGGATCGAACCCACATCTCATGCATTGCAAGTGAATTCTTTACCATCTGAGTCAGCAGGGTAAGGCTGCATTATTTCCATATTTATGAAAGTATGACTATTGCTGGTACTGTCTTTTTTTTTTTTAGAATCCAAATCTCTCTCTTGCTCTTCTGCCACCCCACCCCAAACCAAATTAAAATCTGTGGTTTTGAGTTTCTTCAAGAGAAAAAGCTCTCTAATATATGGGAACAAGTCTTGGCTACTTTTATTTTTCATGCAACTAATGATAAAATTTTTAAAGTGTTAAACATGGCCCTGAGAACTATTTGTATGTTAACACTTGGACTTACTGAATGTTTTCAAAGAAATCAAATTACATATCTTTCTTTTACAGAAGGTGGCTACCATTTGAGAAACTCCACAGACACTGTAATGGTATGTATATCCAAATATCACTTAAAAAGCAAGAGCTCCAGGTCTCTGACATACCACACAAAAGTGAAGGTTACTTGACCAGGTGAGATGCTTCCATTAGTGGGCTCCAATAAACAAAACTCCATAATAATTAAAACACAAATTTCTAAACATCAGCCATTCTTCCACAGCCAGTGGTTCTTGACCTGGCCATCTATTAGAATACAGTCCCATATAAAGGGACTGTATATGAATGCTTTGACTGTGTGTGAATGCTTTTGATAAACACGGATGTCCAGTTCTTTCCCACGTCTCTAGGTGTGGATCATAGGCATCAGTGTTTTTAAAAGCTCCCCAGACAATCTCTACATGCAGCCCTATGTTGAGACAATCTCTACATGCAGCCATTCTCTACATACTGAGAACCATACTCTGCATGATAATTTCTAAATACATTGCAATTTCTGGGGACATGTGGAATTATTTATTCCTTGATCAGAAGGTCTGATTTAAATATGGGAGGCAGTCACCAAAGTGTGTTTACTGGCAATTTCTTTCTTTCATTTAGAAGGCACTGCTGTGTGGGGGAATCATGTGAAAGTTCCAAAACTATCCTGCCAGATATCTGTGGCAACTTTGCAGGCCGCAGATTTATTCACTCAGGGAAGAGTGAAACAAGTGTTTTTCTGGGGTCTGGGAGAGGTTTTTGAATCAGGGCATTTAGGGAAAGTGATCCAGAAGAGCTGTCTCCCTTCTCTTCATTTCTATTTTCTCAAATGTGTCAGTGGTATCTGGGCTGATCAAGCTATAATGATGGTCACCTTAAGGACCCAGAGTGATGCTTCTTTGAATGAAGGGAAGTTTGGTAGAAGCCCAAAGATCAAACCTTACATCAAAACCCTTATCTTCACGTTCTGCAAAGCCACTCTCACCCACTGATAGCAACTTCCAGTTTCTCTTGTACAGTGGGCATTTTGCTATGTTGGTAGGTATTTTCCTATGTTTGCTCAGTTTATCTGAAACAAGAGTAGTGTGTGAGGAGGATTTGCTTTCCAGACACTGTGGCATTTTAGTGAAAAAAGGCCAGCCTGTGTGGCTCATTCGAATTTATCAAAAGCTGCCAGGCTTGGCTACATTGCAGATCTAGCAATCTACTTCAATGTAAACATTTTAATTACTATTTCTAACATTTGGCTTTCATTAAAAGTTAAAGAAAAACTTCACATTTTTTTCCATAAAGTAAATACTGGAAAACCCCTTTAAAGAGCCATTCCACCAGTCCCTCTCTTCCTCTCCTTCATTCTTTTTCCCTCCCCCCACCATTAGACACAGACACACACACACACACACAGTTTTGATTTAAAAAGAAAAATCTACAAACAAACGGAGCTTCCCAGGGTGCCAGTGGTTAAGAAACAACCTGCCAATGCAGGAGACACAAAAGATGGGAGTTTGATCCCTGGGTTGAGAAAATCCCCTAGAGAATGAAAAGGCTACCACTTCAGTATTCTTGCCTGGAGAATCTCATGGACAGAGGAGCCTGGCAGGCTACAGTCCATGGGGTCACAAAGAGTTGGACATGACTGAAGCTACTTGGCACACACGCATTAAAAAAAAAGAGGAAAACCAAGAAGATGAAGAAGAATGAGAGAGACAGAGAGAAGAAAGAAGGAAGAAAAGAAGGAAGGATTGATGATAGAAAAAAGAAGAATGAACTCCTCTTATACCACTCACAAAAATTAACTCAAGATGAACAGAAGACCTGATACCATAAAACTCCTAGAAGAAAACATAGGGAGGAAGCTCCCTGACATTAATTTTGGCAATAATTTTTTGCATATGACATCAAAAGAACAAACAACAAAAGCAAAAATCAACATGTGGCATCAGCTCAAACTAAAAAGCTTCTGCACAGCAAAAGAAGCAATCAAAATGAAAAGTAAACTATGAATGAGAGAAAATATTTGCAACTCGTATATCTGATAAGAGGCGAATATCCAAAATATAGAAAGAAATCATAAAACTAAATTACAGGATAAACCAAATAATCCAATTAAAAATGGGCAGAGGACTCGAATAGACATTTTTTAAAAGAAGATATCCAAATAGCCAACAGGTATATGAAAAGATGATCAACATCACTAATAACCTTCAAGGAAATGCAAATCAAAACTACAATGAAATATCAACTCACACCTGTTAGAATGGCTACCACCAAAAGACAAGAGATAGCTAGTTATACGAAGGGTGTGGAGAAAATGGAACCCCTGTCTGCTGCTGGTGGGAGTGAAAATTGGTTCAACCCCTTTGGAAAACTAATGTGGAGGTTTTAAAAAAATACTAAAATACAACTGTCATATGATCCAACTGACCCTCTTCTGGATATACATCCAAAGGAAATGAGAACAAGACACTGGATAGATATCTACACTCCCATGTATACTGCAGCATTATTCACAATAGCCAAGATATGGAAACAATCTAACTTTCTGCCAAGGGACAAACAGATAAAGATGTGGCAGATGTGGTATATGTACAACGAAATATTATTTGGCCATGAGAAAAAAGGCTGAAAGAAGTCCTGCCATTACAGGTGGGCAACAGCCAGAGCTGGAAGGCAAGGGGCAAACTTGGCCCCAGAGACGGCATCCTCTACCAAACTGCAAGCAGGCTCCCAGCTGCTAACCAAGTCTTCCTGGGATCCTGGACAGTTGACATCTGCCAGGAGGGTCACAGCCAGAGGTCAACTCCCCAGAGGAGACACATGGCACACCTGAGATGGCGCTCCCGCTGTGGCAGGGACCGGGGAGGTGATAAGACGCACCGCCCACCTGGGGAGAGTGCTCTTGCCAAGCACCTGGTCGCCTGAACTGCTCAGACCTGGGAAGGGCACAAAATGCAGGCCCAGCCAAATCTGTGCCTTTGTGGAGTACCCAAGAACCTGAACCTGAGCAGCTGAGACCTGGGAAGTGCACACAACCCAGGGCCCACTTTACAGTTCCCTGCAGAGCAATCTGGAGCCCAAGCAGTATAGACTGGGAAAGCACACACGCTGTGAGTAGGGACAAATCCAGTGTGGCCCAGGCACTGTAAGCACTCCCAACACATGCCAGTGATATTTGTTTGCAGTGTTCTTCCCTCCCTGCAGCAAAACTGAATAAGTGAACCTAAATAAATGACCACCTTCACCTCCTTGTGTCAGGGTGGAAGTTAGATACTGAAGAGACTTGCAAACAGAGGAAGCCAAAATAAACAAAGAAGAGGGAACCACTTTGGAAGTGACAGGTGCAACAGATTAAAACCCTGTAGTGAGCATCGACTACACTGGAAGGGACCTATAGACCTTGAGAAAAAGTATAAGCTGGAACAAGGAACTATCTGAAACTGAACTGACCCCACACTGCCCTCAACAGCTCCAGAGAAATTCCTAGATATATTTTACTACTATCATTTTTAAATTAAAAAGAAAATTTATTTTTAAGTTCTTTATTACTCCTTTAATTTTCATCTTTAAAACCTACTATTACCTTGCAAAAAAGGACCCTATTTTTAAAGCAAACTTCATATATATTTTAAAATAACTTTTGCAATTTTGCTTTGTTTTTCTAATATTGTATTTTTGAGAGTATAATCTCTACTCTAGATTTTTAACCTTTGCTTTTTGGTATTTGTTATCAATTTCGCACCTTTAAGAATCCAATCTTCAGTACCCATTTTTACTTAGGAGTGTGATTACTGGCTTGATTGGACTCTCCCCTTTTGACTCTCCTTTTCCTCCCCCAGGTCACCTCTATCTCCTCCCTCACTCTTCTCTTCTCTACTTAACCCTATGAATCTCTTTGGGTGTTTCAGGCTGTGGAGAACACTTAGGGAACTGATCACTGGCTAGATTGGTCTCTCTCCTTTTGACTCCCCCTCCTCTCCTCCTGGTCACTTCAATCTCCTTCCTCCTTCTTCTCTTCTCTATGTAACTCCATGAACCTCTCTGGGTGTTCCACACTGTGGAGAGTAAATAGGGAATTGATTACTGGCTAGATTGCTCTCACCTCTTTTGATTCCCCCTCTTCTCCTCCTGGCCACCTCTATCTCCCTTCTCCTCCCTCTTCTCTTCTCCATGTAACTCTGTGAACCTCTCTGGGTGTCCCTTACTATGGAGAATTTTTTCACCATTAACCTAGATGTTTTATCGTTGGTGCTGTATGAATGAAGAAGTCTTGAGGCTACTGTAAGAATAAGACTGAAAGCCAGAGGCAGGAGGCTTAAATCCAAAACTTGAGAACACCAGAAAACTCCTGAATCATTAATCAACAAGAGCTCATCCAAAAGCCTCCATACCTATACTGAAACCAAGCTCCACCCAAGACCCAACAAGTTTCAGAGCAAGACATACCACGCTAATTCTCCCACAATGCAGGAACATAACCCTGAGCACAAAAGTCACACCAAACCCATAGATACCTCAAAACTCACTACTGGACATGTCATTGCACTCCAGAGAGAAGAGATCCAGCTCCACACATTAGAACATTGACTCAAGCTTCCCTACCCAGGAAACCTTGACAAGCCACTCGTCCAACCCCACCCACAGGGAGGAACCTCCATAATAAAGAGGAATAACAAACTTCCAGCATACGGAAAGGCCACCCCAAACACAGCAACCTAAACAAGATGAAAAGGCAGAGAAATACTCAGCAGGTAAAGGAACATGATAAAAGCCCACCAAACCAAACAAAAGAGGAGGAGATAGGGAGTATACCTGAAAAAGAATTCAGAATAATGGTAGTAAAAATGATCCAAAATCTTGAAAACAAAATGGAGTTACAGATAAATAGTCTGGAGACAAGGACTGAGCACATGCAAGAAAAGTTTAACTAGGACCTAGAAGAAATAAATGGAGAAGGCAATGGCAACCTACTCCAGTACTCTTGCCTGGAAAATCCCATGGACGGAGGAGCCTGGAAGGCTGCAGTCCATGGGGTCACAAAGAGTCAGACATGACTGAGTGACTTCACTTTCACTTCTCACTTTCATGCATTGGAGAAGGAAATGGCAACCCACTCCAGTGTTCTTGCCTGGAGAATCCCAGGGACAGTGGAGCCTGGTGGGCTGCCGTCTACAGGGTCACACAGAGTCAGACATGATTGATGCAACTTAGCAGCAGCAGAAGAAGAAATAAAAAAGAGTCAATCAATAATGAATAATGCAGTAACTGAGATCAAGTACTCTGGAGGGAACCAACAGTAGAATAACTGAGGCAGAAGATAGGATAAGTGAAGTGAAGATAGAATGGTGGAAATAAATGAAGCAGAGAGGAAAAAAGAAAAAAGAATTAAAAGAAATGAGGGACAACCTCAGAGACTTCTGGGATAATGTTAAATGCCCCAACATTCAAATCATAGGAGTCCCAGAAGAAGAAGACAAAAAGAAAGGCCATGAGAAAATATTTGAGGAGATAATAGTTGAAAACTTCTCTGGGGGAAGGAAATAGCCACCCAAGTCCCAGGATAAACCCAAGGCGAAACACCCCAAGACATATATTAATCAAATTAACAAAGATCAAACACAAAGAACAAATATTAAAAGCAGCAAGGGAAAAACAACAAATAACTCACAAGGGGATTCCCATAAGGATAACAGCTGATCTTTCAATAGAAACTCTTCAGGCCAGGAGGGAGTGTCAGGACATACTTAAAGTGATGAAAGAGAAAAACCTACAACCCACGTTACTGTACCCAGCAAGGATCTCATTCAAATATAAAGGAGAAATCAAAAGACTTACAGACAAGCAAAAGCTCAGAGAATTCAGCACCACCAAACCAGCTCTCCAACAAATACTAAAGTATCTTCTCTAGATAGGAAACACATAAAAAGTTTATAAACACTAACCCAAAACAACAAAGTAAATGGCAACAGGATCATACTTATCAATAATTACCTTAAACTAAATGGGTTGAATGCCCCAACCAAAAGACAAAGACTGGCTGAATGGATACAAAAACAAGACCCCTATATATGCTGTCTGCAAGAGACCCACCTCAAAGCGAGGGACACATACAGACTGAAAGTGAAGGGCTGGAAAAAGATATTTCATGCAAATGGAGACCAAAAGAAAGCAGGAGTAGCAATACTCATATCAGATAAAATAGACTTTGAAATAAAGGCCATGAAAAGAGACGAAGGAGGACACTACATAATTATCAAAGGGTCAATCCAAGAAGAAGATATAACAATTATAAATATATATGCACTCAACATAGGAGCACTGCAATATGTAAGGCAAATGCTAACAAGTATGAAAGGGCAAATTAACAGTAACACAATAATAGTGAGAGACTTTAATACCCCACTCACACCTATGGGTAGATCAACTAAACAGAAAATTAGCAAGGAAACACAAATTTTGATGATACAATGGACTGCTAAGTCACTTCAGTCGTGTCTGATTCTGTGTGACCCCATAGACGGCAGCCCACCAGGCTCCACCGTCCCTGGGATTCTCCAGGCAAGAACACTGGAGTGGGTTGCCATTTCCTTCTCCAATGCAGGAAAGTGAAAAGTGAAAGTGAAGTCGCTCAGTCATGTCTGACTTCTAGCGACCCCATGGACTGCAGCCTACCAGACTCCTCCGTCCATGGGATTTTCCAGGCAAGAGTACTGGAGTGGGGTGCCATTGCCTTCTCCCGTACAATGGACTAGTTAGACCTAATTGATTTCTATAGGCCATTTCACCCTAAAACAATGAATTTCACCTTTTTTTCAAGTGCACACAGAACCTCCTCCAGGATAAATCACACCCTAGGTCATAAATCTAGCCTTGGTATTAAAAAAATTGAAATAATCTCAAGCCATCTTTTCTGATCACAATGCAGTAAGATTAGATGTCAACTACAGTGGGAAAAAAACTATTAAAATACAAACATATGGAGGCTAAACAAAACACTTCTGAATAACCAACAAATCACAGAAGAAATAAAAAAAGAAATCAAAATATGCATAGAAATGAATGAAAATGAAAATACAACAACCCAAAACCTATGGGATTCAGTAAAAGCAGTGCTAAGGGGAAGGTTCATAGCAATACAAGCCTACCTCAAGAAATAGGTGAAAAATCAAATAAATAACCTAACTCTATACCTAAAGCAACTAGTTAAAGAAGAAATGAAGCACCCCAGGGTTAATAGAAGGAAAGAAATCATGAAAATTAGGGCAGAAATAAATGCAAAAGAAACAAAGCAGACCATAGCCAAAATCAACAAAGCTAAAAGCTGGTTCTTTGAGAAGATAAATAAAGTAGACAAACCATTAGCTAGACTCATCAAGGAAAAAAGGGAGAAGAATCAAATCAACAAAATTAGAAATGAAAGTGGAGAAATCACAACAGACAACACAGAAATACAAAGGACCATAAGAGACTACTATAAGCAACTACATGCCAATAAAACGGACAACTTGGAAGAAATGGACAAATTCTTAGAAAAGTATAACTTTCCAAAGCTGAACCAGGAAGAAAAAGAAAATCTTAACAGATCCATCACAAGCACAGAAATTGAAACTGTAATCAGAAATCCTCCAACAAACAAAAGCCCAGGACCAGATGGCTTCACAGCTGAATTCTACCAAAAATTTAGAGAAGAGCTAACACCTATCCTACTCAAACTCTTCCAGAAAATTGCAGAGGAAGGTAAACTTTCAAACTCATTCTATGAGGCCACCATCACCCTAATAGCAAAACCAGACAAAATGCCACAAAAAAAGAAAACTATAGGCCATTATTACTGATGAACATAGATGCAAAAATCCTTAACAAAATTCTAGAGAACAGAATCCAACAACATAGTAAAAAGATCATACATCATGACCAAGTAGGCTTTATCCCAGGGGTGCCAGGATTCTTCAGTATTCTCAGATCAATCAATGTGATACACCACATTAACAAATTGAAAGATAAAAACTATATAATTATCTCAATAGATGCAGAGAAAGCCTTTGACAAAATTCAACATCCATTTATGAATGTTTCCCTCCAGAAAGCAGGGATAGAAGGAACATACCTCAACATAATAAAAGCCATATATGATAAACCCACAGCAAACATTATCCTCAATGGTGAAAAATTGAAAGCATTTCCCCTAAAGTCAGAAACAAGACAAGGATGCCCACTCTCACCACTACTATTCCACATAGTTTTGGAAGTTTTAGCCACAGCAATCAGAGCAGAAAAAGAAATAAAGGAATCCAGATTGGAAAAGAAGAAGTAAAGCTCTCACTGTTTGCAGATGACATGATGCTCTAATAGAAAACCCTAAAGACTCCACCAGAAAATTACTAAAGCTAATCAATGAATACAGTAAAGTTGAAGGTTATAAAATTAACACACAGAAATCCCTTGCATTCCTATCCACTAACAATGAGAAAACAAAAAGAGAAAATAAGGAAACAATTCCATTCATCATTGCAATGAAAAGAAATAAATCTACCTAAAGAAACAAAAGACCTATACATAGAAAACTATAAAACACTAATGAAAGAAATNAATAATAAATGCTGGAGAGGGAGCACAGAAAAAGGAATCCTCTTGCACTGTTGGTGGGAATGCAAACTAGCACAGCCACTATGGAGAACAGTGTGGAGATTCCTTAAAAAACTGGAAATAGAATTGCCATACAACCCAGCAATCACACCCAACATGGTATGGTGGGCATACATACTGAGGAAACCAGAACTGAAAGAGACACGTGTACCCCAACATTCATCACAGCACTGTTTACAATAGCCAGGATATGGAAGCAACCTAGATGTCCATTGGCAGATGATTGGATGAGAAAGCTGTGGTATTCTGAGGAAACCAGAACTGAAAGAGACACGTGTACCCCAACATTCATCACAGCACTGTTTACAATAGCCAGGATATGGAAGCAACCTAGATGTCCATTGGCAGATGATTGGATGAGAAAGCTGTGGTATATATACACAATGGAGTATTACTCAGCTATTAAAAAGAATGCATTTGAATCAGTTCTAATGAGGTAGATGAAACTGGAGCCTATTATAAGAAGTGAAGTAAGTCATAAAGAAAAACACTAATACAGTATATTAATGCATATATATGGAATTTAGAAAGATGCAAACGATGACCCTATATGTGAGACAGTGAAAGAAACACAGATGTATCAAATCAACAGGTTATACGTACATTTTAACTTGCACAAGTTCAGTTCAGTTGCTCAGTGGTGTCCAACTCTTCGCTCAGTGGTGTCCGACTCTTTGCGACCCCATGAATCACAGCACACCAAGCCTCTCTGTCCATCACCAACTCCCGGAGTTCAGCCAAACTCATGTCCATCAAGTCGGTGATACCATCCAGTCTTCTCATCCTTTGTCATCCCCTTCTCCTCCTGCCCCCAATCCCTCCCAGCATCAGAGTCTTTTCCAATGAGTTAACTCTTCACATGAGGTGGCCAAAATATTGGAGTTTCAGCTTCAGCATCAGTCCTTCCAATGAACACCCAGGACTGACCTCCTTTAGGATGGACTGGTTGGATCTCTTTGCAATCCAAGGGACTCTCAAGAGTCTTCTCCAACACCACAGTTCAAAAGTATCCTTTGTCATCCCCTTCTCCTCCTGCCCCCAATCCCTCCCAGCATCAGAGTCTTTTCCAATGAGTTAACTCTTCACATGAGGTGGCCAAAATATTGGAGTTTCAGCTTCAGCATCAGTCCTTCCAATGAACACCCAGGACTGACCTCCTTTAGGATGGACTGGTTGGATCTCTTTGCAATCCAAGGGACTCTCAAGAGTCTTCTCCAACACCACAGTTCAAAAGCATCAATTCTTCAGCGCTCAGCTTTCTTCACAGTCCAACTCTCACATCCATACATGACCACTGGAAAAACCATAGCCTTGACTAGATGGACCTTTGTTGGCAAAGTAATGTCTCTGCTTTTGAATATGCTATCTAGGTTGGTCATAACTTTCCTTCCAAGGAGTAAGCGTCTTTTAATTTCATGGCTGCAGTCACCATCTGCAGTGATTTTGGAGCCCACTATTTCCCCATCTATTTCCCATGAAGTGATGGGACCAGATGCCATGATCTTCGTTTTCTGAATGTTGAGCTTTAAGCCAACTTTTTCACTTTCATCAAGAGGCTCTTTAGTTCTTCTTCACTTTCTGCCATAAGGGTGGTGTCATCTACATATCTGAGGTTATTGACATTAGCTTGTGCTTCTTCCAGCCCAGCATTTCTTGTGATATACTCTGCATATAAGCTAAATAAGCAGGGTGACAATATACAGCCTTGACATACTCCTTTTCCTATTTGGAACCAGTCTGTTGTTCCATGTCCAGTTCTAACTGTTGCTTCCTGGCCTGCATATAAGTTTCTCAAGAGGCAGGTCAAGTGATCTGGTATTTCCATCTCCTTCAGAATTTTCCACAGTGATCAATGCAAAGAAAGAGAGGGAAACAATAGGATGGGAAAGACTAGAGATCTCTTCAAGAAAATTAGAGATACCAAGGGAACATTTTAAGCAAAGATGGGCACAATAAAGGACAGAAATGCTTGGGACCTAACAGAAGCAGAAGATATTAAGAAGAGGTGGCAAGAATACACAGAAGAACTGTACAAAAAAGATCTTCACAACCCAGATAATCATGATGGTGTGATCACTCACCTACAGCCAGAAACATCCTGGAATGTGAAGTGAAGTGGGCCTTAGAAAGCATCACTATGAACAAAGCTAGTGGAGGTGATCGAATACCAGTTGAGCTATTTCAAATCCTGAAAGATGATGCTGTGAAAGTGCTGTACTCAGTATGCCAGCAAATTTGGAAAACTCAGCAGTGGCCACAGGAATGGAAAAGGTCTGTTTACATTCCAATCCCAAAGAAAGGCAATGCCAAAGAATGCTCAAACTACTGCACAATTGCACTCATCTCACACACTAGTAAAGTAATGCTCAAAATTCTCCAAGCCAGGCTTCAGCAATATATGAACTATGAACTTCCAGATGTTCAAGCTGGTTTTAGAAAAGGCAGAGGAACCAGAGATCAAACTGCCAACATCTGCTGGATCATGGAAAAAGCAAGAGAGTTCCAGAAAAACATCTATTTCTGCTTTATTGATTATGCCAAAGCCTTTGACTGTGGATCACAATAAACTTGCCCAAAGTTATATGTAAATTATATCTCAAAAAATAAATGAAAAGTAAAGTAAGTATTAGTAGAAAAAGACTCTAGCAGTCTGATAACCCAAAGTGTTAGCTGCTCAGTTGTCTTCGACTCCTTTCCACTCCATCCACTAGAGCTGGGCTTCCCTGGTAGTTCATCTGGTAGAGAATAAGCCTGCAATGCCGGAGATCCCAGTTTGATTCCTGGATTGAGAAGGGAAAGGATACCCACTCCAGTATTCTTGAGCTTACCTGGTGGCTCAGATGGTAAAGAATATGACTACAATGTGCGAGACTCAAGTTCAGTCTCTGGGTTGGGAAGATCCCTTGGAGGAGTCCATGGCAATGCACTCTAGTATTCTTGCTTGGAGAATCCCCATGGACAGAGGAGCCTGGCAGGCTACAGTCCATGGAGTCTCAAAGAGTCGGACATGACTGAGCAACTAAGCAACACAGCACAGAGGACTATAGCTCGCCAGGCTTCTCTGTCTATGGAATTCTCTAGGCAAGAATACTGGAGAGGGTTGCTATGCCCTTCTCCAAGGGCATATTCTTTACTATCTCAGCCACTAGGGAAGTCTCAAACCTGAAGGCAAGAGTTAGATTCCAAGAACGTGAATAGAAAAGAGGAAATCTTGGACTGATTCTGGAATTCAGAAATATAGTTTTGGTAAAGGACTTTTAAAAATATGATGCACAGCGAAGTTTTAAAATATCAGGGAGGTGCATTTTCCTGCCCACTTTCAAAATAATCCATGGTAGGAACTTCCCTGGCAGTCCAGTAGTTAAGACTTTGCCTTCCAATGCAAGGGGTATGGGTTTGATTCCTGCTGGGGGAGCTAAGATGGTAGGCCTGGCAGCCAAAAACTAGAACATAAACAACAGAAGCAATATTGTAACAAATTCAGTGAAGACTTTAAAAAACAAACAAACAAAAACAAACCCCCAAAAGATCTATGGTAGTTTACAAGGTGTACTATGGTATAAAACAGTACAGTTAACATTAAAACAGAGCCTGGGCTACCCAATAGAAATTGAGGAAAGGATATTATTAGGAATTTGGGATGAGTTGCTTTCATCATCTGGGAAATGGATTTGCCTTTAATTTTCTTGAAAATCAAGGGATAGAAGAAACATGTCTTTTTTTTTTTTTTAATAGTTTATTTCCTTCCCTTCTACTGCCAAAACAGAACATATAAAGCTGTCTTATAGATGAAATTATTATAGACTACACAATTCGTTGCTAATGTAAATATTTTCAATGGTAAGCTTCTTTTTAATTAATTTTTAAGGTCATTATATCATCACAACAATCTTCACTTTTGGTTTTGAAGAAATGTATATATATATATTTAAGGAGATGATATTGTTAAAAAATAAAATTAAAATCTGTCATATATTTTGATGAGTTCTTCCTATCAAGCTCCAAAGGTCACCATAGGTTTGACTGGACAGGATGTACATGAAAGTACTCCTCAACACTACTGGACAACACAAGCTACAACTTCATTTATCCACCTATACCAGGAGTGTTAGTTTCAGTTGATATGTGCTCCCTGTTGTGATATGCAATTCCATGTTACATGGCTAGTCTTAGTTGAAAGACTAACTTTATACTCTGCTGCTAAGTCGCTTCAGTCATGTCCAACTCTGTGCGACCCCATAGACGGCAGCCCACCAGGCTCCCCCATCCCTGGGATTCTCCAGGCAAGAACACTGGAGTGGGTTGCCATTTCCTTCTCCAATGCATGAAAGTGAAAAGTGAAAATGAAGTTGCTCAGTCGTGTCCGACTCTTCGTGATGCCATGGACCGCAGCCCACCAGGCTCCTCCATCCATGGGATTTTCCAGGCAACTTTATACTCTAGTAAGTAGTGTATAGTGTATAGTAGTATAGCAAAGAACTGAGGTCTTACTGGTTCTTCAAAAAGCAGAGAATGGGAGTGAAAAAGTCTAGAGAGGCAGTTAAGGGGAGGTCACGGCAGGCTGTGGCAAAGACTGACTATTACCTTGAGTAATATGGACAGCCATGGGAGGGGTTGGGGTAGAGAAGTAACATCACCCTGATTATTGGGTTAAGAACAGATTGTAGGAGACAAGGGCAGAGCAGGAAGATCAGATTGAGTATTCAATAGTTAAAAGGGATTATGTACCTGGACCAGGCTGATAATGGTGGAACTGGAGGGAGGTCACAGAATCATGGATATCTGTGAAATTTAGATGTGACAGGATTGAGTGATGAATTGGACATCTGAAAGAAAGAGGGGAAGGAGTCAAGAGTATAAGGTTTTAGATTTGGAACAACTGAAATAACAGCAGCTGTTAACTGAGGTGAGTGATCATACTTTAAAAGTTTCATTCACTTATCCATTTTAGTTGCTCAGTCATGTTTGACTCTTTGCAACCCCCATGGACTGCAGCACACCAGGCTTCCCTGTCCATCACCAACTCTCAGAGCTTACTCAAACTCATGTCTATCGAGTCGGTGGTGCCATCCAACCATCTCATCCTCTGTTATCCCCTTCTCCTCCCGCCTTCAATCTTTCCCAGCATCAGGGTGTTTTCATATGAGTTAGTTCTTTGTATCAGGTGACCAAAGTATTGGAACTTCAGCTTCAGCATCAGTCTTTCCAATGAATATTCAGGACTGATTTCCTTTAGTTGGAAAGGAACTAAAGGAAAGGAACCAGTTGGACTAGTTGCATCTCCTTGCAGTCCAAAGGACTCTCAAGAGTCTTCTCCAACACCACAGTTCAAAAGCATTAATTCTTCGGTGCTCAGCTTTCTTTATAGTCCAACTCTCACATCCATACATGAGTACTGAAAAAACCATAGCTTTGACTAGATGGACCTTTGTTGGCGAAGTAATGCCTTTGCTTTTTAATATGCTGTCTAGGTTGGTCATAACTTTTCTTCTGAGGAGCAACCATCTTTTAACTTCATGGCTGCAGTCACCATCTGCAGTGATTTTGGAGCCCAGAAAAATAGTCTGTCACTGTTTCCATTGTTTCTGCATCTATTTGCCATGAAGTGATGGGACTGGATGATATTGGTTTTATGAATGTTGAGCTTTAAGCCAACTTTTTCACTCTCCTCTTTCATCAAGAAGCTCTTTAGTTCTTCACTTTCTGCCATAAGGGTGGTGTCATCTGCATATCTGAGGTTATTGATATTTCTCCCGGCAATCTTGATTCCAGCTTGTGCTTCTTCCAGTCTAGCGTTTCTCATGATGTACTCTGCATAGAAGTTAAATAAGCAGGGTGACAATATACAGCCTTGACGTACTCATTTTCCTATTTGGAACCAGTCTGTTGTTCCATGTCCAGTTCTAACTGTTGCTTCCTGATCTGCATATAGGTTTCTCAAGAGGCAGGTCAGGTGGTCTGGTATTCCCATCTCTTTCAGAATTTTCCGCAGTTTGTTGTGATCCACAGTCAAAGGCTTTGCTGTAGATCCACATAGTCAAAAGCTGTGGCGTATTCTCCTTTAAAAGTTTTCAGTGTTTTAATTCTTTTTAAAAGTTAAATTGGAGGATGATCGCTTTACAATGTTGTGTTGGTTTCTGCCATACAGCAACATGAACAACCATAAGTATACATATATCCATCCCACTTGAACTTCCCTCCTGCCTCACTCCCATCCCACCTTCTAGGTCATCACAGAGCACCAAACTGAGCTCCCTGTGCTATACAACAACTTCCCATTAGCCATCTATTTTACACAGGTTAGTGTACATATTTCAATGCAACTCTCGCAATTGCTGTTTTAATATTTAATACTTACTATTACTTGTTACAAGTATCTATGCTCTAAGTACTTCCATATTGACTCTATTCTCAGTGTCTAGCTCAGAGAAGCATTTAATACATATCTGGCCACTGCATAAATAGTATGACTTTATGTTATCTTTAAAATGGAATTTAAAAGTTTCTATTGTTAAGAATGATTTGTGAATATTTTAAATCTTAAAGTTATATAATTTCTCACATTATGTGAAAGGTATTGGGAAAATACAATTCAGGAACTCAAGGATTCTGTTATGTGAGGAAAACTAATGCCAGAGACCAGTACTGAATATTCCTTCTACCCTGGTCTGGACACCAGTCATGACCTAAAGCAAGACGAAGGTCCTGCTAATGTTTCAGACAGAAATGGCCCTAAAAATTCTGGCCAAGTCAGCCCAAGACTAACCACATGAATGCTCCAGGGGTTGGAACTATTACAGCACGCCCAGGTACAGATGCTAGCAGGTAATGGCTTTACAACTTCTGGACCCAGAGTCAATCAAAGGAACAAGTGAAGTGACTACATCATTTGACTGACCATCCCAGGTAAGGTTTGGAATAGTTCTTCCCTTTTCTTATGGAACAAAGGAGATTTAGGGTTTGGTTGGTTTTCTCAGGTCTGTGGAACTGGTATCTTCTGAGAGAGACTAAGTACTAGAGGAGAAATGGTACTTTCCTAAACGCCTTTTTAGCATCTTGTATCTGACATCTCTGAAACCACGGAAATCAGAAGGAATATGGAATTTAAAGGAAAATAGAAAGGTTCTAACTTTACCACTTAGATTCGAGCTTTCTGTGTACCATTCCACTCAGAAATGGCTTATTGAATACCTGCTCTATGTTGGGGCCTGTGACTAACAAATTTGTTATTGTTTTGTTAAGTACAGTGTATTTTTAAAATTTAGTGTATTTTTACATTTAGAAATTTAAAATTAGAAAATAATTCTTAATTATGGCTACTATCAAGACTTCAAAACAGCCAACATCAACAATAGAACTTTAGTAGAATTTAACTTTAGATAAAATTTTCACAATGATGTAAAACTGTCTACTGAAATGGGATACTAAAAGATAATCAATATAACCAGAAAACAAGTTTTGCCCCTAAATATGACAAGCAAATGGGTCTTCCTTATAGCAAAATATCTTATGCACTGCTTCTAAAAAACACTGTAAAAATAGAAAAAGATAAAAGAATTAAATTATTCAAATAAGAAATATAAGTGGCAGATAAAAAACAGAAACTTGAATGTTATTAGTAAAAAAAATGTTTGCAACTACCAACAATATCAAAATACAATTTTTCCTGTTAACTTTTTATGAATTGGGTTTTGAAGACTGTGTTAAGAGTTCTTTCCATCCATCTATCAGATGGGTTGAATGTAAATTAATCAAGTGGACAAGAGGGTAAGAATCTAAGAGAAGGGCACTCTAGAGGTGTGAAGCTGTACTCTTGTGTTCAGAGGTGTGAAAAGTTCAGCACTGCTAGAGATGATTATGCAAGGGGGAGAAGAGTGAGGAGTGAGGCAAGAAAAGTAGGAAGGTCAGGATTATGGAAGATATTGAGTAAGGAACAGCAAAGACCTTTGTATCCTGAGGATGATCAGGATCCAGTAAGGACTTTCTACAGGGAAAATTCCAATTGAATTTGAGTTTTAGGAAAATCACTTTGACCCTGCAGGTAGGGTGAGGCTGAAGACAGGCACTCAAGCATGACAGGTGGCCCAGTGAGATGGGGAAGCCTGAACCTAGCCAAGAAAGAAAGGCTGAGAGGAGAGCAACAAGCACCTTCTGTGGCACCCTTCCCTGAGTCTAAGGGTTTAACCTATGATCTACAATTACACTCAAAGGAAAACACCAGCAAGGACACACTTGGCTTCTTTTCCATTTTAGCATAGCTTCACCTTCAAAGCTAAGATGCCCCCCTGTTTGTTTTCACCGATGTTAACTCTGGGGGTCAGGGGTGGAGAGGCTGTTAGCCCAGAGCTGGGCGTAGCTTGTGGTCAGTAAATTTGTGGGCTGCTTTCTGCGTGTCCTCACACTGGCTGGAGGGTTCTGATAGTGCAAGGATTTGGGCCCAAGCTATAGGGAACTCCTATCTCAAGGCTCCTGCCCACACCCTAGGGGGGTTTCCTGGAAGCCTGAGCTCTACTGTTATATGCTAATCAGCTCTACCCAAAATGGCAACCAGGGAGAGACCCGAGCTCTGAGAAGAAAAGAACCTGACAAGTCTCAGGAAAGATGGAGAGGGTATTCAAATTCTCATCTGGATTTTATTTCTTGCCTTTCCAGGAACATAATATATCTGGTTACTGCTCTTCTAATTCATGAGGGCAACAAAGGTCATTTATAGTTAACCCTCCCTCAGCAACCCCCTTTTTTTTTTTTAAGAAAAAGAGGGAATTTCACAACTTGACTAGGATATATACAATTCCACTTTTAAATTATAAATTCATGTTATGGTTTAGGGAAAACTGATATGACTTAATATTTTAATATCACAGAGAATAATAGTTCTAATTATAGTTAGGTTGATGGATCTATATGGGGAAATGATATAAATAAATCATTGAAGTGCTTTATGTTGGATTTTAGTGGAGCCACTTGGAGCTAGTAAAATAGCACAGTCATTCAGTAAAAACTTAGAGGTAAATGGGCTTCCCTGGTGGCTCAGCAGTAAAGAATCCACCTGCAGTGTAGGACAGCTTTGATCCCTGGTCAGGAAGATCTCCCAGGGAAGGAAATGGCAACCCACTCTAGTATTCTTGCCTGGGAAATCTCATGGACAGAGGAGCATGGCGGGCTACACACATGGGGTCGCAAGGAGTTGAAGACAGCCTAGCAACTGAACAACAAAAGTCAAAACTGTAATAAAATAAAAACGGTTCTTTGCTGGGTGGTTGGGAATGAATAGGAAAACCCAAAGATGTCGCTTCAGAGGTGAAGGTGTACAAAGCTCAAATCTTAAGGGAAAAGTATGTATTCTCTAGAATACATAGCTGCTTTTCTAGATAAAGAATCTGAAACCCAAAGCAATTAACTGACCTGGCAAAGACACATAGCTAGTTAGTGCAGAGTCTGGTAGAAAACTAACCTTTCTTGACTCAAAGTTCATTTTTTTCCCCACTATCTCATGTTATTCTATGATTAACTATGGAATTGGAGATTTCACTGACTATGGTGTCACACACAGAGAAGGACACCAGAATAGGAAGAGAGGTAAGATTATATAAGAAAATAACACACAACAGAGTTTCAAAACAAAAATAGTAAGTCCAAATAATCTTTCCAGGTTGTAACAAACAACAGCCATGTCTCCAAGCATAGAGAGAGAAGGAAGAGGGGCTGTCATTGGCTAAAAGATGCTGTGGGCGTTCCTTTGGCATTTAATTCAGGAAACTGTGTAAGAATCGCACTTTCAGAAAAACCTTTCAGTGATATTTTTCACACAGACACACACAAATGGCAAAGGATGAAAAGGTCCAATTAAGGAGCTTATTCGATAGAAGACACATTGTAAAATAATTACATTGCCCTTCTAATTGCCAGGGAAGAGGGTGGAGACCTGTAAAAAGTGTACAATAGACACCGGCACTAAAAGGAATCCAGATAACAGCTAACAGAACTGGTTATAAAAAGATTAGAAGCACTTGAAGCTGACCAAACAGAAGGTGCAGATAACACACATCTGCAGGTTTGCAAGGCCTGAGTGGGAGAACCGGTGAACCTTACAACTGCAGCCTACACGGCGTGAAGTGGAAGGCTGAGCAAGAGTCTGACTTGCTCAGGTGTCAACTGTCTAAGATATTTTGGTAAAACAATTTTCTAAACAAAGTTGGTTTGAAGAACTGGTCCTCAATTTTGGACAGTCTTCTGAAACTGAGTCACAAGATTTTTGTGATAAGTGTGAGAAAAAGCACTCTAGGGACCTATGTATGATTCATAAAGTTTAAGTATAGTGTTCTAACCCAAGCAGAAAATAAAAACCCAGATATCGAGCACGTCCTATCACCAGACACTCTGCCACACTCTTAATTCTAAGACCCTACCATCTTAGGTCATCTTATCCCTATTGTATGGATCACAAAAGGGGCTGGTTAATTTGGAGAAGGCCGCTCCAAATGAGGGCAGGAGGAGAACGGGCAACAGAGGATGAGATGTAGTTGGATGGCATCATTGACTCCACGGACATGAGTTTGAGCAGACTGCAGGAGATAGTGAAGGACAGGGAAGCCTGGCATGCTGCAGTCCACGGGCTTGCAGACACAACACAGTGACTGAACAAGGTCGACACTGAGAAACAAGCGCCGAAGCAGGAATTACTTCTGGCCGTGCCAAATGCCTGCCCATTTTTCATGCCCCACAAAGTCGATCGATGGGAAGAGTTACGACTTCTCATTTTCTTCTCTGTCAAGGCTGGACCTAAGGAACTGAAGAAGATGCCTAGAGAAGGCAGGTCAGTTCATTCTACGTTGGTTAATGCATGCCTGACCCAGTAGGAAATGATATGCTACCAAATTTCCCAGGTAGTTTTTAGGGGAACTTAGAGAAAGGCTGTGTGACTGTAAGGCCCCAAACACTGTCTGGGTAACCATGGTTCCCCTACAAACTACAGAATAAAATTTAGCAGCTAAACTCTGCATCCCAGCACTCGCTTAAGACCCTCACCAGTCTTCTCTTTGATGTTCAGTCGCTCAGTCATGTCCGACTCTTTGCCACCCCATGGAATGCAGCACTCTAGGCTTCCACGTCCTTTATCATCTCCCAGTTTGTTCAAACTCATGTTCATTGAATCAATGATGCCCTCCAACCATCTCGTCCTCTGTCACCCCCTTTTCCTCCTGCCCTCAATCTTTCCCAGCATCAGGCAATTTTGCTTAAACAATCAAACAATCTTCATTGTGAACTATATCAAATACACAGAAAAGCAAGCAAAACTGTACGGTTTAAAAAATGGCAGACTGTAAGAGTATCTATTATATCCCAAGCACAGTGGTCAGTGCTTTATTCCTGTTATCATATTTGATCTTCACTGAAACAAAAGGTATCCTTATTTTATAGGGGAAAAAAAAAGCAGAATCCAAAGGTAGATGGGTACAGGAGAGTTTAAGCAACTTATTCAAAGCCATATAGTCACGAGTTAGTGAGAGAGAGGGATCTGAATTTCAGTCCCTCTGCTTAGAATTGTGCATTTCCTGTTTGGCACAGCATGTCTTTGCTTCGGGCTGCTTGGGCACATCGTTGACTTCCTCCTGTCCCATCACCGTCTTCACCAGCCTTAGCCTTGGTCACAGAGGCTGTTCACAACAGCTGTCCTGATCTCAGGTGAGGAAAAAATGGTCATGGGGAAGAAAATGATCAGTCAAGATTTATGTAAACAATCTTCCATTGTTTATTTGTTTTAGGGTAAAAAGAAATTTTCATAGTTGGGAACTACCTACTGTTGGGTCCCTGGTAAGGTGGACAGATAAAGTGCCAATATAAGTATGTTCCAAATTTGTCATTAGACTAAAGAATTATGTTGTTCATCTGAAATTCAAATCTATTTGTGTGCTCTGTATTTTATTTGCTAAATCTGGCAATCATAGTATCTGAACAGAAAGGCTTCTCAGTAACTTTCATTCTTGGAATTAAAACAAAAAAAAAATGAAAATAGCTAAAATGAACACAGAACCAAAAACAAAGAATCCATGGATCCCTCAATATACAGATCAAAACTCTCCTCTCTCTTAAAACTTCCTCAGGCCCTGAGCCAGGGTGCATCACAGTTGAAGGCAGATGCTTCGGGAAAAAGATCTATGAGAACTGAAAGTTGGACTTCTAACTCTGTGTGAGCTTGAGCAATACCCTTGATTTCACTGAACTTAGTTTTGTTATTTGTGAAATTAAAACACTGAAAAAGATAACTTCCAAGTTCTTTTCAGTTCTAAAAATATTCTCCTTCCATAAAGAAAGTGAAGGAAAATAAAAATTTGGTGAATATATATTTGGTGAATATATAGAAGATACTCTAATACCTTATTTAATTCTCAGAATAATTTAGAGAATCCAATTATATTAGCCTTGCAATCTGTACCTGGCTACTTCTTTGTGGCAACCCTTATTTCCCTCTACTCCTATTCTGAAGGAAGACCAAGTACTTAGATGTCGTGTAGAAATGGGTTAAATTGCACAATATGTTAAACAGAAATGGATGGTTTACTGAAGGTTTGGTAGGGGGCTAGGTACCAGGACCCCAAATAAGACCTCTCAGTTCTTAATTGCGAAGTTCCAATTGGGCACCAGCTACCATCCTTCTGTTCAATTTCTAAGTTTCTTTCCTCCAGATCCTTACCAGTCTCTTCTTTTTCAGTATGAGTAGACTCAGAAATAAGGTAGAATTCAGGGCACTTTCAAAGTGTGGTGAAGCTGTTTTAAACCGGCCAAGCGTCACCAAGAACTATCTTTCAAACACTGAATATCTGATGGTAAAAAGCTTCTGCCTGACTTTCAAGAAAAGCTCTTTAACCTCCACTTAATAAGTAGTTAAAGGGGTAAAAACTACGGATTTAATCAAATAGAAAATGCACATGAAAACTCTGTATTCTGCAATGTGCCTCTGTGTTGGCTACAATCTCAGCTGCATTAAAGAGCTTAAGTTTACGAGCCATGAAATCAAATAGTAGCAGAAAGCCTTTTGAAACTGGTTTCTTTCAGTCTGCACAAGGTTCTTGAGATTCACTACACCTGTTGTGTATATTGGTAGTTTGCTACTTTTTGTTACTGAGTCATATTCTATCCTATGCATGTATCACAATTTGTTTATCCATTCACCAGCTGTTGACCACTTAGGTTTTTCCAGATTTTGGTGCCTATGAATACAGATGTCATAAACATAAACATTTGCATATAGGTTTTTGTGTAGAAGTCAGTCTTTATTTCTCTTCCCAGAAATTGAATTGCTACACTGTGTGGTAAATTTATATTTGATGTTTAACTGCTAAACTCACTTAAGTGTGGTTGTGCCATTTTACGTTCCCTTGGCAACATACAAGAGTTTCAAGGGACTCCATATCCTGATCAACAACTGCAATAATATTTTAAAATTTTAGCCACTCTGATGAGTGTGTAATTGTATCACATCAGGGTTCCAATTCGTATTTCCACAATGATTAATGATATTGAGCATCTCTTCATGTGCTTATTTGCCATATATCTCTTTAGTGAACTATTTAAAATTGTTTTCCTGCTTAAAAAAAAAAATTGGGTGGTTTGCTTTCCTGAGTTTTGAGATTTCTTTTATAAACCTTGGATACAAGATCTTTATCAGACATGTGACATTAAACCATTTTTTCCCCAGTCTATGTCTTGCTTTTAATTTTCTTAACATTATCTTTCAAAGGGCAGGCATTTTTAACTTAATGAAGTCCAATTTACCAGTTTTTTCTTTCATGATTCATGATTTCTGTGTCCTAAGAAATCTCCGCCTAACTCAAGGTAACAAAGATTTTCTCTTGTTCTTTAGTTTTTCTAAAAGTTTTATAGTTCTAGCACTTATGCTTAATTCTGTAAGCCATTTTGGATAAAGTTTTGCATATGATGGCAAAGATCAAAGTTCATACTTTATGTCCATTTTTCCAGTGCCATTGATTGAAAAGACTATTTTGCCCCACTGAATAACCTTGGCATCTTTGTCAAAAATTCATCAGCTACAAATGTGTGAATCTATTTCTGACTCTCTTTTACGTTTATCCTTATGCAAACACCACATTGCTTTAATTACTGTAGCTCTCTACTAAATCTTGAAATCAGGCGGCAGGAGACCTCCAGCTTTCACTACATGATTTATAGATGTTCAAATTTGGAAATATTTGGAGACATTTCTTTTTCTCACGTAAGCACACTGACCGCTTGTACATATTTTGGAAGCATCTCTTTGTTTCCTGTAATAGTTTACATCAGCGGCTGTAAGCCTTAAGTATTTTAAGAGTTCATTATAAAGCCTAGCTTTCATGTTCTCTTGCAAATGAACCCGTTGAACGGGTCACTTCGTGTCCATGTTGTGTGTTATCTGTCATGGGGGGCACAAAGGCCAGGTCTCGAGCACCACGAGGGGCAAGGAGGGCAGTGATACTGAACAGCTCTACTTTGCTGTCAAGTTATCTAGCTCTCCCATGGTTCCCTGCTTCTTGGAGGCTTTGAAAACAGGTTGTGCAGGTTGCACTCAAAATAGCAAACAGCTGGCTTTTAAGTCTTGGGAATTTCAGGGAAAGTAAATCTTTCCCCAATTCAGTCCGTGGAAATGAGGAATCAACAACATTAGTCATGTGAACTGTTATGTCACAAATCAAGGGGATTTATGCTGAAGACATAGTCCTGTCCTCGTCTTTGAAATGCAGAGACCCTCTCTTCTGTCACCAAAGGGAGTTAGGGGGCAGAAATATTGTTATTTTCACAGAGGAAGAAGTGTGTGTTATATCACAGTCACCATTCTGTAATTATTTTCCTACTTCTAAGTTTTTCTTCCCAAACTAGTGAAGAATTTAGTGAATATGAGTTTGCTGGTGAGAGACAAGTGTCTTTGCATAATAGCAGCTCATGTGTTTAGCAATATTATTGAAGAAATGTAACAAAGTATCACCTTAAAACTAAAATATTTTTCTAAAATGAACTGTACAGTCCTTGTATTAATAATGGAATATGCTGAACCAATTTAATGTCACCTGGTATCTCAGAGACTATTGAGGATGTAGTGTTTGCCCCTGTATGAAATGGTTCTAAATTATTGCATTTCCTTTGTTCGTTTAATAGCTTCCCTCCGCTCTTGCTGGTATGCCTTTTGTTTTGCAATGACATTACTGAACCACTACATTCAAAATGATCATTTAGCTTCCTGGAATTGTGGGAAAAGCAAGCGAATGGGCCCACAGGCTTCTCCTGTTTATGCGTGTGTGAGTGTGTGTGTGGGTGTGTGACAGAGGGAGAGAGGAGGGGGTCTGGTGTGGTGTCTATGTGCCAAGTATGTAAGAAGTAAATATTGATGCATGTATACACGTATCATATACATTTTAAGTTCCAGAAGAGTTTCTCTATATACCTGGGGTTGGTATAAATTAAGCTCTCAATAAATGTTTGTTGAATTCCTGGGGAGGGAAAAAAAACACATAGACTTTGTGTTTATTGATACAGGATAGCCATAGCAACTCTGACAATTTTATAATTCATGCTGCACTGTGGGAAATGGGTCACGTCCACGGGAATGACCCCCAATCCTTTTAGAAGAGATAGTTATTCTCATAGCATCACTAGGACTACTGGCCACTCCAGCCTTGGGGACTAAACTCCCAGGCAACCAGTTTTGTTTAGAAGGGTGTTAACTCCTGTGCTCACTCAACTCAAAACCCCTTTCTAGGGACTAGGGGCACCCCCAGTTTAATTTTCCTCAAAAAAGAGCCATTTTTTAGTTATTAATAGAAAAATGCTATCTGGAATATTGATATTAATATCACCGAGATATTCACACTGCTTTGGGGCTGAAGGGAAGTATATTCTTTAACTGCTAATGCTTTTGAGAATCAAGTAAATAAAGCAGAATTTAATGGTTTAGAAGCATTAACTGTATTTTCCTCTTGGAGTCAATCAGTTAACCAGCTGATCTAAGAGTGGAGAAAAGGATATTGAACTCAACATCTCACAGATTTTATTTGATATAAAAAAAATTAGGACTAATAAGATTGGGTTGTCTCTACTATGAAGATATTCTGTTCGACAGTTGCTTTAAAAATGGTTTTAACTTTAAAGTCTGTTTTTAATGATGTTTTGGGGTCTAGATCCACAAAGGACCAGTTACTTCTAATGGTAACTGTAATAGTCTTCATTTCAACGTTTATTAGGTTGGTTTTACATTCACTTGCTCCACACTCAGTTATATCCAACTCTTTTGGAGCCCTCTGGACTGTAGCCCACCAGGCTCCTCTGTCCATGGGATTCTTCAGGCAAAAATATTGGAGTGTGTTGCCATTTCCTCCTCCAGGGGGTCTTCCCAACCCAGGAATCAGACCTGTGTCTCCTGCATTGGCAGGTGGATTCTTTTACCACTGAGTCACCTGGGAAACCTCCATTTTAGTGTCAGGGATCTCTAATACTACAGGATTTCTAAGGTTAGACTGGGAAGGCAAAAGCTTGAAAATTCAGGATACATTGTTTTATTATGACAAAAAGTCAGGCTTAATAAAAAATAAAAGTGAACACGCTCTTTCCTGGACTTGCCAACCCATCTTTCTTGGATAACTTTTAAAAGCCTGGGAGGGGGGCACTGGGAGCTATGTAAATATTTGAAAATGGCATCACCTTGCCTGAATTTTAATATATTTTTCCAGTCGTACAGGCACTGGTAAGATCTGTTCATAACTGAGGTGCCCACAGCTTACACACACACTCTCCTGCCTACCTGATGGCCAGTTTCTAGGAGGAGGCAAGGACTTGCTCCTGCTCCGCTTGGGCTCAGCACTCCTACAGCTGACTTTTCAGTGTGCAGTTGAATGGAACACACTGTGGGAAAAGCACCATCCTGTGCTCAATTCCGGAGCCATTAGAAATGGATGGAGTCCCTCTCCTGGATCTGTAGGCTGGACAACAACTTCCTTCTCACCCAGGCAATCAGTAAGGCCAATGACTTTGAAGTACAGCCCTCTGGTTACAAACTCTAGGCAGTTCCTTGGAAGTTCTAAATATGCTTTCTCATTAGAGGGTCTGTCTCTGGTGACCATTCTTAGACATAATGTCTCTTGACTTCAGTGCATGTCCTGTATGTGGGAGGACTCTGGGACGTTTCAAATGGGTAAAGGTGGGCAGTATCCACATACCCATTGACTGGCTTCTTTTCAGGCTTCTATGAAAATAAGATGCCTTTTCTGACCTAAGGGCTTCCCAGGTGGCGCTAGTGGTAAAGAATCCACCTGCCAATGCAGAAGACCTAAGAGACACAGGTTTGATCCCTGGGTCAGGAAAATCCCCTGGAGGAGGGCATGGCAGCTCACTCCAGTATTCTTGTCTAGACAATCCCATGAACAGAGGAGCCTGGCAGGCTACAGTCCATGGGGTCGCAAAGAGTCGGACACAACTGAAGTGACTTAGTACAATTCTGACCTAAGGATGAGGCAGTCAGTAATCATGAAAATAAACCATTTCATATAGGGAAGAAGGAGATTTTTCCTTCCATATATTTCAAACTCTTTCTGAGTCTCCGTGGAACATCCTAAAGCTCTTCTCTAAGGAAGATTAAGAATTAAGTCCCTTACTCTTTCTATCTGTTCCTTCTTCTTAAAAATGTTAGGCTTTCTTCCTGTCATTTTGCCTGAGATCGTGGCAGAGGTACACAGATGAAGACTGATTTCAAAACAAGCATGTCAGCGCAAAGAAGTGAATAAAGAAAAAAGAATGGTGGCCTAAAAGAATGCAGAGGTTTACAGAAATGATGCACCTCTCTTAACTGCTCGGAGACTCTCGGTTTCATGGAATGCCTCTTTGGAATGATCCCCACCCCACCCCATCCCCCAGTGGCTGCGATACATAAAGGCCACTGAAACTTGCTGTTACCCTCCCCCTGCTTTTTATAACCCTGAAGTTCGGGTCAGTTTTCATGCATCGAAGCCGGGGTGGCAACTCTGGTTTAAATGCCATTTCATGCCTGATAAAATTTCATTAGGCATTTTAACTTTTAATTTCTTTTATTGACTTATCGTGCAGATGGAGAGAAATGTTTAGAAAGGGGAAAAAATTTAAACAGGGATTTACTGAAGTCATGTTTCAGTAAGGAAGGAAATACCATCGACTTTATTACAGCTGCCTAATGTTTTCCACAAACTGTAGAAATAATGTGTTGTATCTTGGTGACCTACAATAGCAGCTGACTGCTTGCACATGATGGAAATGCAATTTGGGTTTGCTAAAAATTAACTATTTAATGCCCTGGTCTCCGGGGTTCACGGTATCTTGTGTCTGGTTTGCTCTATATGATGCTCTTTTCAAGTCGTGGATGGTCATTTGCTACAGGTTTGAATGCGGGTGTGCAGCTTCCTGAAAGGCAGCTGGGCTCCAATGGGGACCAGCTATACCATATACCCATGTGCCTGTGTTTGCTCTCCCTATACATTCCTAAGAACTGATGGGAAGATTTCATCTGCCCCCTTCACCTGCCCCCCACCCCACTACCAGCCCAACCCTGTCGAGACCCCTCCTTCCCACCCTCTCTCCCTCAGCTGGGCCTTATCTGGTCTGTTCAGTGATGCGATAAAACAAAAAGGGAAGTTTCTGATTACACGAACACACCCTTTGGAGAGATTCCAGCTAGAGAAGAGTCCGTTAAGGAAAGTGAGAGCGGTGGCGGGAGGCCTGAGTGCCAGGAGCGAGGAAAACGGCAAGCTGAGGAGGAAAAAATAATAACATGCCAGAATGGCGGTGGTGATTTCGAGAGGTCTGTGGGTGGAGGGAGTTCAAAAAGGAACTTGCCTAATGAGGCCTCTCTGAAGATTTACTGCAGTGGCTGCTGCTGAGAAGAGGATCCGGAGAAAAGATGTTCTGCCCTGACTAGCTTCACAGGAAGTCAGGCAGGGCTTGTATTCTCTGGCAGGCAGAGGAGGGAGACTGCTCAGCCAGCAGCAGCCAGGGCTTCTCAGTTTAATTGTTTTTAAAGAGCCCCCTTCCACACAGCATTTGTGACCCTATAACACATACAGTTCTCAAGGCAGGAAAACCAAACAGAGAAACCATTCTGGACGAGAACCGTCCCCTAGTTAATCCTAAGGATGACCACATCAGCTCCTGGGGAGGGCGGGGGGAGCCCATTTCCTTCCCTACCAGCACCTCTCCTGGAGTTCCGGGCTCATCCTGCTCAGCAGCCAGGGCTTCTCAGTTTAATTGTTTTTAAAGAGCCCCCTTCCACACAGCATTTGTGACCCTATAACACATACAGCTCTCAAGGCAGGAAAGCCAAACAGAGAAACCACTCTGGAGGCGAGCCGTCCCCTAGCTAGTCCTAAGGATGACCACATCAGCTCCCGGGGAGGGCGCGGGGAGCCCATTTCCTTCCCTGCAGCACCTCTCCGGGAGTTCCGGGCTCATCCTGCAGCCATCAGCTTTTCTTGGCGGAAAGGATGCGCCAGACCATCCACAGAGCTCAGAACGCTGTCAGTCCTTTACCCAGCGGAGCGGGTCTGGCCACTCCCCGGGTCCCCGCGCAGGACCCTGAGCCCCGCTCGCTTCCAGGGACCGGAAGTGAGGCTCTGCGGCGCAAATATTAGCACCGCAGGCGGCGAGCACTCAAGTAGGGATGTTCTCTCGGTGCTGAAGGACTTAGGAGGACAAAATCACTGGCGAAAGCACTACCTTTCAGGTGAAAGAGCTTGTCTGTCTAAGTCTGCGGAAGTTACAGTCACTGCCATTTGACTTCTGGTTTAGTGAGCAGAAGTTACTGGGGCAAAGACACAGAAAGGCCTGGCCTTAGAACAGGGGTCCCAACCCCGCCCCCGCAGGGGCCAGGCACTGGTACTGGTCCATGGCCTGTTAGGAACCGGCCGGCACAGCAGGTGGTGAGCGGGGAACCGAACCAGCCGAACCGAACACTCCCCCAGCCCACCCCCCTGTCCGGGGGAAAACTGTCTTCCATGAAATCGGTCCCTGGTGCCGAAGAGGCTGGGGACCACTGCCTTAGAACATTCCATCCCATCTGACCACGGGAGGACACAGGCACCGGCTCCCGTGGACCCGCTGAGGGTCATTCTGGGTAATAAGTCAGAATCCTTCTCAGGAAAGAAAGACAAATGCGGTTCTGGGTGTTTTCTCAGGTCAGACAGGAAAGCTGCCCATCTGGCTCATCGTGTAAATCACAGGAAGTGAGGTAGAATATGGACAAGGAGCCAGAGCTCGGGATTCCGACCTCCACTCTACAAACAAGTGAACTGGACTCGAATAAAGCGAACCCGACTCACCAGAAAGGCTCAGGTAGGTCCCCGGAAGGGCAGAGCGCAGCCACGGCGTGGGGAGAAAAGCAAAGGAATTCTGGATGGAGAGACACGTTCTTTGCTCATTCTTCTCAGACACAGAGAGAAACAGAGCAGTGGGAAGAGGAGGGTCCCCCTTGTTCTCTCCCAGGTGTGTGCGCCACCAGGTAGATGCCGCGTGAGGCGAGGATGCACGGATAGGCAAACTCGGCCGCCAGGCCTGAGTCGGCCAGCGGCTCCTGAAGGAGCGTCACGTGTGCGGGCCGGGAGGGCGCGTGCGTGCACGTGCGTGCACGTGCGCATGCCTTCCCGAGATCCACACACCTGCAGAGCAGTGTGCTTCATAGACTTGCTTCTGATTTGCTGAAGGAGTAGCTGTTACAAAGAACGTCTTCCCAAGGACCCATAGGCAGAAAATAACGTCATTAATACTTGTTTTCATAAAAGATAGAAAGGGCTGCTAGCTGCCTACTGAATATGTTTTCCATTTCTTCTTTCCTAACAAAAACCTAATTTGAGGATGGGGGTTGTGGGAGGTAAGTTGCCTATCTAAGCTTTTATGTTGCAGTCTCCCTTGTTGCTAAGTTCTGGCCAGTAACATATAAAGTAAATTTTACTTGGGGGAACATACAGGAAAGGTCCTTGCAAAATAGGCAGATGGCAGCTCTCTCGTCATTGTAAAATGCAAAGCTAGGGACTGAGGATGTCAAAATGGAAAGATGGAAGCAGCGGGTGTCTCTAATGGCATCTTGTTGGCTGCATAAAGACTCAGGATTTCCTTTCCCAGATTTCTTTTACAAGAAAATCCCTAGTTTGTTTAAGCCACTATGATAGGGTCTGTGTTACCAGCAGGCAAAGCCAATTCCGAACTGATGCAGAAGGCAAGCTGCTTACTTTTTTTCTCAGTACGTGGGTAGTCCACATGACACAAAGAAGGGGCTGCTCAAACGGTAAAGTAAGTCACTGTAAACACTAGCGGTAGATTCCAACCCACCTCTATTACATTCAGCCTTTAGACGTGACTGGCATAGCTTTAAATGTCACAGACCCTTTTGAGAAACCGGAGGATGCTGTAGACAAACTCTTTAGGGAAATGCATATACACACTTATACAGGAAATCCTTACAGACTATCTCAGACATTTTATGGAATCAGGGAAGTCCGACCAGGAACCCTTGTTAAGGATTTCTGCGTTTGGTTACAATTATTTCACAATGTAGAAAAGAAGGCAGTAAATCTTCTTGGCTGTGTATTCAGTCTTTTTCTTAGGGAAGTTTAGGACAAGGTGTCCATGGGATTTTCCAGGCAAGAGAACTGGAGTGGGGTGCCATTTCCTTCTCCAGGTGAGACCATTTGGTGAGGGAGAAATCAGATGCCACTCTGAGGCCTGGCAGACCCCGGGATAGGACAGGCCATCACGGGAGCTTCAAGAGGCCTCTAAAGCTAGCTGTAGCCCACGGTAAAATAAATTAGCTAATTTACTCTGCAAACCTGAACAAAGGATGTTGGGCAGGGCTTTGTGACTGAATGTGAACTGTCTTTGGAGAACTATCCATTCTTGTTCATTGGATTTTAACAGATTTTGGATAGTTTTACAGCACTGTGTATGTTTGTGTGATAGCACTGATAACACATTCTGAAAAGCTGGTTGGTTAATGAAGCTGTAACAAGATATTTTACTTAAAGAGCAGCTGTTCCAGTGTTTGGGCATTCCACTTCAAGCTGCTATGAGCTGATCTAGTCCAAAGAGCCTTTACTAAAAGTATGTTGTGATAAACAGGGTCCACTGGGTGAATTTGCCTAAATAGTTTTTTTGTGCTTTATGTCTGTGAGAAAGGACATATGATATTTGGGAAGCTGTTTTGCTTTGATTTCCCAGCAAAGTAATCCTTCTCTCACAAATTCTAATTGTATGATGTCATAGAACAGGCTTAACCCAGGTTGTAAAAATGCATAGGTTGTACTGTCTTAATTCCCCTTTGGAAGATATGTATAATTCATTTCCTTAAATATTTATCATGCATGCTTTCCTCTTGAACTATTTGCATATCTTCCATTCCTTTTACGGAGAAGGCAATGGCACCCCACTCCAGTACTCTTGCCTGGAAAATCCCATGGACGGAGGAGCCTGGTGGGCTGCAGTCCATGGGGTCGCTGAGTCGGACACGACTGAGCGACTTCACTTTCACTTCTCACTTTCATGCATTGGAGAAGGAAATGGCAACCCACTCCAGTGTTCTTGCCTGGAGAATCCCAGGGACGGGGGAGCCTGGTAGGCTACCGTCTATGGGGTCACACAGAGTCGGACACGACTGAAGTGACTTAGCAGCAGCAGCAGCATTCCTTTTAAGCAAAACGTCACAAACAAAACAACAAACATCCTGATTTTATTCATTTTGGCTTCTGAGATTACATGGAGAACATGACATAGTGTATGTGGAGCATTTTCTCATATTTTTAGAGCAAACTAGAATATTCTGGGTTAGTTCTCCAATTTCAGTGTGCAAAAGATACCTGCATGCTAAGTCGCTTCAGTCATGTCAGACTCTGCTACCCTATGGACCGTAGCTCACGAGGCTCCTCTGTCCATGGGATTCTCTAGACCAGAATACTGGACTGGGTTGCCAAGCCCTCCTCCAGGGGATCTTCCCCACCCAGGGATTGAATCTGCGTCACTCATGCATTGGCAGGTGGGTTCTTTACCACTAGCACCACCTGGGAAGCCCCAAATGCAGGGTCCAAGGCCCACCAGGGCTCTCACTCAGGGGGCGTACAGTTGATTGTTGTGCTTTGAGACAACCACAGCTTGCATTATAGAGCCAAAGTCTCTTTTAATAAAAGGGTGAGGTTATTTGTTCCCTTTATTTGATTCTTTCCATTTGAAGACCTTGAAATGCTATGCAAAACTTTTAAGGCAGTCTTGTGCTAGACAGTAATGGGACTGGTGACATCAGGGAGAAATCAGGAAAGAAAAGAAAAAGTGTGGTTTTCACAACTGTTTTTCTCTTGGTGGTATACAGAGTTACATTTGATGACATGATGTATCAATGTATGCCAGGAACATGGTGGATGCTTAGTCACTGGGGTGAATTCCACAGTACCCCATCATTTCTACAGTGCCACCTACAAACTGTGTCCGTTTGGGATTTGAAAATACCCTTCTCAGACTATTCCAGTCGTGACTGAGTTGTTGACAACATCAGGAAGAGAAATGGTTAAGCACTTCTCAGATGCTAGTCCATCTGCTTCATGTCATAAACCCACAGATGTTCTCTTCTTTCTTTAGGGGACTTCTGGCATTCTTGTTTTACAATGTTAGGAATTATAATATATACAATATGCTTCCCTGAAAGTGTCATTTATGTTTGTAATATATTGTCCTTTAACCTAGAAGCATGTATCCTGTAAACTACAGATGTCTATTTTTTTGTTATGTGGAGGGTCTTGATTACTTGCTGTCTGCTTTCACTAAACCCATAGTGTGCAAAGAGTTTTTCTCTCTATATTTGACTACGTTTGTGAGAGGCATGGCAAAGCTGGGCAGACGAATGTGGCTTCTCCTGAGAAGGCCCTACATTGAGGAGGGGTGGGGTAACCCACAGTAAGGAGTGTTCAGGAAAGAGAAGGTCAGGTCAGGAGAAGCCCAGTGCATTCATCATCAGAGAAAATGCAGTGTGGACAGCCAGGAACAAGAAGAAAGGCCAGGATGATATGGGTAGGCAGGAGCTGATAAGAAAGCTAAGAAAGAAGTGAGAGGGTCCAAGCCATTGTTTCACGAGTGGGTCTGGGATTCTCAGAACTCATTTTTAGAGATATGAAATTCCATTTTCTGGACCATGAAAGCCTTTGTGGGTCACATTTTAAGAAACTATTCAAAGCATCTTGTTCTTCTGAGTACCTTCAAACACAGAAGCTAGCACAGGCTTGGAATCTTACCTGTTGATTCACAGGAGAATTTCTAAAGGAAACTCCCGCCCAATGTTCTCAAGTGATTTTTGCTACAGCTTCTTTTGGTTTCAGCCACCCCTGACGGCATTAAATGGTACCACCATCCCATGGATGCTCTTGTCTGGGATAAAGGTCCCATGATGCCTTTTAAAGGGCATGCCCTTACCATGCTGGGACAGGGCAGCGTCCCCCAGAGCCCAGTGAGAATGCTGCTGCGTCCAACCCCAGGATGGGGACCACAGTTCTTGCTATTTGGCTGTTGTACCTGGTCCCAAGCAGTGAGGTTCATATTTCCTGCCTCGCAGAGTTCCTCAGGAAAACTCTTCCTTCAGTTTCTGTCTCCACAAGGCTCAGACTTGAGACTGTGAGGCCGAGGCGAGGAACCAGAACCCGTAACACAGAGTACATCGTTCTCTACGATCTCCTTCACCTGAAAGCATGCTCTCTCCTCTGGTTCTTCAGACACAAACCCTCTTACAAACCAGTCCTAGGACCAGCTCCCTTGGTTCACTGGACGTTCCTGGTATGTCTGCATCCCATGGAGCAGAAGGTCACACCTCTGCTGCTGAGGTTCCCTTCCCGATGTAGACATTGGTTGGCTTGGTTTGAAGCCTCGGAATTTGTGCTGCCAGTATGGAACACCTTGCACTCACTGTCCTATGCACAAGCAGCTTATTAGCACCTGCCGTTGCTTTCTCAGAAGACGGGGAAGCAGCCGAGGTAAGCAGCCCCAGTTAACTTTGGAGGTAGGGAACGTTACGAGTCTCATACTATGAGTGATGTGTTTGCTAAGACAGTTCTACATCTCAGGGGAGAAGGCAATGGCAACCCACTCCAGTACTCTTGCCTGGAAAATCCCATGGACAGAGCAGCCTGGAAGGCTGCAGTCCATGGGGTCACTAGGAGTCGGGACACAACTGAGCGACTTCACTTTCCCTTTTCACTTTCCTGCATTGGAGAAGGAAATGGCACCCCACTCCAGTGTTCTTGCCTGGAGAATCCCAGGGACAGGGGAACCTGGTGGGCTGCCACCTCTGGGGTCACACAGAGCTGGACACGACTGAAGCGACTTAGCAGTACATCTCAGGATCTATGGCATTTCCTGCACATATTCCACGGTTTAGTTATGAGCCTCCAAGGATGAACATGTTATCTAATATCCTGGGTTGTCCCAAGGGACTTTCAGTTGGAAGGCGTAAAGTTGGATGATTAAACTCTATGAGTATCACTTGGACTTTCCCAGTGGCTCAGTGGTAAAGAATCCCCCTGCAATGCAGGAGACACAGGAAACATGGGTTCTATCCCTGGGTCAAGAAGATCCCCTGAAGAAGGAAATGGCAACTCACTCCAGTATTCTTGCCTGGAGAATCCTATGGACAGAGGAACCTGGTGGGCTGCAGTCTACAGGGTCACAAAGAGTCAGACATGACTGAACGATCGAACAACCACCACACTAGGAGCGTTCTTAGTATTAAGATCTGTGGGGCCTTCAGGAGCCTATGCTAAGCCGGTATCCAGGTCCTGAAGGACTGAGCATGCGTCTCTCCCTCATTCATTTGGAAGTTCCTGATGAGAAAGAATCAGAGTCTCATGTTCCTTGCTCCTGTACCAAAAGGTGATGCCAAGTCCCTTCAGGACCAGACTAGTTGCTTCCATAGAATAACTCAATCCACATCCTTTGTAGATTGTAAATCAGAGAATAAACTACACGTCCACCATTATAAACTATAAACAGTTTAATAAGGGAAGCCTGGTATGCTGCAGTCCATGGGGTCCCAATGAGTTGGACACAACTGAGAAATGAGCAACAACAACGAAGTCTGCCATCTTGGATCTCAGTCAAGAAACCGTTTGAAATTAGGGCTGCTTGTGTGATTATTTTCACCTGTTAAAATGATCTTTTTCTTGGAATTTAAATTGTTCATTTAATTTATTATTCCCCACCATTCTTCTTCATCTCCTAATGCCCCTAAAACTCTCTTCTCCATCATGCTCACTAAACTATAAAATAAAATATAGTGAGTTGTGATTAGGAGGATGCCTGAAATTGACTTCCCACATTACACAGTCACCAGTGTTTGAAATCCAGCTATTACTTATGTTTTGGTTTGTTACAGTCAAAGTTCTACAAGTGTAGTACGTTATCAGCTTGGAATACTACTATGCATATAACAAGTATCTAGCACAGTGCCTGAAACTCAGTATGAGTGCCCAGTAATTGTTTGCTGAATGAATGAAATGCTTTTTCTTATGATTTAATAAGGCAGATACTTTTAGTAATATCAATTGCTAAAATTGACTCAAAATATTTAGATGTCTACTATATACCAAAACCATACTAGTCACCTCTGCAAAATGCACTTTGCAGTTATGGTTTTTAGAAAATAATTTTTCTGATGTTCTTCTCAGATGGGGAAAAGGAAAGCATATCTCTGGGGATATGCTTTGGGGACACAGGGCATTTTGGGAAGGATAATCATACAAGGGAAATCCAGTAATAATAATGACTTCACTGAGTTCTAACTATAGGATAGACATTTAACCTTCACACCAACACTAGATAAAGAGGTTATTTCCATTTGATAGATAAAGAAACTGAGGCTTATAGACTTTAAGGAACTGCTGCAAGATCATGCAGCTAATCAATGGCAAGGCGAAGCTTTCAAACAGTTTGCTGACTCCAAAGCCCTGCCTCTGGTCACCATGCTTCTGGCTATGCTTCTGACATGGGTTCAGTTCCTGGGTCAGGAAGATCCCCTGGAGGAGGGCATGGCAACCCACCTCAGTATTCTTGCCAGGAGAATCACATGGACAGAGGAGCCTGGCGGGCTACAGTCTAGTCTATGGGTTGCAAAGAGTCAGATGCAACTGAAGCAACTGAGCATGCGTGCATAGCAGACAAGAATCTGTTAATTTCCATTTCTATCCAGCGCTTTCTGCAAAGCATTGTGATGGGCCAGTTTTATCTTAGCTATATGTTCCAGACCTGAATTGCATTTTGATAATGCCAAACTCAACAAGAACCAGGAATAATGATAAGTTAAAATGTATTAAAGAGGTATTTGAAATCTGGAATAAATATTTACAGTGTAGATATGATTCAGGCTCCCACATGACAAGCAATGGACAGTTGAATTTTAAAGACAATGCCCATTTGGGCATAGACACCTTCAAAACCAGGAAAATATGAAATGTAAATTTGAAGTTATTACATTTATGTTCTTATCACTTCTAACAAAATCACTTTAACTATCCTGTTATTTCTAGAAATTATTCATAAAATGACTTAAAAATATAAAACATAAATGAATAAAAAGGACTCATTGGCCCAACTGGTTAAGTTGTAGTGACTTTGTCCTGGAACACTGAAGACTATTGAGCTCTATTATATTCTAATCTATATCAATAATTGAATGGATAAACGAATGTAATCTAGACTCAATTAATACAGATGTGGGGGGAATCTTAAAAATATATAAAATAAACTGTACAACAGAGAGGAGATCAAACTGAAGGAAAAATAAATTTTAATGTTTAATTTCAGGCCTTGAGAAATAAGGGGAAAATGGCTATAGGTTGCAGTAACCTCTAAAGTCATTTTAGCTACAGAGAACCTTACAACTATTCCTGTCCTCATGATTATTATGGCAGATGGGATCCCATACCCACTTTAGTTACAAAGTTGGAGACCGAGTTTTATATATCTACAGGTGTGATATATGAAAGAAGAGTTTATGAAAATAGTCTCATGACTGTGAAAAATAATACCTTTCAAACCCTAGCACAACTGCTAATGAGTGCACTTTGTTTCTCTAAGCCACTTGTAACTCACTGCTTTGCAGCTTGCAGCCTTACACTTTATACAACACCTGTGCTTCGCTTCTTGCTGCCTCTGTCTGCTCAGTCAATAGTTTCAGGCAACTGAGTCTAAATAAGACATGCTTGAATTCCCTGGTGGTCTGGGGCCCAGGTTGAATCCTTGGTAGGGGATTCCCAGGGGGAATTCCAAGGGGCTTCCCAGGTAGCACTGGTGGTAAAGAACCCACCTGCCAGTGCAGGAGACATAGAGATGCAGGTTCGATCCCTGAATCCAGAAGATCGAGGGCATGGCAACCCACTCCAGTATTCTTTCCTGGAGAATCCCATGGACAGAGGAGCCTGGTGGGCTACAGTCCATAGGGTCTCAAAGAATTGGACATGAATGAAGTGACTTAGCATGTACGCATGCAGGGGAACTAAGCTTCTGCAAGCTGCATGGCAAAAAAATAAGAGATTATAGTAAATACAATATGCATAAAATTTATGGTGTACATGTAAGGATATTTATGGCAGCATTATTTGTATCACTGAAAACTTGGGGACAACTCAAATGACCATAAATCATTTTGGAAGGACTAAATACACCACCATATATTGGTATTCTGAAATATTACAGACCTCTAAAAAGAATATATATACTGGAAAAAAAAAATGTATATATTGGCATGAAGTGCTGTCCATGATAGATACTTTTGAGTAAAAAGAAGGACATTATGGAACAATTTAAGCTGAATTTAAAATTATTTTGTGGGGACAGTTCCGTGCCCCCCACTTTCATCAAGGAATGCTTTTCTTGTTTGCTGGTTACTTGACTGTAAGACATCTTTATGTACACTCCCCAATAATGGAATCAAAGATAGAAATACACGTGATAACATATACAGGCCTGTGGTTCTTTATCAGATATTTGCTTTTTTTTTCAGAAATACATCCCTTCTTCCATGCTTTTTTAAAAACCTCATTCACTCGTTCACCTAATCATTTGTTTCTGCAACGAGTGAGTGCCTCTATGTAAGAATATGAGCTCACATACCCACATGCACACAGGAATACCCGGGAGTTCAGATGGTGCTGCAGGCCCATGCAGTCAGCCCTTCAGAGGAGCTCAGTGTACGTCCTGCATGGACTTGGTGCAGACGAACCCTTCATGGAGGGGTGAAGGCTCATCTGTAAAGGGATCTAACAACAGCTCCCCTGCTGGCCCAGCCTGGCAAGGCCAGGGAACCGCCTTCCCCGAGGCCGGCCAGGCAGAGACTTGGGAGCATAAAACACATTCCAGCGGTTGGCATCTGGGCGTGCAGCTGCCAGACGCAGCCAGTGTGTGGCCGTGGGGCCGCAGGGCAGGGGCAGAGCAGGTCTGTGGAAAGCGTCCCGTGGGCCAGTTTGGCTCTGCAGCCTCATCCTGGTTACTGAGAGCAACAGTTGTATCTAGAAAGTGTGCTTTGGGAGGTTGGTATCCGTGTGGGGTGGAGAGGAACTTTGGCACTGGAGTGGGGCCATGGGTAGGGGCAGTACTCCCTGTACTTTTGTGCTCCCGACTCAGGCCACAGGGAAACCCCAGAATTACCACCAAGCCACCCCAATCCTGGCTTGGTGTCACCAATCAGCTAAAAGCAATTTTTGGGAGATGCTTTCATTTAGCACTTAGAAGTGCATGCCTGTGCCCACTTTATGTGTGTGTATATATAGGCATAATTTAAAGAATGAATTCCCCTCCCAATTTTCATCTTTGCACAGAGATGGGGACTATTGGGAGGGGGGAGGTGATATTTATTAGGACTTCGAGGGATTGGTTTTCACGTGAAAAAGTTTCCTAAATGAGAGACTGCTGAAATTCTCTTGTAGCAACTTCTCAGAGACATTTACCATGGATTCACTTTTTAAAATTGCAGTTCATTTGAAAGCCAGTATGGTAAAATTAACCAAAATCTAAATTTAAAAAAATTCCTCGATTCTTGCAGGCCTACTTCACATCATCAAACTAGGCCCCGCTGGAGGCCCCATTAAAATGGCAGCTCCCACTGAGAGAGAGACAAAAGCCCCCTCTCTGAATGGGGATGCTGAAACAGTGATGGACTCTCAGAACTGCTTTTTTTTTTTTTAATCCATTAAAAAAAAAAGTTACCTCTGCATTGACTGTGAGAGAGTATTTATTTAGCTCTCCACACTGTGGGAAACAGAGGCGTTCTCCCTTATAAGGACACCCAGACTTTCTTGGGAGAGAAGGGAAATATGAATCCATAACATGGCTGAACAAATTCCTCCTCGCAACTGAATTCATGGAATGTTTCAGACGTGAACAGCTTAATTTTGGTGTGGTCTGGGGCAAATTAATATGACTCAAATCCTACCTCACACAGGAAGAAATGGGATGAAATGAGTGGGGTGACCACACTCAACTTCCCTCAGAATTCTAACAGTCGTCGCTGTTACGTTTAAATGGGCCCCCTTCCACCCTCTAGCAAGAAAACCTTTATGAAGGAATAGAGAGATAAAGAACTAAAAAGACATCTAAAAAGCTAACTGTGTACTGTTCAGCATCTGTGATAGTTTAGGCTATGGGAATGATTCGTGAGTTTTTACTCAACAAAATTAAGACTCCTAGAGAGCGTTCCAGCACCTTTGCATTTGGCGGCGTGGATAAATGTAATAAACACAATGATTCCTCTTCCAGTGTTTCTCATGAAGCCCCCAGAACAGTTATTTCAACCACAAAGGCTTAGAGACTCGCAGGAAGTATCACCCTCTTCTTCCAGAAGATGGACAAGGCTTTCCCCTTAATACCTAATCAGACACTTTGTTCTCTCAGAGAGCTCAGGTCTCCAGCAGTCAAGGACAATTATCCTGACTATTAAAATGAACCTTGATGTCATTCTCTCCAGGATTACCTTTCTTTACTTTTGAAAAGAGGGAGTAAAATTGTTACCACAGAAAGGAGTAGGTTCTGGAAGGGAAAGCTACTGTAAATATTGAATATATATTTTATAGTTAGGAACCCACTTGCAAGTTATTCACACACATTAACGTCTTCTTTAGTTGGGCTTTTTTGGTGGCACAGATGGTATAGAATCCACTTGCAATGCAGAAGACTCAGGTTCAATTCCGGGGTTGCGAAGATCTCTTGGAGAAGGGAATGGCTACCCTTGCTACTTGATAGTGGCTCCAGGCTACTTCTTGCCTGGAGAATTCCTTGGACAGAGGAGCTTGGCGGGCTACAGTCCATGGGGTCACAAAAGGTCAGACACAACTGAATGACTAACACTTTCACTTTAACACCTCTTTAGTTGCCTTGTATTTATAGAAGGTAGTAGTGAGAAAGATTACTTCTCAGTGATCAGTAATAGAAATCATTTTTATTTGGCTTTGAAATGCATCATACACTTATTCCTTCTGCAAATTTTTGCATGTAATTATGTTCAGGTTCAGTTAATGTTAAAGTTAGATTTGTTGTTGTTGAGTTGCTAAGTCATGTCTGACTCTTTTGAGACCCTGTACCCTATAGCCCGCCAGGCTGCTCTCTGTCCATGGGATTTCCCAGGCAAGAATATTGGAGTTGGTTGCCATTTCCTTCTCCAGGAGATCTTTTTGACCCAGGAATCAGACCCACTTCTCGTGCATTGCAGGCGAACTCTTTACCTGTGGAATTCTTTATGCTGAGCCACTGTAGGTTGGTGTAATTTTCAGATAAGGGCAGCAGCGCTGAGAGGCCATGAAATGCAGCCAGAGTCAGCTGACACCACCTCCACTCTGCGGGACTGTCTCTTTAGTGGGGAGGAGTGTGCATACAAGCTTGGACAGCATCCCCATTCTAGATCACGCTTCTCAGAACACGTCTGTCTTTCCACATGTATCTGTGGTACATTATTTCTCTGTCAGAAGAGTATTTTGGTCAAGAATCAATAGGAGTGATATGTCATTTAATGTGACTGATAAAAGCCTCTGAAAAATGTTTATCAGTAAGAGGTACACATTTATGCCTTCCTTTTTCATTACAAAAATCACAGGCCTTTGGAAGTAGAAGAAACATCCTTGAGAATGGATTTTCAAATGCTTTTTCCTCCTACTAATGGACCTTTTAAAAAATAAAATAAAAATAAATACAAGCCTACATGTAATTCTAATATGTAAAGTAATACTAGGCCATATTATTGAACTGAAGAAGCATTTAGGGTTCCAGGAACTTGTTTTGAAAATCACTGGGTTAGCATGATTTTTAAACTTCCTGAACAAGAAGCTGTACAAATCATCTGAGACTGCAAGGGGACAGTAAACACAGATATCCTAAGATACCAGGGACATGGATCATTCTACTAGAAGAACACCTACTTGATATACAGATGAAGAATGGTGGTTTGTAGCAAGTAGTTCAAGGTAACACAGCTACTTTGTGATGAATTCAGGACCCCAATTCAATTATTTTCCCCCCACTTGAAGCTGCTATATGATGCTGTCTCTGAAGTCTGGAATGCCTTTGAAATCAGGCTGTAGGATGCTCTAATCAATTTTAATGTTGTAAAGCTTTTAGAACTTGATGAAAATTTTCATAGCGAAGAGCAACTTTCTACGTGGTTCTATGCTGCCATAAAACTGATCACAATTCTCAGGGATATTTTTATGTGGATAATAATCATTCCTTATATTTATTCCGTTTGATATGCATGGTTTAAACACCATCGCTTGCATTCTGGAGTTAGACATAGGACATGACACCCCTGACCAGTAAATCCCTTGAATGAGTGCATTTTCCCCCTCTGTGCGTGTCTCCTTCTCGCCCATTGTCTGTCTTCTTTTCATGCCTGTCAGGCGGTGGCCATGACTGTGCACTTATAAAGGTCAGTGACCCAGCAGAGAGGGCAGGCCCTGCAGAAGGCGTGTTGATGAAGCATTTCAATGCACACGGAATCTGTTAGCTCTCTGGCTTACTCCCAGGGGCAGGCTACCATTGTTTCCTGTGTGGCATGGCACCCACCCGGAACTCTCATGGTATGGCCCATTCCAACCAGGAATCTATAAACCACATCCTACAAAATAAACATTCCACGTTGCCCAGCACACTAAATTCTTTTACCTGGCTCTCTTGCTCTTAATTTGCCCAGTATACCCAATAAAACTATCTAAAACAGAGGTTTCCCTTTTTTACATAAATGGTTGGTCATGAAGATATTTCCAAGGCACTATTTGTAAAATCACATCTTTCAGGCTGAAAAGTTTTAGCAGGCTGAGGTCCTAATTCTCTATTATAGACACTGAATTATTCAAAAGCAGATATGGTACTTCATTTGAAATCGTCACAAGGAAGGCAAACATCTGTTTTTTTGGTGCGTCTACCTTTTAGTAAAGCAATGATGATGATCTAGAAGTCGAAGCCAGTGATTCAAAAATGAATGCTTCATCCCCAAATTGTAAGCAATCTTTGCTGCATGTGTAGAAGGCAGCTATCATTTCGGTGAAATCAAATGAAAAAGTTACCTGTATATGTTCTGGTTCTAATCATGGTGGAGTAGCTTCTGTCAGACTGTCCTTCCTACAGATAGCAATTATAAACTCTGGTTAAAATATTAAAAGACAGCTACTTAAACATATTGGTCAGATACCAAAGCAGGCAGAAACTGCAGGGAATTTGATCCTTGAAATAAAAAACTACACTGGATAAGATCCATATGTTTACCCCAATGTTCATCACACCACTATTTACAACCTAAATGTCCATTGACAGATGAATGGATAAAGAAGTTGTGGTACATGTATGCTATGAAATAAAATGGAATGAATTTGAGTCAGTTCTAGTGAGGTGGATGAAACTAGAGCCTGTTATATAGAAGCTAGAACCTGTTATACAGAGTGAAGTAAGTCAGAAAGAGAAAAACAAAATATCGTATATTAACATGTATATATGGAATCGAGAAAAATGGTACTGATGATCCTATTTGCAGGGCAGGAATCGAGGCTTAGACATAGAGAATAGACTTACAAACACAGTAGGGAAAGGAGAGGGTGGGACAAATTGAGAGAGAGTAACATTGAAATATATACATTACCATATGCAAAATAGATGGCTAATGGGAAGATGTTATACAGTGCAGGCAACTCAGCCTGGTATGCTGTGATAACCTAGAGGGGGTTGGGGGGTGGGAGGGAAGTTCAAGAGGAAGGGGACGTGTATATCTATGACTGATTCATGCTGATGAATGGTATGGCAGAAAGCAATACAACATCGTAAAGCAATTAACCTCCAATTAAAAGCAAATTTTTTAAAAATGAAAAAAGAGATATAAAGAAAGATCCATATGTTTATCAACATGCCTATGGATTTTCCTGAGCGTACTTTAGGGTCCACCTATTACAGGACACCTGTAACTCAAGCAGAAAGCCACACCATCTGAATTGGCCTGAGAATTCAGAGAATGGAATTTGGGTTTATTACAGTGACTGGAAACTGAGGGGTAAAAATCCCTAAAAAAGATACTGCAGAGGAAATAGGACAACCACAGGTGGAAGACTGAAAGAACAGAATAGAGATTTTAGCTTCTGTTCACTATATGGAGACAGAGTTAAGATTTTGAGTCCTGCCAAGTATGATAACTTTTCAAGATTTTGACTGAAACACTGGAAAAGTTATGCCCTGGGTACAAAGACTAGGCATTGAGGTATTTGCCCTAGGACTAATCACAAAATGAAAACAGGTCCTGTCAAAGCATCAAACCAAGCCTCTATACTTTCAAGGTGATCAGTCAGTAATTTAACTGGCAGATAGGACAAAATTAAATACTATTCACAGGAAATTAACAGAACCTATAATATATCTTCTTCAATGTTCGATATAAAATTTAAAAATTACTAGACATATGAAGAAACCAGGAAAATGTGACCGTACAAGTAAATGACCTGAGATGTCCAAGGTGTTACAGAGATTTTAATGCAGCTATAGTATTTATTTAAGGGCTAAAGAATAAGATAATTATAGTAAGCAGACAGATGGAGAATTACAGCAAAGAAATGGAAACAGCAAAAAATGTGCCAAATGGACATTTTAGAACTGAAAACTATAATGTTTAAAATAAAACTCACCAGATAGTCTTAAGAACAGTATAAAGGGTCAGAAAACTTGAATACCTCCATACCAACTATCCAAAGAGAAGAATAGGGAGGAAAAGTTTTTTAAGTATGTGAAAAGAACTTCAGGGTCCTGTGGGAAAATGCCGAACAGTGTAACATGTATGGAATAGGCTTCTCAGGAGAAGAGGAGAGAAAAAAATGAAAGAGAAAAACCAATTTAAAAAATAATAGATGAAAAATCCCCAAATTTGATGGAAAACATCAAATTACAGATCCAAGTAGATTAGCAAACCTCATACAAAGTATGAAGAAACCACATCTAGACACAGGTTAGCCAAATTTCTGAAAACCAATGATAAAGAGAGAATCCTGAAAAGTTCTCAGAAGGAAAGGACATCACAGAAGGGGACAATGATACAGATAATAACTGACTTTTCAACAGAACCAGTGGAGACAGAGACAGTAGAACGATATCACTAAAGTGCTAAATAATAAATTCAATCCATCCAGAATTCTACACCCAGCAAAAATACCCTTCAAAAATGAAGGTAAACGTTGATTTGCTAAAGATGGGTTAAAGGAAAATTTACAGGCTGAAAGGAAATAATAGCAGATACAAATTCATATCAACAGAAGTATAAAAGCACAAAAATAGTTACCAAAGAAATGAGTCACTAGGGATGTAATGTACAACATGATAAATAGAATTAACACTGCTATACATTATATATTATATATGAAAGTTGTTAAGAGAGTAAATCCTAAGAGTTCTTATACAAAGGGAAAATTGTCTTCTAATTCTTTAATTTTTGTACATTTATGAGATGATAGATGTTCATTAAACTTATTGTGGTAATACTTTCATGATGTATGTAAGTCAAGTCATAATGCTGAACACCTTAAACTTATACAGTGATGCATGCCAATTATATCTCATTAAAATTTCAAAAAATCACTATTTAAAGCAAATTTTATAATGTATTTTGGTATTTGTAATATAGTGATATACAATATTGGTAAAATATCCAATTTGAGTAGGCTGTGGTAAGTTAAGAATGCATTTTATAAAACTTAAGTAATCACTTAAGTAATACAAAAAAGTAGAGTTAAAACCATGGAGAAATTAAGGTTAATATTTTTAAAATATTATAAATCCAAAATAATGTAGGGAGGGAGAAATAAAGGAAAAAGATAGGAAAAATAGAAAACAAATAATAAAACAGTAAACTTAAATTCAACTGTATCAGTATGAAATAAGCTAAACACAAATTTAAAGTGCATGTCTTAAAAACTGCATGTGGTTGAATCTTGCCTTTTTATGTTATTTGGCAGAAAATAAAAGTTAGATAGTGCCAAATAGCATAAAAAGGCAAGATTCAACCATATGCAGTCTTTAAGAGATGCACTTTAAATATAAGGAGACAGGTTAAAAATAAAAAGTTATATAATGCAGACTGTGAGCATAAGAAAGAAGATGTGGCTGTGTTAACACAAGACAAACGTGGACTTCACACAAAGGAACACTGCTAGAACTTAAAGGCATTTCATGTTGATAGAATGACCAAGTCAACAGAAAGACACAATAATCAACAATAATTGCATACATAAGTAACAACAGAGCTTCAAAATATATGAAGAAAAATGGATGGAGCTAAAAAGCGAAATAAATATCCAGTCATAGTTAGAGACTTTGATATTAATTCCCCAGTACTTGATAGACCAACTAGATGAAAAATCAAGAGCACAGGAGATGACCTATTTGACATTTACAGAATGTTTTTACTTACACCTTCAGAATATATATTCTTTTCAAGTTCACACAGAGTATTTACCAAGATAAACCATATGCTGGGTCATAAAATCAGTCTCAAATTTCAAAGGATTGAAATTTTACAAAGTTATTTTCTTACATAGTAGAGTTAAATTAGAAATTAACAATAATAATATATCTTGAAGACTGCTAAATGAACTGTGGGTCAAAGAAGAAAACACAGGGGAAATTAGAAACTACTTCAAAATGAATGATAATGAACATATATAAAAATTTATGAAATGTAGCTAAATCAGTTCTGAGAGTGAATAAACAAATGATTATGTTTCAATAAAGATATTACACCAATGATGTAAGTTTTTATTTTAAATGGCTATAAAAATTACAAAAGGAAGGAAATAAAAATGATAAGAGCAGGAATCAATACAATAGAACACAATGTGTGAAATTACCAAAAATTGCTTTTTTGAAAAGATTAATACAATGCATAAACTCCTAGCAAGGATGATTAAGAAAAAAAGAGAAGCACAAAGGATAAATATCAGGAACAAAACAGAATGATACTACAGATTCTACAGATATTAAAATGATAATAGAAGAAAATAAGAGAATATTATGCCTTTAGGTCAACAAATAACATTCAGGAAATACACACTCAGTGAATGAGCTCACAGTTTCTATGCCATACCAGACACGTAAAATTGAGATGAATTTTATGTTTGAACCTAAAAGCTAAAACTAAGTAGTTTCTAGAAGAAAGCATAGGAGGATATCTTTGAGACCATGGACTGGCAGAGATTTTTAATGAGGAGACAAAAACATTAAACATGAAAGGAAAATTTGTAAATTGGGACTTTTTAAAAATTTTACAACTTCTGTTTATCTAAAGGCTCCATTAGTAAAATAAAATGATAAGCCACAGACCACTAGAAAATATAATATCCATATTTGAGAAAGGACTTACATACAGAATACATAGAGTCCTACAAATCAACAGTTAAAAACAAACAAGAATTTTTAAATGGATGGAATGTTCGAACAGATACTTCAGAAAAGAAATGTACAAGAATAAAAGCTCAAACATCACTAGGTGTCAGAAAATTGCAGAATAAAATCATAATGATATTTTGTTTCATACCAAATGGTGAGACTCGCCAATTGGTGAGACTGGAAGTGTAAAAATTTCATACAGTGTTATTGGCAAAACAGTACCATCTATATGGCAACTTCTTATATATTTAGTAATCATAAATGGCATAATCATTGCCATCATTTAGCAATTCTACTAGTAGATACTTGCTCAAATGAAAAAAATTCTGTCCATCAAAAATTGTGTTTGAGAATATTCATGAGATTTGGGATATACTGGACATGAATATAAGGGAATCGCCTGAGGTGATATGTGGTGGTGGTTTAGTCGCTTGTCATGTCCAACTCTTGCGACCCCATGGACTGCAGCCTGCCAGGCTCCTCTGTCCATAGGATTTTCTAGGCAAGAATACAGAGTGGGTTGCCATTTTTCTCTTCCACTGAGGTGATATAAATCATCTCAATTACATTTACCGAAACTCAATGAATTGTACACTTTAGATATGTGAGCTTCATTCTATATGAATTTTAACTCATTTTTTTTTTAAAGCCAACAACATTGTTAAGATGTCAGATCTACCCAGTTTATCAATACAACCCCAATGAAAGTTCCAGCAAGTTATTCCATGGATACTGACAAGCTGATACTAAAGTTTATGTGGAGAGGCAAAAGACCCAGAAGAGCCAACACAATACTGAAGAAGGGAAAAGAGGAGAACAGATGTGTCCTGACTTCAAAATTTACCTTACAGCACAATTATAGGAAGCAAATGGCAACCCACTCCAGTATTCTTGCCTGGAGAATTCCATGGACAAAGGAGCCTGGTGGACTGCAGTCCATGGGGCTGCAAAGAGTCAGACATGACTGAGCGACTATCACTCACTCACTCACAGTTATCAACTGGCAACAAAATACATCAGTGTAATGGAATACGCAGCCCAGAAGTAGACCACATGTGTGTGCCAAGTCACTTCAGATTCTTTGCAACCTTATCGACTGTCGCCCACCAAGCTCCTCAGTCCATGGGATTTCCCAGGCAAGAATGCTGGAGTGGGTTGCCATGCCCTCCTCCAGGGGATCTTGCTGAGCCACGGATCGAACCTGCACCTCCTGCATCTCCTGCACTGCAGGTGGAGACTTTACCATTGAGCCGCCAGGGAAGCCCAGCCCATGTGTTAAAGTTAAGTGATCTTTCACAAAGGAATAAAAGCAGCACAATAGAAAAAAGACAGTCCCTCCAACTAATGATACCAGAACAACTGGACATCAATATGCAAAAACATGAATCTAGACAGAGACTTCATACTCCTTACAAAAACTAACTCAGAATGGATCGTAGACCTAAAGGTAAAATGCAAACTAAAAAATTTCTAGAAAATAACGTAGGAGAAAACTTGGATGACCTTGGATAAGGCGATGACTTTTTACATTGAAAGCATGATCCATTTTTTAAAAAAAGTGACATGTTGGACTTCATTAGCTTCATTAAAGCTAAAAACTTGTGTTCTGTGATATATAATGTTAAGAGAATAAGAAAATCAGTCATAGAGTGAGAGAAAATACTTGGAAAAGATAGTTCTGATAAAGGACGGTTATCCTAAATATACAAAGAGCTCTTAAAACTCTGTAAGAAAGCAACCTGATTATAAAACAGGCCAAGACCTTAGCAGACACCTCACCAAAGAAGAGATATAGATGCAAATAAGCATACGAAAAGATGCTGCAAATCATATAATATCATGGATGTGCTGTGTGTGCGCTCAGTTGACCAGTCATGTCCAACTCTTTGTGACCCCACAGACTGTAGCCTGCCAGGCTCCTCTGTCCACAGCACTCTCCAGGCAAGAAAACTAAAGTGGGTTGCCCTGCCCTCCTCCAGGGGACCTTCTTGACCCAGGGGTTGAACCCATGTCTCCTGCATTGCAGGTGGATTCTTTGCCACTGAGGCACCAGGGATGCCATGGAGCAACAGAAACCCTAATTTATTGCTGGTGGGAATGCAGAGTGTTACAGCATCTTTGGAAGACAGTCTGGTGCTTTCTTACAGGATTAACCTACTCTTACCATACAATCCAGTATCCAGACTGGATAGATATTTACCCAAAAGAGTTGAAAGCTTATGTCCCCCTCAAAAAATCCAGCACACAGATGTTTCTAGCAGCTTTATGAATAATGGCCAAAACTTGATAATCAAGATAAACACTTTGTCAATCAAGATGTTTTTCAGTAGGTGAATGGATAAATAAACTATGATACATCCATTCAGTACGAAAAATAGGGGCTGGGGGCTATCAAAACCAAGAAATGACACAGAGGAAACGTAAATGCATATTACTAAGCAAAAGAGGTCAGTCTGAAATGGATACAAATGGTATGATTCCAACTATATGATAGTCAAGAAAAGGGAAAAATTGTGGAGACAGTAAAATGATTAGTGATTGCCAGGGGCTGGAGAAGGGAGATGATCTGGTGGAACACAGAGGATTTGTAGGGTAGTGAAAATACTCTGTGGGCTTAGCAGGTGTCTCGGTGGTAGAGAATCTGCCTGCCAGTGCAGGAGCCACTGGAAATGTGGGTTCAATCCCTGGAAGATTCCCCTGGAGAATGAAATGGCACCCTGCTTCAGTGTTCTTGCTGGGATAATCCCACGGACAAAGGAGCAGGAAAATACTCTGGATGTTACTATCAATATAATGATGGACACGTCATTTTGCATGTGTCCAAATTCATATAACAGATGACACCAGAGAGAACCCTAATGTAAACCATAGACTTTGGGTGATTATAATGTGTCAGTGCAGGTTGGTCCATTGTAACAAACATACTGCCGTGGTGGGGAATACTGATAATGGGGAGCAGTAAGGGGAGAGGAATATGAGAGATCTCTGTACCTTTCCCTCAATTTTGCTTTGAACTTAAAACTGCTCTATAAAAAGTCTTTAAAAAAGAAAAAAGGCCAAGAAATCAACCAATCTCATGCTTACCTTCTCTAGGGGATCGTCTCAACCCAGGGATCAAACCCAGGTCTCCCTCATTGCAGGCAGATTCTTTACCAGCTGAGCTACCAGGGAAGCCCTTTAAACTGCTCTAAAAAGTCTTTAAAAAGAAAGTAAAAAACCCAACCAGTCTCATGCTTATCACTTTCCCCTCTAAAATAGAGCAATTGCACAAAATAATGTTAGAAAAATGTTGAAAGTATCCTTAAATAGTGGTCCTGAAGCCTTGGCATATTCTCTGTTCATCACTCCTATTTGCTTGTGCTGTGAAAGTTAGCTGCTGCTGCTGCTGCCAAGTTGCTTCAGTCATGTCCGACTCTGTGCGACCCCAGAGATGGCAGCCCACCAGGCTCCCCGTCCCTGGGATTCTCCAGGTAAGAACACTGGAGTGGGTTGCCATTTCCTTCTCCAATGCATGAAAGTGAAAAGTGAAAGTGAAGTCGCTCAGTCATGTCTGACTCTTCGTGACCCCATGGATTGCAGCCCATCAGGCTGCTCTGTCCGTGGGATTTTCCAGGCAAGAGTACTGGAGTGGGTTTCCATTGCAACTGTGAAAGTTAGACTGGTTCCTAATTCATGTAAAGAGTTTTAAAAAAAAAAAGCTAAACTAATAATTGGTACATGTGTAACTTCTTAGAGGCTTTTAAGGACAACTTGACAGGGCCTATCAAACCTTGAACAGACTATCTTTGACCCAGAAATCCCTCTTGTAAAAACCTGTCCCTACTAATAATCGTACTAAGTGCATAAATATATGTGGGCTATGATTTCACTATAGCATGGTTTGGAATAGGAGCAAACTGGAGACACTTTACATGTCTATGGGTGGAGAATGGTTAACTAATTAAGGCACGTCTACATTAACAAATATTGTGCAGCTGTTGAAAGTATAAAATTACATGTTTATGAGATAGTTGTATGTGAAAGAAGCAGGCTACAGAACAATGTGAACAATATGATCCCAGTTCTGTAAAAATAACTCCCTCCCTTCTCTCTTGGTTTCTAGTCTTCCTTTTTTTTTTGTAAATGCATAGAAAACGCCTTGATGGATACACATCAAACTATTATCAGTGGCTACCACCTGGAGAGAGGCGGGTGGAGAGATCGCAAGTGAGAACTTTCATCTTTTTAAAGTGAGAAAATGCAGAAAGGAAATCAGTCAAGGAAGACAAAATGATACTAGGTTAGCCATTAAATAAAGTCAAGGGCTTTAATAATGTTCTAAGCCATACCTTTGAGTTGTTTTGCAGATACTGAAACCCCCACCAGGTAGAAGAAGCTACCACCACATGTGAAATAGTGGGAACCTGCTGTATAGCGCGGGGAGCTCAGCTCAGTGCTCTGTGATGAGCTAGCGGGTGGGATGGGGGCTGAGGGGTGGAAGGGAGGCTCCAGAAAGAGGGGATATATATATACATTACAGCTAATTCTCTCTGTTGTACAACAGAAAGTAGCACCACATTGTAAAGCAATTATACTCCAATTAAAAAAATAAACTTTCTATAAGCCTTTTGGTGTATGCGTTTAGTGTCTTAGTTGTGCCAACTCTTTGTGACTCTTTGGACTGTAGCCTGCCCAGGTTCCTCTGTCCATGGGGTTTTTCAGGCAAGAATATTGAAGTGGGTTGCCATTTCCTCCTCCAGGGAATCTTCCTGACCCAGAAATCGAACCTGTGTCTCCTGGGTCTCCTGCATTGCAAGCAGATTTTTTACCCATTAAGCCATCAGGGAAGCCCATACTGTTTAATTTTTTTCTCAATGAATGTATTGTTGTTTTGTAATTAAAAATGTTTTTCAGTTTTCTTGAGATGAAATTGGCACATACTGTTGTACTAGTTAGACGGTTGGATGGCATCACTGACTCAACGGACATGAGTTCGAGCAAACTCTGGGAGACGGTGAAGGACGGGGAACTGGGAAGCCTAGTGTGCTGCAGTCCATAAGGTCACAAAGAGTTGGACACAACTTAGCCACTGAACTGAACTGTACAACATAATGATTTGATATATGTTTGTATTGCAAAATGACCACAACAGTAAGCTCAGTTAGCATCTACCACCTCCTATAGCTGCAAAACCATTCAATATCACAGTTATCCAAGTCTATGCCCCTACCAGTAATGCTGAAGAAGCTGAAGTGGAACGGTTTTATGAAGACCTACACGATCTGTTAGAACTAACACCCAAAAAAGATGTCCTTTTCATTATAGGGGACTGGAATGCTAAAGTAGGAAGTCAAGAAACACCTGGAGTAACAGGCAAATTTGGCCTTGGAATGCGGAATGAAGCAGGGCAAAGACTAATAGAGTTTTGCCAAGAAAATGCACTGGTCATAGCAAACACCCTCTTCCAACAACACAAGAGAAGACTCTACACGTGGACATCACCAGATGGTCAACAC
>SJYT01038218.1:5780-16323 GCA_006410635.1 Cephalophus harveyi | reverse complement strand
AAAGCTGAAACTCCAGTACTTTGGCCACCTCATGCGAAGAGTTGACTCATTGGAAAAGACTCTGATGCTGGGAGGGATTGGGGGCAGGAGGAGAAGGGGACGACCGAGGATGAGATGGCTGGATGGCATCACTGACTCAATGGATGTGAGTCTGAGTGAACTCCGAGAGATGGTGATGAACAGGGAGGCTTGGCGTGCTGCTATTCATGGGGTCGCAAAGAGTCGGACACGACTGAGCGACTGAACTGAACTGAACTGATAGCTGCAAATTATTTTCCTTGTGATGAGAATTGTTACAATTACTCTTTCAGCAACGTTCAAGTATATAATAGCGTATTACTAACTATAGTCACCATGCTCTACCTTACATCCCAAGGACTTATTTTATAACTTATTTTATTTTTACTTATAACTAAAAGTTGTTTGTACCTTTTGACACACCCCCCACCACGCATTTCTACTGTGTGGATCATGACAAACTGTGGAAAATCCTTAAGAGATGAGAATACCAGACCACCTTACTGTTCTCCTGAGAAATCTATATGCAGGTCAAGAAGCAACAGTTAGAACTGGACATGGAACAAAGGACTGGTTCCAAATTGGGAAAGGAGTACGTTAAGGATGTATATTGTCACCCTGCTTATTTAACTTATATGCAGGGTACATAATCAAAATGCTGGGCTGGATGAAGCACAGGCTGGAATCAAAATTGCTGGGAGAAATGTGAATAACCTCAGATACGCAGATGATACCACCCTGATGGCAGAAAGTGAAGAAGAACTAAAGAGCCTCTTGATGAAAGTGAAAGAGGAAAGTGAAAAGCTGACTTAAAACTCAACATTCAGAAAACTAAGATCATGGCATCTGGTCCCATCACTTCATGGCAGATAGATGGGGAAACAATANACCACCCTGATGGCAGAAAGTGAAGAAGAACTAAAGAGCCTCTTGATGAAAGTGAAAGAGGAAAGTGAAAAGCTGACTTAAAACTCAACATTCAGAAAACTAAGATCATGGCATCTGGTCCCATCACTTCATGGCAGATAGATGGGGAAACAATAGAAACAGTGGCAGACTTTATTTTCTTGGGCTCCAAAATCAGTGCAGATGGTGACTGCAGCCATGAAATTAAAAGACACTTGTTCTTTGGAAGAAAAGCTATGACCAACCTGGACAGCATATTAAAAACAGCAGAGACATTACTTTGCCAACAAAGATCCATCTAGTCTAAGCTATGGTTTTTCCAGTAGTCCTGTATGGATGTGAGAGTTGGACCATAAAACAAGCTGAGCACCGAAGAATTGATGCTTTTGAATTGTGGTGTTGGAGAAGACTCTTGAGAGTCCATGGACTTTAAGGAGATTAAACCAGTCCATCCTAAAGGAAATCAGTCCTAAATATTCATCGGAAGGACTGATGCTGAAGCTGAAGCTCCAATATTTTGGCCACCTGATGTAAAGAACTGACTCATTAGAAAAGACCCTGATGCTGGGAAAGATTGAAGGCAGGAGGAGAAGGGGACAACAGAGGATGAGATGGTTGGATGGCATCACTGACTCAATGGACATGAGTTTGAGTAAGCTCCAGGAGTTGTTGGATAGGGAAGCCTGGCGTGCTGCAGTGCATGGGGTTGCAAAGAGCTGGACACGACTGAGCGACTGAACTGACTGACTGACCCATTTCTAGCTCCTCACCCTACCCCTACCTCACCTCTGATTGTTTCAAGAAAGAAAGGAAGAGGAGAAAAGAAAGGCAAGGGAAAGGAAGAAAAGGAAAAAAGGAGAGCAGGAAATGAAGAAGGAAGAGAAGGACAGAGGGAGAAATCAGGTGTCTCCACTGCAGAGGCAGAAACCACCTAATCAACATTCAGAATTGGTCAGGACTTACTTGGAAGCTGGTAAATAACCCACCTGCCAATGCAGGAAATGCAAGAGATGGAGTTTGATCCCTGGTTGGGAAGATCCCCTAGAAGAGGGCATGGCAACCCACTCCGGTATTCTTGCCTGGAAAATCCTGTGAGCAGAGGAGCCTGTCGTGCTACAGCCCGTGGTGCAGCAGAGAGTCAGACACGACTGAGTACGCACACATAGACATATTTGGAAGAATGATCCCTTCTCCTGCACTCTCTGGGTTCAGGTAGGGCCAGATTTGACACCCGAGACGATTATGACTATTTCTTGCTTTTAAAGACAGAGCAGAAGATTCCTCAACTTCACTTGATTGAGAATTGACTGATGTTGAAGCTGAAACTCCAATACTTTGGCCACCCGATGCGAAGAGCTGACTCATTTGAAAAGACTCTGATGCTGGGAAAGATTGAGGGCAGGAGAAGGGGACAACAGAGGATGAGATGGCTGGATGGCATCACCGAGTCAATGAACATGAGTTTGGGTGAACTCCGGGAGTTGGTGATGGACAGGGAGGCCTGGAGTGCTGCAGTCCATGGGGTCACAGAGTCGGACACGACTGAGCGACTGAACTGAACTGAACGTGCTTCCAGGTGGCTCAGTGGTAAAGAACCCGCCTGCCAATGCGGGAGACTCTAGAGACTCTGGCTCAACCCCTGAGTCAGGAAGATCCCCTGGAGGAGGAAATGGCAACCCACTCACTCCAGTATTCTTGCCTGGAGAATCCCATGGACAGAGGAGCCTCGTGGGCTTCAGCCCGTAGGGTTGCAAAGAGTTGGACATGAGTGAAGCAACTGAGCATGCATGCACGTCCCTAATGTAGAAACTGAACAGCTGATCATCCTATACTAACACACACATTGTTAGCTTTCAATCACCCACGTTGAAGTTAAGAGAGGAGCAGTGGCTTGGATGAGGAATGCCCTTCTACACTCCTATTTCTATGTTCCTGTTTTTAGAGCCCATCACTGTGAAGTTTAAGAACATGAAGAACAAGAGGTCTGCTGTACATCCACGGCCTGGGAATCGTATAGAGCTCGAAGCTCAGCTCTGTCCCCTACCAGCTGTGTGCTTCTGGGCAATGTAATTAACCTTCCTGAGCCTCAGTTTCTTTCTTTGGAAATGGTTGTAATCATCCTACCTTCAGGCCTCTTGTAAAGATGGTTTTAAGAATAGATGAAACTTGAAGAACTGATTAAAAACCTTGTTCCTAGCAGGTGCTCCATCATGATCATATTTAATCTGACCTCCTCAAATAACCCAGAAAGCTAGTGGGGCCAGTGGAGATAAGAACACCTATTGCTTTACTTCAAGGTCAGGCCTCTTTACATTACAAAAGGCTTTTGTGAGAGAGTCTTGTAACACAATAACTTTGGGTCTATTAAGACTTTACCTGACTTTGCAAAGCTGCTGCCTCCTCCCTTGTTGAGATCTTCTTTGTAGCTCAGGAGAGACTTGTAGGCACATATTCCAGAATGTGAAGGGTTATTCCCCACATGAAGATTGTGGGCAGTTTATTCCTTCATCCTCAACTGGAAAGGCTCACTCTAGAGGAGATGGGATTACATTTCACCAGGAAGGAATTAGATTAGACGGGAAGAAGAACTTCCTGACTGATGATTTCCTTCCCTGCAGTCTTTAAAAATAGAATAGTTCCCCATTTGTCAGTGTTTAAGATGCAGGCAGTTAGCTTCTCTAGATCTTTTTCAATGTTAGCATTACGTCTGTCACAGGGCTGTATTGCTAAGAAGAATGTACAAAAACGAATTGAAGCAACTTAAAGGGATGTTCCTCCCCACCCCAAAATAGGAAATGCTTACTCAAAAGGCTTCCCTTTGTCTCTCAAAAGGCTTAGAAAACTATACAAAACTGTGATTTTCAGGGAAAATCACAGAAAGAGATCTAGGAAACTATTTTATGATAAATATTTACATTTATATATAGCACGTTAAATTTTTTCACTATAGGTATTATTATTTCTGTATTATTAGGTACTTGAATCAAACCTAAGAGGGCTTGAACTGGGTCTGAAATCTAACTCGTTGGACTGGGTGGCCTTGGGTGTAATTCGACATCTGCTGCTAAGTCGCTTCAGTCGTGTCCGACTCTTAGCGACCCCATGGACTGCAGCCCACCAGGCTCCTCCATCCATGGGATTTTCCAGGCAAAAGTACTGGAGTGGGGTGCCATCGCCTTCTTCGACGTCAACGTGGGCAAATAAGAATGAACGTAAAGTAACACTGACATCTAGTGGATACCTTGTGTTACTGCCACTATTTGAGGTAGAGCTTAAACTCAGAGCTAACTTTTTTTTTCAGTTGAATGCTATTTTTTTCTGTCACAGGGCTGTATTGCTAAGAAGAATGTACAAAAACGAATTGAAGCAACTTAAAGGGATGTTCCTCCCCACCCCAAAATAGGAAATGCTTACTCAAAAGGCTTCCCTTTGTCTCTCAAAAGGCTTAGAAAACTATACAAAACTGTGATTTTCAGGGAAAATCACAGAAAGAGATCTAGGAAACTATTTTATGATAAATATTTACATTTATATATAGCACGTTAAATTTTTTCACTATAGGTATTATTATTTCTGTATTATTAGGTACTTGAATCAAACCTAAGAGGGCTTGAACTGGGTCTGAAATCTAACTCGTTGGACTGGGTGGCCTTGGGTGTAATTCGACATCTGCTGCTAAGTCGCTTCAGTCGTGTCCGACTCTTAGCGACCCCATGGACTGCAGCCCACCAGGCTCCTCCATCCATGGGATTTTCCAGGCAAAAGTACTGGAGTGGGGTGCCATCGCCTTCTTCGACGTCAACGTGGGCAAATAAGAATGAACGTAAAGTAACACTGACATCTAGTGGATACCTTGTGTTACTGCCACTATTTGAGGTAGAGCTTAAACTCAGAGCTAACTTTTTTTTTCAGTTGAATGCTATTTTTTATTTGTCATAAAATATAAACTCGACAGTTTTTTGATCTTTTAAAAATCGAGATTAATGTTTTTCATGACTAACTGAGTCATTTATATCTTTAAATTTATATCAACATAAAGAATTCAGACTGTCCTTTTAGAAAATCAAATGCCTCTTAAAGCTTTAAAATCAAGAGGTTTCTTATCTCACTTTGGCTAATAATATAGAAAAAGAAATATAAAAATATGGAACGCCTCACGAATTTGCGTGTCATCCTTGCGCAGGGGCCACACTAATCTTCTCTGTATCGTTCCAATTTTAGTATATGTGCTGCCGAAGTGAGTACAGAGCTAACTTTAGTATTCTACAAATCGGAGAGGACAAACCTAAAAGCCCTTTCTCCTTATTTTAAGGGTATATATATATGTGTGTGTGTGTGTTTTCAAACATTTGTTACTACTTAAAATTATCATTTTATGTTTTCTAATTTAATTTTATTGTGGTAATGGAACGTGATCTATGTGATCATTTGGAATTTATTGAGACTTGAAAGCTAACTGAACTGTGCTAGCTTTTTGTCTTTGTTTTATGTGCATTTCTAAAGAACATATACTCTCTATTTTTGTTTGTTTGTTTTGCTTTGCTTTTTTGCAGGATTCTGTATATACCTGCGAAGTTTACATCCTGACTTGTTTGTTCAAGTTACTTAATTTATCACATTCTGATACAGATTAGATAAAATCTTCCTCTATGACTGTGGTTTGTCAATACCATATTATATTTTAATGAGTTTTTGCTTTTTGTATATACTTTAAATGCACATATAAATTCATGGCTGTTGAATCTTCTTAGTGAAATGTTCTTTTTAATTGTGTATTTTCTTTTTATCCAAATTGTTGTTGGATCTTTGTATTTTAATAGTGAGTTCATTCTCTTTAGGTATATTGGGATGATTGATCTATTTAATCTTACTTCCACTACATAATTTACAGTTATTTAATGTTTATTTTTTACAGTTTCTTTTTCCTTAAGATCTATTGGATTGATTTTTTTTTTTAGTTATTTGAATGTTGAGTTTTCTAAAAAATTTATTTATTTATTTTAATTGGAGGCTAATTACTTTACAATACTGTAGTGGTTTTTGCCAAACGTTGACATGAATCAGCTATAGGTGTACATGTGTCCCCCATCCTGAACCCCCCTCCCACTTCCCTCCCCATCCCATCGCTCTGGGTCATCCCAGTGCACCGGCCCTGAGTGCCCTGTCTCATGCGTCGAAATTGGACCAGCGATCCACTTCACATATGATAATATACATGTTTCAGCGCTACCCCCTCAAATCATCCCACCCTCACCTTCTCCCACAGAGTCCAAAAGACTGTTCTTTACATCTGTGTCTCTTTTGCTGTCTTGCATATAGGGTCATCATTACTATCTTTCTAAATCCCATATATTTGCATTACTATACTGTACTGGTGTTTTTCTTTCTGACTTACTTCATTCTGCATAATAGGCTCCAGTTTCATCCACCTCATTAGAACTGATTCAAATGCATTTTTTTAATGGCTGAATAATACTCCATTGTGTATATGTACCACAGCTTTCTTATCCATTCATCTGCTGATGGACATCTAGGTTGCTTCCATGTCCTGGCTTTTGTAAATAGTGCTGTGATGAACATTTCAAATCATCCCACCCTCACCTTCTCCCACAGAGTCCAAAAGACTGTTCTTTACATCTGTGTCTCTTTTGCTGTCTTGCATATAGGGTCATCATTACTATCTTTCTAAATCCCATATATTTGCATTACTATACTGTACTGGTGTTTTTCTTTCTGACTTACTTCATTCTGCATAATAGGCTCCAGTTTCATCCACCTCATTAGAACTGATTCAAATGCATTTTTTTAATGGCTGAATAATACTCCATTGTGTATATGTACCACAGCTTTCTTATCCATTCATCTGCTGATGGACATCTAGGTTGCTTCCATGTCCTGGCTTTTGTAAATAGTGCTGTGATGAACATTGGGGTACACGTGTCTCTTTCAATTCTGGTTTCCTCCATGTGTATGCCCAGCAGTGGGATTGCTGGGTCATAAGGCATTTCTATTTCCAGTTTTTTAAGGAATCTCCACACTGTTCTCCATAGTGGCTGTACTAGTTTGCATTCCCACCAACAGTGTAAGAGGGTTCCCTTTTCTCCACACCCTCTCCAGCATTTATTGCTTGTAGACTTTTGGATTGCAGCCATTCTGACTGGCGTGAAATGGTACCTCATTGTGGTTTTGATTTGCATTTCTCTGATAATGAGTGATGTTGAGCATCTTTTCATGTGTTTGGTAGCCATCTATATGTCTTCTTTGGAGAAATGTCTGTTTAGTTCTTTGGCCCATTTTTTGATTGGGTCGTTTATTTTTCTGGAATTGAGTTGCAGGAGCTGCTTGTGTAATTTTGAGATTAATTCTTTGTCAGTTGCTTCATTTGCTATTATTTTCTCCCATTCAGAAGCCTGTCTTTTCACCTTGCTTATAGTTTCCTTCATTGTGCAAAAGCTTTTAAGTTTAATTAGGTCCCATTTGTTTATTTTTGCTTTTATTTCCGTTACTCTGGGAGGCGGGTCATAGAGGATCCTGCCGTGATTTATGGGATTGACATATTTTAAAAATTCTTTTCTCCACCGTTTTAGGATACATTGTATTCCTGTTTTTCTTTTACATATTGTCTTTTAGCTATTTTTTATTAGGGAAAATCATTCAAATATATAAATAAATAGATAATGATCTGTATGCCCACCTCCTAGTTTTAAGAAGTTTTAACAACCCTAACATTCAGCTGGTACTGCTTTGGATTTATTAAATAAGAAAGAAAATTAGATTCAGTTGAGGCCCCTGTGTACCCCTCAACCTCATTTTACTTTCTCTCCCTCTTGACAGTTAACCTCTACCATGAATATTGGTATTTTATTTGATATTTATTTATTTGATATTTATTAATTCCACATATGTTTTAAAATTTTATTCTATATTTTCTGGCTAAACGATATAGTTCAATACTTTTAAATGTTTTTCTGGTTAGAATGTTTATATAAATAATATTACTTTCTTATCAACATTATGCTTTTGACATTCATTCACACTGATTCACATATATCTGGTTCATCCTTTTAATTTCTGCATTCCATTGATATCTCTATCTATCTATTTTTTCCCTTTTCCTACCCATTCTCCTATTGATGGATAGTAAATTTTTCCCTCAGTTTCCCTTATTTCAAGCAACATTAGAATAGTGTTCTTTTACATTCCTCCGTGTGCATATAAGAATGTCTTCAAAGCAACTTTGAATTTTTGTTTTCATATCCGATATTCTTGCCTGGAGAATCCCATACACAGAGGAACCTTGTGGGCTACAGTCCATGGGGTTGCAAGAGTTGGACACGACTGAGTGACTTTCACTTTCACATCCCCTAAAAAATTCTTGACAAATGATGTCATTCCTTGCACATTTTAAAGATAATATTTAATCAGAAATCAACACAACATTGTAAAGCAATTATCCTCCAGTTAAAAATTAAAATAAATATTTAAAAATATAACATTTTTCATTTCAAATTTGAATATGACAAATTTTGTGATTTCTGGTTCATTGTAAATATTATTTTAAAATGCAGCTACTTGTTCAGTTGAAGGAAAGAAGGGAATTCCAGACAGAAGTTGCTGCCACATGTTGATATTTCTTTTTGGATAAAGCCTAATATTCAAGTCAATTTTTGTGGGTTGAAACTATTAAAGAAAGAAAACAAAATTGCCTGAAGCAAAAGACCAAAACAGTCTTTTGATGATCCCACATCCGGAGAGATCCTACTCTTCGGAGAATGCAGAATGTAAAAATAAATGAAAAGTATCTCTGGACAGGTAGAAAGCTCAGTATTGGGAGAACTTCCTTCCAAATAGAAATGAGCTTGGAATCTTGGAGAACTAAAGCAAAATCAAGGGGTTTCTACCCTTCTGCCCAGAATGCTCCCCACTCACAATGGGAAAGCCTTTGAGAAGGCAAAGGAGATTATCATGGAGATTCATCTTGATTCGAAGGTGGGTGCCTTATTTATAGATACAGTGCCCTTCTTGCAGCTGAGTGGTTCATCATTTGCTCAAATTTACTAGCAGACATTATGCAGAAATTATTTCTGGCTATAAAAACATTCTTGATTTATGTACATAGCAGAGCCCCATAAGTATGACTATTACAATAGACAGTGTTTAAGTTCTAATAGTCTCCCTATGAGCATCTATGAACATCATTCATTTTAAAACAGACAGAGAAGAGTTAGTGAATTGGAAGATGTCAGAAGAAGAATTTTTTTATTTTGCTTTCCACACCAAAAAGTTTGCTTATAACACATCTCCTCAAACATTTCAGCATGGGAAGTGGAAGAGCTGTGACTTAGTGGCATTTGGATTCCAGTGGGCTTGAGGGGGCATTCGTTTTTGTCTCTTCCTTATCATGGGAGCAACTGTCATACAGAGCCCCAGTGTTTTCATCAGAAAAATGAGGATGCTATTTTAAAGCTCAAATAAGGTATTTGGGGTTGTGCTTTGTGAATAGTAAATTTGACAGGCACCATCATCAATATAAAGAAACATACAAAGCTCTTATATAGTAGTCTGAAATTATAATTGTTCTTTTTTTCTCCTTGAACTCACATTTCCATTCCACTCCACAGAGATTTATCCTAATACATTTTTGATGTTAGAAAAATATTTTCTCAATTGCCTTATATTTCTCTACAATAAAATATGTCTCAAAAATTTTAAACTTTTTTTTTCTCTGAGACCAAAAGACTAAGAAAATTAAAACATTTTATTCTGAGTTGTTAGCACTATCATTAGTAGTACAAAATTGGTCAAGGCATATAATTGTTTTGGCAAATAGTTATTAAGCATAAATGTTAAATTTTTATTAGAAATGTATTTGATAAAATATACCTGACGGTTCTTCAGTTTATATAGCCATCAAAAAAGAATAGTTACTGCTAGAAATATATGAATTCAGCCTCAATTTTGCCCCTGATTTTTATTGTTATGGGCTTCCCTTGTGGCTCAGCTTGTAAAGAATCCGCCTGCAATGTGGGAGACTTGGGTTCGATCCCTGGGTTGAGAAGATCTCCTGGAGAAGGGAAAGGCTACCCACTCCAGTATTCTGGCCTGGAGCATTCCATGGACTGTGCAGTTCATGGGGTTGCAGAGTCAGACCTGACTGAGCGACTTTCACTTCACTTTATTGTTATAGTTGAAGTTGCTGAAAAATCTTGTTCACATTTTAAAAATGAATGGAAATGGAGTATTTTGCTAAAACTATGTCAATTATTTGAACCTATGATGAGTTATACTATAAAAATAATGTAATCATCTATCATAAAAGTTAATGATCTGGCAACTCGATTATGTCTGTATTCAATTTTATAGAATGCAAAGATTTGGAAACAACTTGACTTGCAAAATATTTTGTTATATGATATTCTATTATAGTCAGTCACTTTCTCAGTTTCTGGGAAATGTACCAAAAAGGTTAGCAGTCAAATGGAAAAACTATTAATTGTATTTGTTGCTCTTTCACTTAGAAGCATCTTATTTGACTCAATACAGTCAGAAAGTTTTGGGAAAATAAATATATGGTTAATTTCAATACAGCTCTGCTAATTGTGATTTTAGATTAAAAAGC
>SJYT01038214.1:82821-93489 GCA_006410635.1 Cephalophus harveyi | reverse complement strand
AGATACCTGGAGTAATGGGCAAATTTGGCCTTAGAGTAAAAAATGATGCAGGGCAAAGGCTAATTGCGTTTCTCCAAGAGAACGCACTGGTCATAGCAAACACCCTCTTTCAACAACACAAGAGATGACTTTACATATGAACATCACCATATGGTCAATACCAAAATCATATTGATTATATTCTTTATAGTCAAAGATGGAGACGCTCTATACAGTCAGCAAAAACAAGACCAGGAGCTGACTGTGGCTCAGATCATGAACTCCTTATTGCCAAATTCAGACTTAAATTGAAGAAAGTATGGAAAACCACTAGGCCATTCAGGTATGACCTAAATTAAATCCCTTAAGATTATACAGTGGAAGGGACAAATAAATCCAAGGGATTAGATCTGATAGATAGAGTGCCTGAAGAACTATGGATGGAGGTTCATGACATTATACAGGAGACAGTGATCAAAACCATCCCCAAGAAAAAGAAATCAAGGACTAGGATATTTAAAACTCAGCTTCCTCAACATGTCAGAGCACATGCTGAGGACAGAGAGCCATAAGCTCACAAGGAGGTGGAGGGAATCTTCCAGAACAAAGGGCAAAGATAGCAATCACAAGATAATATATCCTGCCAGCCTTGATAACATTTTCACCATCAGGGGCAGAATTAGTGAGAAGAGAGAAGAAAAAAATCAGCTTCAAAATAAGTATATACGTAAGTGTCTCTCCCTCTCCCCCCTCCCTGCTTGGACTGGGATGTTATCTGACAGGCATAACGTGAGGTGTGGCTTGTGGCCAATAAAACAGCTCTGATTCTGCCTCCCAGTAGTTTCTACCTTAATTGACATGGCAACCATAATGCAGATATCAAAGGTTGAATTGCACAACCAGTTATTTAATTACCTTTGCGATGATGCCAGAAAAGCCCAGGGTCGAGGGCTTCACAGAATATGAATTCTGGCCTTATCTCAGGGGTCAGGTGAGGCCTCCCTGAGGACATTCGAGAATTCTGAAGCAGGAGCAGCATTTAAACACGCAGAGAGACTAAGGTAGAAATATGTAAAGTGAGCACATGTAAGGTGAGCACATGTGAAGAAGACAGCCCTCCCCAGGGCAGGTGGGCATCATCCAATTCATTGAGGATCGGAATAGATTCCCCCCAAAAAAGTGGAAGAAAGTGAATTAGCCCTCTGCCTGATGACTTGAGCTAGAACATGGATCTTCTCCAGCCCGTGGCCCTCCTGGTTCTCAGGCCTTCAGACCTGGACTGGAATCTATACCATTGGCCCTCTGGTTCTTAGGCCTTTGAACTTACACCACCAGCTTTCCTGGGTCTCCAGTTTGCAGATGACAGACTGTGGGACTTCTCAGTCTCCATAATTGTGTGAGCTAATATAATAAATCTCTTTCTTAGCTTTTGTTTTTATTACAAGCTATGTAATATATATGATTGGACCTGANCCATTGGCCCTCTGGTTCTTAGGCCTTTGAACTTACACCACCAGCTTTCCTGGGTCTCCAGTTTGCAGATGACAGACTGTGGGACTTCTCAGTCTCCATAATTGTGTGAGCTAATATAATAAATCTCTTTCTTAGCTTTTGTTTTTATTACAAGCTATGTAATATATATGATTGGACCTGATAAATATGGATTTCTATCTTAGTTTGAGTTCCTATAACAGGATGGCTTAAACAACAAAAATTTATTTCATACAGTTCTGGAGGTTAAGAAATCCAAGATCAAGATATAGGCAGGGAAATTCCCTGGTGGTTAGGACTCTGTACCTTCATTGCCAAGGGCCTGGATTCAATCCCTGTTTGAGGAACTAAGATCCCACAAGCCATGCAGCACAGCCAAAAAAGAAAAAGATGTGGGCAGATTCATTGTCTGGCAAGGGAATTCTTCATTCTTTGCAGAATTTCATCTAGAATCCTCACACAGTGGAGGGCAGATACATCATCTCTCATGAAGTGAAGTTGCTCAGCCGTGTGCGACTCTGCGATCCCATGGACTGTAGCCTACCAGGCTCCTCCATCCGTGGAATTTTTTAGGCAAGAGTACTAGAGTGGGTTGCCATTTCCTCCTTCAGGGGATCTTCCAAACCTGGGGACTGAATCCAGGTCTCCCGCATTGCAAGCAGACTCTTTACCCTTTGAGCCACCAGAGAAGCCCCAAGAAGTGGCAAGCTGCCTGATTCATGAGAAGTGAAGTTGCTCATCTCTCTCACATCTCTTCTTAAAAGAACACTAAGAGCATTCAGGAAAGTCCATCCTCGTGACCTGATCATCTCCCAGAAGTCCCACTTCCAAAGCCCAGCACATTGGCAAGTTAGGCTTACACATTCACAAACCTTCAATCCATAGCACACATCTAGTTTCTTTTATTATACCCAGCTTCATTTTCCCTTTCTGTTTATACTGTACTGTTTCTCTCTCACACTTAAATCTTTGCCTGTACATTTTCAAAGAGTGTTTTTTAACACTTGAAAAAAATAATATTATTTTATCAAATTGAGAATAATAATGCATACAGAATAAAATACAGGCTTGGCTACCTAGGAGAGTTCTGTGGAAATTCTGCTTTTCTTGACCATGACCTCATTTCAATTCAAAGTCTGGTATCTGGGGAGGAAAATAAAAAACTGATTTTTTAATCTCTCTTCAAAACTCCATTTAAATTATGTTCAAAATGTCCTATTATCATCAATTCAGGGAGAAAATGCAAATGAGTAATAAATATGAGGAAATGTTCAGCACTCAACTAATCAAAGAAATGCAAATGAAAACAACAAGGCAATATTTTTTACCTATCAAACTTGCAAATGTTAGGTTTTTTTAATTATTATTATTTTTTTTTTTGCAAATGTTTTTTAAATGCCAGTACTGGATGCTGGCAAAGGTGGGATTCAACTCATAAAATAGTGCTCATGGTGGCACAAACTGAAAAATGTTTTGGCAAAACAGAGCAAGAGACTTCAAAACAGGTATAACCTTTGACCTCATAAATTCTCTGTTAGAAATCTAGTGTAGAAAATCAAAGATTTATGTACAAAAAAATTCAGAGCAGTGGCATAATAAAGAAAAACTGTCAATATCGTACAACTGAAAGATTCGGTCATGGTTTTCAGGCTGCTTCCAGTAGAGCCCTAGAGTTAAATACAGGGGAAACCAGTGCGACCAGAAAGTGGTTAAGTTGATGGGACTCTGAGTTCTATATTTCTAAGTTGAACAGTTCAGCTTTTATCTATTTACATACCGAGTTTCAGTTAAGATTCATTTTTTGGGGAGAGGAAGGTGGAGGAGTTAATCTTCTGTGAGTGATTCCCAAAGCTAACCACAGTGCTTGGCTCATAATAAGTATTCAACAAATAGATGATGTTTGTTATAGATTTAAGTACTTTTTCCTGATTAAAAACAAGTTTGAAAAGTACTGAACATTATAATCAGGAAATTAAGTATCAGAGGTTGGCAAACTGAGGCCTATGAACCAAGCCTGGCCCACCACCTGTTTTTATAAAGTTTTATTAGGACATAACCATCCACACTCATTCAATTCCATGTTGTCCCTGGCTGCCCTGGTGTTGCAACTGCAGAGTTGAGTAGTTGCAATAGAGACTGTTTGACCTTCAACACTGAAGATATTTACTCTCCTGAGTCTCTTGCATTGCAGGCAGCTTCTTCACCGCTGAGCCACTGGGGAAGCCCTATATTTATACTAATCACCCTCAAAATTAAGGAAATATTCTTCCAGGATTCAAAAGATATTTGTTTTACCTTCTTTTCCTTTATTTTTAATTGGAGGATAATTGCTTTACAATATTGTTAGCTTCTGCCATACATCAACATGAATCAGCCATAGGTATACACATGTCTCTTGACCCTCCCTCCCAGCTCCCCCCCCCCCCCCCCCCCCTAAAAAATTCAGAGCAGTGGCATAATAAAGAAAAACTGTCAATATCGTACAACTGAAAGATTCGGTCATGGTTTTCAGGCTGCTTCCAGTAGAGCCCTAGAGTTAAATACAGGGGAAACCAGTGCGACCAGAAAGTGGTTAAGTTGATGGGACTCTGAGTTCTATATTTCTAAGTTGAACAGTTCAGCTTTTATCTATTTACATACCGAGTTTCAGTTAAGATTCATTTTTTGGGGAGAGGAAGGTGGAGGAGTTAATCTTCTGTGAGTGATTCCCAAAGCTAACCACAGTGCTTGGCTCATAATAAGTATTCAACAAATAGATGATGTTTGTTATAGATTTAAGTACTTTTTCCTGATTAAAAACAAGTTTGAAAAGTACTGAACATTATAATCAGGAAATTAAGTATCAGAGGTTGGCAAACTGAGGCCTATGAACCAAGCCTGGCCCACCACCTGTTTTTATAAAGTTTTATTAGGACATAACCATCCACACTCATTCAATTCCATGTTGTCCCTGGCTGCCCTGGTGTTGCAACTGCAGAGTTGAGTAGTTGCAATAGAGACTGTTTGACCTTCAACACTGAAGATATTTACTCTCCTGAGTCTCTTGCATTGCAGGCAGCTTCTTCACCGCTGAGCCACTGGGGAAGCCCTATATTTATACTAATCACCCTCAAAATTAAGGAAATATTCTTCCAGGATTCAAAAGATATTTGTTTTACCTTCTTTTCCTTTATTTTTAATTGGAGGATAATTGCTTTACAATATTGTTAGCTTCTGCCATACATCAACATGAATCAGCCATAGGTATACACATGTCTCTTGACCCTCCCTCCCAGCTCCCACCCGACCCCACCCCTCTAAGTTGTCACAGAGCACTGGGTTTGAGCTTCCTGTGTCACACAGCAAATTCCCACTGGCTATATATTTTATATATGGTAATGTATATGTTTTAGTGTTACTCTTTCAACTCATCCCTACCTCTCCTTCCCCCATTGTGTCCACAAGTCTGTTCTCTGTGTCTGCATCTCCACTGTTGCTCAGCAAATAGGTTTATCAGTACCACCTTTCTAGATTCCATATATATGCATTCATATATGACATTTGTTTTTCTGAGTTATTTCACTCTGTATATAGGCTCTAGGTTCATTCACCTCATTAGAACTGACTCAGATGCATTCTTTTTACAGCTGAGTAATATTCCATTCATCTTCTTTATTCATCCACTACTTCTTTATCCGTTCCCATCTGTTGACGGACATCTAGGTTGCTTCCATGTCCTGCTGCTGCTGTGTCGCTTCAGTCGTGTCCGACTCTGTGCGACCCCATAGACGGCATCCCACCAGGCTCCACAGTCCCTGGGATTCTCCAGGGAAGAACACTGGAGTGGGTTGCCATTTCCTTCTCCAATGCATGAAAGTGAAAAGTGAAAGTGAAGTCATTCGGTCGTTTCTGACTCTTCGCGACCGCATGGACTGCAGCCTACCAGGCTCCTCTGTCCATGGGATTTTCCAGGCAAGAGTGCTGGAGTGGGTTGCCGTTGCCTTCTCCAGCTATTGTAAATAGTGTTGCAATGAACAGTGGGGTACATGCATCTTTTTCAATTATGGTTTCCTCAGTGGGATTGCTAGATCATATGGTAATTTTTTTATTCCTAGCTTTGTAAGGAATTTCCGTACTGTTCTCCATAGTGGCTGTATCAATTTACATTCCCACCAACAATGCAAAAGGGTCCCCTTTTCTCCACACTCTTTCCAGCATTTATTGTTTGTAGATTTGTTGCTGATGGCCATTCTGACAGGTGTAAAGTGATAGATAGCTCATTGTACTTTTGATTTGCATTTCTCTAACAGGGGATGTTCAGAGAAGGCGATGGCACCCCACTCAAGTACTCTTGCCTGGAAAATTGCATGGACAGGGGAGCCTGGTAGGCTGCAGTCCATAGGGTCGCGAAGAGTCGGACACAACTGAACGACTTCACTTTCACTTTTCACTTCCATATATTGGAGAAGGAAATGGCAACCCACCCCAGTGTTCTTGCTTGGAGAATCCCAGGGACGGGGGATCCTGGTGGGCTGCCGTCTACGGGATCGCACAGAGTCGGACACGACTGAAGCGACTTAGCAGCAGCAGCAGCAGCAAGAAATGTTGAGCTTCTTTGCATGTGTTTATTAGCCCAGGATTCAAAAGATATTATCCAATCCAGCAAAGAAGTTGCTCATATCATGGACCAACATCCCTACATATGTCTTTGGTTATTTCACTTCCATCTTACTAGTTAACAGAAAGGAAAACATCAACCAACATTTACTACACTTGCTGATCAGTAGCAACCATAATTTGGCTATGGATACAAGCATTCAGCAGAGATCAGCAAAAACACCGTGCGAAAATCAATCAGCTCTATGGAATTTATAAGAGTATTATGAGTATTGCTTATTTTATCTTTATTTGTAAACTGTATGCTATACTTCCTTTATGTCAGTAATAGTAATAATGTTCAAACTTATATGCATCCATTTTCCCAGGGAGCCAGTTGTTAAGTATTTACCAGCACACCACTGCCTAAAAGCAGTGGTAGAAAGAAGTTACTAGCATAAACATGATTTGCAAATATAGTTAGTGTTAAGCACTCAGTCGTGAGTGACTCTTTGCAACCCCATGGACTATAGCCTGCCAGGCTCCTTTGTCCATGGAATTCTCCAGGCAAGAATACTGAAGTAGGTTGCCATCCCCTTCTCCAGGGAATCTTCCCAACCCAAGGATTAGACCCAGGTCTCCTGCATTGCAGGCAGATTCTTTACACCCTGAGCTACCAGAGAAGCCCTGGTAAATATATCCACAGCTGAAGAACCCAAAGAGCTGATGGGGGAGAGCGCTAAAGTGAAAAGGTAAAGGTAAAAAGTCCCTTTTCTAACTTGGGCTAAAGAAGAGTCAAGGACTTCCCCAGTGGCTCAGCGGTAAAGAATCTGCCTGCAATGAAGGAGATGCGAGTTCAACCCCTCTGTCAGAAAGATCCCCTGGAGGAGGAAATGGCAACCCACTCCAGTATTCTTGCTGGGACAATCCCATGGACTGAGGAGCCTGGTGGGCTATGGTCCGTGAGGTCACAGTATCAGATGCAACTGAGAACCCACAAGGAAGAGTAAACAACCAACATTTTGTGTCCCACATTTTGTGCCCCACGTGGAGGGAATCAATAGGGAGGTTATTTCCCATCTTTCAGGTTCTGCCACAGGTAAAGAAAGACAATAAGAAATCTGAGAGCAAGAAAGTTAAAAGGCCTTCTCTGTAATTAACTTAACAGGTAAATTAAGGTGCATAGATTCCCAGGGGCTCAGAGATAAAGGGGGTCCTCCAGCCTCTACCTAATTCTGTGTACCCTTTGCTATTCATCCAATAAACTGTACTTTCTCCTCTAATGAGATTGTAACTTAATGTGGGAAACCTGATCTCCTTTGCATTTAAGCATTACTTTATAATTTTCAAATACAATTATATTAAGTATCTCATTTGATTCTCCTAACAAATTTTTGTAAAGCAGAAATGGCTAAATTTTAAGGGAAAGAAATCCCAAGAAAAATGTAATATTTTTGTGTGCTTAATTTAATCATGGTTTTAAAACCAGACCCAAGAAAAAAAAGCTGTATTTCTTTTAAATGTATTCATATCTGGTTCCTTAAAAGATTTTTGTATGATTTTGTTTCTCAAGCACTCACCCTTTATCATTCTTCCTGACACAGAAGACAAAACCCACCTGATTACAATTAACTAAAGGGCAACCATTAATTTTTTAAACCCTGGCCTCTGCCTTTATCATGAAATCTTCTAAGAGGTAGACAGGCAATCTCTTTTTTAAGTCCTTGATCTTAATTTTCTTCATTAGTATAGAAGCTTGTACACAGTATGTGCTCAAGTAAATTAATTTTAAGAATGGTTTTCCCAGCCTGCCTTGCATGAATTATAAGACAAACACCGTACTGGAGGGATTCACATAATCAGTTGTTGAAGGCTCTAAAAGTCCCAAGCAGCCTTGTGAAGGAAGGCAATTCAGAGGCAGTGAGACAGTAAGTATGTATAGTTTCTTTTCAGAGAGAAGGGATAGGGAGAGAGAATAGAAGGAAGGAGAGAGGGAGGGAGGGAGGGAGGGAGAGAAAGAAATGTTCATTTATAGAAGCCCTATAACATATTTCAGGAACTTTCACAGATGTCATGTTCTGAACCTTCAGACAACCTGACTTGGTTATCATGAGCCCCATTTGACAGATGTAGAAACTGAGATTCAGAGAGAGCTTAATGGCTTGACAGATAATAAAGTAAAGATGTATCTGCGTGGCTCATCCTAAAGGCAAGGTTACAGGTTAGACAAAGATTTCCTTCTAAAAAAGGGAACCCTCTTGCACTGTTGGTGGGAATGCAAACTGGTACAGCCACTATGGAGAACAGTGTGGAGATTCCCAAAAAAATGGGAAAAGAATTGCCATATGACTCAGCAATCCCACAGCTGGGCATACACCCCGAGGAAACCAGAATTGAAAGAGACACATGAACCTCAATGTTCACTGCAGCACTATTTACAATAGCCAGGACGTGGAAGCAACCCAGGTGTCTATTGGCAGATGAATGGATAAGGAAGTGGTGGTACATGTACACAATGGAATATTACTCACCTATAAAAATGAATGCATTTGAGCCAGTTCTAATGAGGTGGATGAACCTGGAGCCTATTATCCAGTGAAGTCAGAAAGAGAAAGACAAATACTGTTTATTATGCTTATATGCAGAATTTAGAAAGATGGTACTGATGATCTTACATGGGATATTTTCTGTCTGGTCCTTTACAGAAAGCAAATTTTGTTGCTTTCTGGGGGCCTGGTTAACACACAGATTATGGACCCCACCCCTGTAATTTCTGACTCAGAAAATCTGAGGTGGGTCCTGAGAATCTGCATTCCTATCAAGTTCCAGCAGAGGCACCTCCATGATATGCTGAGACACACTAAGATTTGAGGACATCTGACCTAGAGCAAAAGTCAATAAATGCTTTCTGTGAAGGACCAGACAGAAAATATTCCAGGCTTTTCGGGCCAGATGGTCTGAGTTGCAACTACTTGGTTCTGTTGCTGTGGCTCAGAAGTAGTCACAGACAATACTCAAGCAAATGAGTGTGGCTGTGCTCCAATAAAACTTTAATTATGGACAATGTAATCTGAATTTTATGTCATTTTTATGTGTCACAAAATAGCATTCGTCTTTTGACTTTTTTTTCCAACCAAATAAAATTATGAAAACCATTCTTACCTCAAGGGTTGTACAAAAACAGGCTGTGAGCCATCACTTGCGACCTCTGCTCTACAGCTGTACTCTGCCACCTACTAAGAGAGAACTTTCTAATTAGAACAACATCACAAAGGCGGGCAGCTCTCATAGGAGGCATGTACGTGCTCAGTCGCTAAGTCGTGTCCGTCTCTTTGCGACCCCTTGGACTCTGTAGCCTTCCAGGCTCCTTTGTCATGGAATTTCCAGGCAAGAATACTGGAGTGGGTTGCCATTTCCTTTTCCAGGGGATCTTCCCGACCCAGGGATCAAACCCGTATCTCCCGCATTGACAGGAGGATTCTTTACCATTGAGCCACCTGGGAAGCCCCTCATAAAAGGTAAAATGTTGCAAAACTCTCTATGGTCCAATGAAGGCAGACAGCCTCTGTGGCAATTAGGAAGGCTTCTATGAGGTGACTATCCCTGTGGGTCTTATGTGATGAGTAGGTGTTCAACAAGTAGAGACAATGAAGTTATGCAAAGAGAACGGCTTGGGCAAAGGGGTGAGGACTGGCAGATGCAAGACACCACCTTCTAAAATGCCCACTTCCACCCCAGATATTTCAGTCTCTTGAACTAAAATGCTTTGGGAAAGTGTAACGTGTAAAAACTGTTTCAATGCTTCTGTGAGCACCAACTAAACTGAAGCATTGAGAAAGGGACAAATTCCAAGAACGGAAATAGCAGCTTGATGTGCAAAAGCCATCATCAGTGATACATTCGTCTTCTCTCCCTACAGGTCACCAGTTACGGGGGAGGCTATCTTATCTCCTACAACAAATTACTTCTGGGTGCAAGTTCAACTGTATGAAATATGCTCCAAGTATTATGCGATGCAAGAAATAATTCTCTCGAGATAGTTTCTAGTTTTACAAATTCAATCTCTTGAGATTTGTTTTGTTTTCCTAATTCATTACATACCATCCAAGTTGTTGGTTATTTTCAAACACAAGACATCCCTTTATGACTAGTACCATTTCAATGTGTTGTTTTTTTTTTTTTTTTCAGGTTACACTTTTTCATTAGATTTGCTTTGATACTAGCTATTAAAAGGAAATGCTATCCAGTCTGGTAATATTTCCTAGAATAAGAAAGAAGGCAAAATTGTCAAGTTGGTAAGGAGTAATTTCCTCTCCTGATAGATTTCCAACTTCAGATAGCAGAGCCATTGAGACCAAGTTCTTACTTCACACTCTCTAGGCCCAAACCCCTGATCTTGTACTTACCAAGCTCTCTGCCTTTGACACAAATTATTTCTTTCTCAGAGCCTCAGTTTCCCTGATAACATAGGAAAAAATCATTGTAGCCCCTCTGGTTATATATGTGTTTGCACAGTACAGAAAAAGAGACCCAGATAGTGTTGACAATCATTATTTCCCAGGGACCCCTTTCCTCCAAAACTAATCTACCTCTCTCTCTCTCTTTTTTTTTTTTTTTTTTTTT
>SJYT01038214.1:6171-82718 GCA_006410635.1 Cephalophus harveyi | reverse complement strand
CCTCTCTCTCTTTCTTTTTTTTTTTTTTTTTTTTCTTTTTTTTGAGCTAAAATATTCCCTTCATTTGACATTTTGATGTGGCCTCAAGTTCAAGGTGGGAGAAGGCGATGGCCCCCCACTCCAGTATTCTTGCCTGGAAAATCCCAGACGGAGGAGCCTGGTAGGCTGCAGTCCACGGGGTCGCTAAGAGTCGGACACGACTGAAGCAACTTAGCAGCAGCAGCAGCAAGTTCAAGACAGGACCTGGCAGGTAAGACTTCTCGGGACCCCTTCTCCTTCCTTCCTCCATTACTTGGACCCAGGAGAGACCAGAAACTGCTCACCTAGCAGAGGGAGGCAAAGGCAGAGAAACGGGGCAAAGCTGACCACACAGCCTCTCCCACTGCCTGCTTCCAGGACTGAAGTTTCACTGTTAGGGGACCTGGAGTTTGGCCCCTTCTCCTGGACTGAACACATCCCTTACTGAGATGGGAATCTTGGACATAAAGTGAGCTGGGTGTTTTGTATTAATATTTGCGAATGGCTGGAAAGGCTAGCGGGCCCATCTGAGCTTCCACCATGGGCACTAGAGAGCTGGTCCCATGACGTGGGTTGACTGGGCAGAGGGGAGAAAGAGAGAAAGCTGCTTGAGGGGCTATTCTAAGAGGCCAGTTACAACCACATGTGCTTAGACTGTCTGTCATTCTGTCTGCTGTGGCTGAGGTGGGGACAGTAGAAACAACTCAGACATAAAGACCTAAAGCTTTGCTGCCTGTTAACCCCCATGAAGTGCCATTTTCTCAGCTAAACACAGGATGAGAATAAGTGGGGTTTAAATGAGATGAGGGGTGCAGAGTTCTTTGCACAGAGCCTGCCATCCAGAATGAACAGATGTCAGCTCCGGGTGTTGTGATCATTAGTACACGTGTTCTCGCGCCCACTCAGTGGTCCCCTGCGAAGCCATGTGCATAGGCACTAACAGCCACACCACTCTGCAGCCAGTGCGTCATCTGTCACAGCAGCACCTGCTACTGTGGGCTCTTCCCCACACACACAAGTAACACTGACATCGACACTTCTTTACTTAGTACCATTCTCCTCTCCTGACTTATTGGTCAGGAATGACAGGTTCCCAGGCTGGTATGAGTAAGGGACGGGCTTGGGGAGAGGGCAGAGAGCTGGCCACTCTGATGCTCTCTGGTTTGCCTCCCTCTCCCCTGCTCTGTCACACCTGGTTACTTCTTTCTTCACACAAATGACACTTTGTTGCAATTATCTCTCCAATTAAACACTTTCTCCACTCTCTGTGAACTCTGTCAGAACGCGCTGGAATTTTCATCCCTGGATCTTCACTGTCTACCTCCTAGATTTCTTAAATGATTTAATGCTAGTATTATTTTTTATTGGTGTCTAATTGCTTTACAATGCTGTGTTAGTTTCTGCTGTACATCAAAGTGAACCAGCTGTTTTTGTTGTTGTTTTTCAGTCATTAAATCACATCCGACTCTTTTGGAACCCCATGCACTGTAGCCCACCAGGTTTCTCTGTACTTTTTGAGATTTCCCAGGCAAGAATACTGGAGTGAGTTGCCATTTCCTTCTCTAGGGTTCACACCCACGTCTCTTGCGTCTCCTGCACTGGCAGGTGGATTCTTTACCACTGAGCCACATAAACATATATCCTCTCCCTCTTGAGCCTCTCTCCTATCCCTTAAATGATTTAATGATATTATTTACTAAGGAGTGAGAATATGCATCGCATTCAAAAGTACACCAACACTGCGCAGGTTGAGAAACTAAGATCCCACAAGTCATGTAGTGAGGCCAAAAATTTTTAAAGTGTATCAGCACATGCTCTATATAAATCTGTATTTATATTTATAACCTTCCCCACAGACCATTACTCTAACCAAGCTTTTTCTCACTGAATCATTTCGTTTGCCCAGCAGGAATTCCCTAAAACCTCTTTCCCCCCAAAATACAATGTGGCTGCTAACATTCCATTATGTAAAGCAAATTCAGGGTACTCCCTGAGATGCCTTAAATTGTGTCCCCCGGTGGCCAGAAGCAGTAGCTGCTTCCTGTGAAAGAGATCTCACTGATGGGAGGAAGTGGTGCCATTCTTTAGAGAGCAGAAAATAAGGTTCCAAGAGCACATCTACACAGCCAGGTGGTCTTCTTTCCCAGATTCGCCTGCACATGAGCACTGCACAACTTCCTTGAGACCTCGCTGCACCTTGCTGTCCCCTGTGGTCCATGCGTACACACAGAGTCAAGAGAAGTGCCCGAGAGCCTCCAGCTCCCTGAGAGCAACAGAGCTGCACGGCCATGTCACAGTCTGCCACGCCCCGTGGTCCCCGGCTGTGCCAGGGCAAGAATGCTGTTTCCAAAGCAACTGCAACGCTGTGCCTTACAGATGCTGCAGGCAGACAGCCCCACATGAACATGTGCAAACACAGTCACACACCAGTACAGGGACACACTTAGGCAGGCACAGCTGAAAAACACACATGCATACATCCAGACACCGATCTCCTATATTATACAGTTGTGGTGCTGGAGAAGACTCTTGAGAGTCCCTTGGACTGCAAGGAGGTCAAACCAGCCAATCCTAGAGGAAATCAGCCCTGAATATTCATTGGAAGGACAGATTCTGAAGCTGAAGCTCCAATACTTTGGACACCTGATACAAAGAACTGACTCATTTGAAAAGACCCTGGTGCTGGGAAAGATTGAAGGTGGGAGAAGGGGACGACAGAGGATGAGATGGTTGGATGGCATCACCGATGACATTGGACATGAGTTTGAGCAAGCTCCAGGAGTTGGCGATGGACAGGGAAGTCTGGTGCGCTGCAGGCCATTGAGTCGCCAAGAGTTGGACACGACTGAGCAACTGAGCAACCACAGTGAATCTTTTAAAAAGAAACAGACATTGTATTTCTTATTCTGGCCAGAGAAGTTAGCTTTCCAAGGATATACTTAGCTGGTTTCATATATGCCCTTTAATATTTCTTATAAGTAAACAGGGGGAGATTGAAACCCAATAAATGCTCTGTATGTATTTGCAATTGTCTGCTGATCCCATTCATCCAACTCAGCTCCCTTGTTAGCTAGGAAGGGGTGAGAGGGTTAGGGATTATACCTGACCTTGGATGTGGGGGGTCCCGCTCTCCTAAGACTTCAATTAGTGGCCTCAAATGAGTAATCCATCATCCCTGCTATTTCTTCCCCTCTCTCTTTCTCTTTCTGTTTTTCTTCCCTAAGACCCCGCTCTTGTTGGAATTGCCCTCCCAGGAAAGTCAGAAACCTGAATCCACCTCCTGGTGTTAGATTCTGGCTGCTGAGTGAGCCTGGGCAGAATCATGTTGGTCTTACAAAGTCTCCTGTCTACACTGGGCAGGCCCAGAGGCCAAAAATGTCTGGGAGCAAGGGGGAGCCTGCACCTTTGTGAAACTGGAGAAGGGCGTCCCCTTTGGGCTTAACGAGGGAAGCGGTGCTGGATTTCGGCTCCCACGCACCCACCCACTCCTGGTGGCCCTGAGCTCACTGTAGACTCTGTAAGAAGGGGGTCTGCAGCTTCGCCCACAGTACAAGGCAGCCGTGGATTGCCACTTCACACACACACTCTCTCCATGCTCTCTTCTCCTGCTCAGATTCCGGGACCAAACATCCTCTCGACCTGAAGAATCAAAACCCTCGAAGGGAGCTCTGTTCTGTGCATGAGAAACCATGAGAGTCAGCGTGGTCAGGAGCCCCGGCTCCAAAGCAAGGAGCCCTGAGTTCTCACCCCTGCCCGTGAGACATGAAGCCGATTACTCAGCCTGGCTGTGTGTTTTCCTGTCTCTACCCTGGAGCGCTAATGGTTCCTGCTTCCCCGGCTGGTTATGAGGATGAAATGAGGGCACACAAATCAAACTTTAGAACCTGACACGTAGTAAGTGAAAGTCTCTCAGTCGTGTCCTACTCTTGGCGACCCCATGGACTGTATAGTCCCGAATTCTGTATATACAGAATTCTCCACGCCAGAATTCTGGAGTGGGTAGCCTTTCCCTTCTCCGGGGGATCTTCCCAACCCAAGGATCAAACCCAGGTCTCCGGCATTGCAGGCGGATTCTTTACCAGCTGAGCCACCAGGGAAGTGACACATAGTAAGCACTCAGTAAATATCACCTGTTATTAGTTACCTGAATTAACTCCAGATTTTCCTAAATTTTCCAAAGTTACTGGATGCTTTGGTTGCGTGTGTGTGTGTGTAAAATAATAGGTGCCCTTTCCCTGTCTGCCTGCCTTCAGCACATATATTTACGGTGCTCATTCTATGGGAACTTTATGGTCAGGATCCAGAAAGTGGGGCTTCAAGATGAGGCTGAACTTGGTAGGGTAGATGGCGTTCCCATTGGAGTTCTACCATAGGGTAATATGTTTATCTGTTAGGACAATGAACAAGTCTTGACTCTACAAAGCACAGATTCTACAAGTGAAAAGGGGACAAGCAGTAAACTACAATGACACTTTTAGAGGCTGCCAATGAAGACATTTTGAACCAAGAAATGGAAAAACCATTGAGTGGATGTCTTTCCCTGTTTCTTTGTGTGTGGTGCTATTATGGAATTTTCCGGCATGAGAGATGCACAGCGTGGCTTAAGGCCACCATCAATGCCAACATCAGCCAGCTGTCCCTGCCCAATGCCAACATTTCTAGGTCCATGCATATGGCAGTTCTTTCTAAAACTGTCTCTGAATTTCCAAGGCTGGCTTAGGTGTGTTCCCCCATCTTCTCCTCTTAAGTCAGTGGACTGAACTGTTGGATCATCTGTATCTCCCACTAGACTCCAAGTGCCAGGATGGCAGAGCCATTGCTTTGTTTTGGCATTGTGCCCTCAGCACGTAGCACAGCCCCTGGCACCCAGTGGGTTTCAATATTCTGGTAAGTGAACAAATGATGGTGATAGAAGGGATGAGTCAGCGTTTTTGAGACGACTGAGGATGGGTGTGGGCACTGAGTGGTATGTGTGAAAGGGGATTCTTGGCCCAGCTCCCAGCCACATCCGGGCAACCAGACAAGTAATCATTTCCGTTCAAAGACAAGGAAAAGAGGACTCTAGAATGTCCTGAAGTGTGGAGGGCTGCATTCATTAATGGATCAAACAAAAGAAAAATGAACTTACAGATAATATTTCCAGAGTTCACAGCCACAAAGCTCAGGATGCATGTACTGACACAAATCCCAGGTGTCAGTGTGTGATTTGGACCAAGAAACTCTGCACATGCGCCTTGGTCAGAGCAGAGAGAGAAGTCAGCACAGGAAGACCAGACTGGACCCGCTGCAGGCAGGAGGGAGGCCAGTGTGGATTTAAGCCCGATGCCAACATTCATGGCTGCCATTGGCTGCAGTCCAGCTGCAGGCCTGCATCTGATAGGCTGAGGGTTCCAAGCAGGGATCTGGCTGGAGGAGGGGTGCAGGAAAAGCCTACAAAGGCTGCTGGGAAGCCCAAGTGCTTAGGGGTAGTGGGAAGGGGAGGGGAGGCCAGGAAACAGGAGGAAGTTTAGACAGCATCATTCCCTGGGGGGCACTGGCCGCTTCTAGGTCACAAGCAAGAACTGCTAGCAGAACAGAAACTTGGCTGGGAAAAAAAAAATTTTTTTTTGAAGCTGCAGAGTGAACCTCACCTCTTTAAGTGCAGCCAGTTCCCTTCCTGTGTGATCTCAGAGTGGCAGTGGGCAATTTCTGTGCTATCTATGGAGCAGCATTCTCCAGGCCAGACCACTGGACGGAACTGGGAGGTGGGTCATTCAGGGGCTTCTTACTGGAGAACCTTTTGGAGGCAACAAGTGCTTGCCAGGGACCTCCACTGTGCAGTGGAACCCAGCAGTCTAGAAGAAGGTTTCAGGCCCAGCTGGTGAGGTCAGGTTTGAGGCAGATAACAAACAGTAATAAGTGAAACCCAGCTGTCAACTGAGCGCCTCCACCACCCCCAGCGCATGTGTCCTATGACATTGCAGATGCTCTTGCTTTTCTGAAAGTATCCACACTCACACCCTTCCTCAATCTCCTTTTAAAAGCAAAACTAAAGAAATTTGTGTGCTTAGAGGAAATGAAAGTTTAGGTGGGTGGAGCAAAGCAGAGAACTTAAAATTAAATGTTGAATATCTTTTAAGATTCCTTTGCCTAAGTCAGTAACTTGACTCCACCAGGACCCCCATGCTGAGACAGATCTCTGGTTCTTCTTCTGCCTTCTTTCCATTTTTCTCTCTCACCTCCTCACTTCTTGATTCCTCTTGGGAACTTCAAATTCTCTTCCTTCTATCTTGCAAAATCATGAACCCTCTCTGGTTTCCACTCCCTAACATATCACTGGATTAACTATTGAAAAGCATGTTCATCTGAACCTGGCAATTGCCACGATCCTTAGGCAGAAGTGGTTAGTTAATGACATCATTTCTCTTCTCATATTAGGATAAATTATCATCTCTTGCTGGGTCTCTCAATCTCAAGACTCCTATCAGTCCAAAACCAGCCATCCTGAAACATCACTTTTATCCGCTCACTTCTCAGGCATCGAAAGTCAAAGTTCATCACCTTTTCCCAAATTTTATTTTCTGTCCACATTCCCAGTCCCGCACACATCCATGCAAATGACCAAACCACAGTATCAGTATCTTCTACTCTCTGCATATCCATTTGGCCACCAAGACCATTAGATTCTCCCTCAGAAATGTTTGATCAAGAATAATGTTCCAGGGACTTCCCTGGTGGTCCAGTGGTTAAGACTGTGACTTCCACTGCAGGGGACATGGGTTCAATCCCTGGTCAGAGAACTAAGATCCTGCATGCTCTGGAGTCAAAAAGTAAATAAATAAAAAAAAAATAAATTTAAAAAATATACTATTTTAAAAAAGGATGGTCCAGATGGGTGTTCAATGGAGAGAAGGCAGATGTTATGACTAACAGTTCTACTAGAAATACATGGAATGGGAGAAGGGAGGTTTCCCAAAAGAAGTATGACGGGCAAGCAAAACCCACAATAGCATCTCAGCAAGGAATTCAGGAGCTGTGATATTCACAAGTCTTGAGAGCTGGCTTCAGAAAAGTGTATGTAGAGAATCAAACAACAATCAAATGACATCAGCCCCTGAGAAAGAGGAACTGGAAAGATCAGACTGGGGTAAGCACTGGGAGATGGGGATATGTCCTAGAGAAAGAGATTGAGGTACCAGTCCACTATCAGAAGTAGGGCAGCCATAACAAAATACCAGACTGGGTGGCTTAAACAATATCAATTGATTTTCTCACAGCTATAGAGGCTGGAAATCCAAAATCAAGGGGTCAGCAAGGTTAGTGTCTTTTTTTTTTTTTAAGCTCACTGAGCTTTCAAATTCCTTGTACCATTTTTAAAAAATATTTATTTATGTGGCTGCATTGGGTCTTAGTTGCAAGATGTGGGATCTTTCGTTGTGGTGTGTAGGCCTAATTGCCCCATGGCATGTGGGATCTTAGTTCCCCAACCAAGGATAGAACCTGTTTTGAAATAAATTTAGCCAATGGTGCACTGGAATGACCCTGAGGTATAGCATGGGGAGGAAGGTGGGAGGGGGATTCAGGATGGGGAACACATGTACACCCAAGGCTGAGTCATGTCAATGTATGGCAAAAACCACTACAATATTATAAAGTAATTAGCCTCCAATGAAAATAAATAAATAAAGCTGTCCAAGGAAAGTTAAAAAAAAAAAAAAAAATGAGGTATAGCATGGGGAGGAAGGTGGGAGGGGGATTCAGGATGGGGAACACATGTACACCCAAGGCTGAGTCATGTCAATGTATGGCAAAAACCACTACAATATTATAAAGTAATTAGCCTCCAATGAAAATAAATAAATAAAGCTGTCCAAGGAAAGTATAAAAAAAAAAAAAAAAAAAAAGACTTTGTATGGCAGAAAAAAAATAAAAAATAAATTGAGCCAAGATATTTTTTAAAAATACTATTAAAAAAAAAAAATGATGGTCCAGATGGCTGGTTCAATGGAGGGAACACAATGAAACCTGCATGGAAGGTGGATTCATAACCACTGGACCACCAAGGACGTCCCAGGGTTAGCATCTTCTGAGGCCCCTCTCCTTGGATTGTAGTTGGCCATCCTTGTCCCAAGTTTTCACATGGCCTTCCCTCTGTGTATATCTGAGTCTAAGCTCCTCTTCTTACAGGGGCATCAGTCATATTGGACTAGGACCCACCCTAGTGGCCTCATCTTAATTACCTCTTTAAAGACCTGTCTCTAAATACAGGCACAATCTGAAGTGCTGAGGGTTAGGACTTTTGAATTTGGGGGCGGGGTTGGGGGGGGCGGACACAATCCAGCCCATAACAAGGGACCACAATCAGAACCAAACTGTCAGCAGCCGGATGACTTGATGATGAATCTCAGAGAGGAGAGGCCAGAGCTTCTCAGGAGCCTCCAGTGGCCTTGAGCCAAATACGCTCCCCAGGCCCTTCTCATTTATGACACTTGTGCTTTATTGACTGACTTCTGAGATGGAGTTGGTTAGGGGCTTTGAAGCATCATCAATCATTAAGGCAGAATTAACTCAGTCACAGCAAACTGCATTCCATTCACATTTTAAAGACTGAAAAACCTTTCCAGATCATCTAGAAAGCAGAAAGGTGGGTTGCTTTGGCCACGTTAGCAATTTACCAGGAACTGAAAGCTTGGTTTTTATATCATGAAACTCCAAACCTGGGTAAGATACAGTATTTCTCCCTAAGACACAGAAAAGTAAGGCAGGTGGCTTTTTCAGGCCCTTCATGATTCTATAACACAGAATTAAGTCTGGTGGAAGAATAAAAATGAAGAACCATCATGTAAGCTTCTTTGCTTTCATGGGTAGCGCAAACAGGGCCACACTCTCACTGAAGGTTCTAGGAGTAGAACCTGCTCCAGGCCTCGAGTCATCTGCAACCTGACATTTACACACGAATTGCATTTCATGTGGGATGTGGGTACATTTTATTATGATGGATGGGATGTAAGAAGGTGCATCACAAAGTGGGAGTGTCTAGGGCTTCCTGTGCACATCGGGATTTTAAAACAGCCAGCCTTTCCAGCGTGGCCTCCACGTCAAGAGAATCTAACCGCAACACCCCACCTTGTAGAGCTTTTGCATTCCGTGGATTTCAAGGCCTCTATAAAACTGTGCCTCCTGTGGGCTGCCGGCAGACAGGGGGCCCTGATTCACCTTGCCCTTGGAGGCCTTACCATGGATTTCCTGCAAAAATGCGTCCCATTGGAGCACCCCCAGGCTGGCAGCCAGCAGCCTCGCAGGGGCAGAGGAAAGCGGGCTGTAACCAGGTAAATGCCTCTGCTGGGAGCAGCCTGTGTGGCCCTTGAAGTCACAGCTCCTATACACCTCCGGGAGGGAGGGAACAGGGAGCCTGGGATGCTATGTTCCCCTGTCAGTCACGGGGAAGCAATTCAGTCATCAGTCAAGAGTCTCCTTGGAAATGAGAAACGAGCCTGAACACCAGACCATTTAAAAAGATATTTATTGTGAAATGTGGAGCCAGCAGCGCCTTCCCAGAGTGGAGACAGACGCTCAGCATGAATTACGCCAGCTAAGTCTGCAGAAGCAGGCAGCAGGTACCTGGGCAGAAATCAGATATGACCTCGAAACCATCATGACAAACAAAGGCCTGAGAGGAAAGAGCACGCGTGTGGGGGGCTCAGGACATCAGGCCTTCTCTAGGCCTGTGGGACGGAACCATGGAGACCCCATAGCCCAGCACAGATGGCAGTCCTGGTGGCACTCCCCAGAGGGTCTGCAGCCCTGGGTGAAGAGTGAGGCTAAATTCATTACAGTGTGAATGGAAGATGATGGCTGAAATGACTTGTTGTCTGGAATCTGCTTTGATACTCCAGAAAGAAAAATATTGGGGGATGGATAGATAAAACAAGATTTTTCTCCCCGCGAATTTTTTTTTAGATATTGTTTTGGATAAAGCAAGATATTGATGATGGCTGAAGCTAGGTGGTGAGTATTTGTGCTGTGTGCTCAGTCTCTCAGTTGTGTCTGACTTTTGCGACCCCATCCACCAGGGACTCTTTGGGACCATCGCCCACCAGGCTCCTCTGTCTATGAGATTTCCCAGGCAAAAATACTGAAGTGGGTTTGCCATTTCCTTCTCTAGAGGATCTTCCCAACCCAGGGATCAAACCCACGTTTCCTATGTTTATTGCATTGGTAGGCAAATTCTTCAGCACTGAGCCACCTGGGAAGCCTAGTGAGTATTTGGGGTTCATTATTTTTTCTACTTTTGTATAGACTTTGAAAATGTCAATATTGAAAAAAAATTGGAAGCAAATGTGTCTTTATCCTACATTCATGGATCTTATCTCTCTGCAGATCATTTTTGGATCATAACTTGGCCACATCACATATCCTAGGTGCTACAAGAACTTGCAAACTGCAAAATTATATTTTGGAATACACATACACACATATTACTATACAATTACTATAATCTGTAGTATACAGCAGACCAGGCAAAATAACCATTCTATGTGCACGTTATTTAATTTTCATGACAATCACATGAGGCAAGGGACTGAGTAGGTAATCCAAGGTCAAAGAACTAGTAAATGCCAACATTTCAAGTCAAACTCTGTCTACCTTTAAAGTCTGGAATGTTCCTTACCCACCCTGCTATACTAACCCAACTAACCCATGCTCAACTGTGGGTAGGAAAAGCCTCAGGGTACAATCACAAGGCCGACAGAAACAAGTGGCTTATGTCAGTGAGGTCAGGTCAAAGGAAACTCAGCCTGCCTGAATGCTTCTACTTCCCTTTCCACTCCTTGCTTCAACCCCGCCTTCAGTCCTTTAGGCAAATCTGTGCGCACCTAAGACCACCCAAAGAGGTCCACGGCACTGGCAGCTTCTGTGTGAACTGCTGCTCAGCTTTAGGGTGGCCACTCGCCCTCATGAATCTGCATTTGGCTGTGCAGCAGGACCCCTGAGCTGAGTTAAGGGGCCAGAAATGGGGAGAAGAATGAAGTTATCTTTATTTTATTTTTTTTTAATTTTATTTTGACTTTATTTTACTTTACAATACCGTATTGGTTTTGCCATACATTGACATGAATCCACCATGGGTGTATATTAGCTCCCAATCCTGAAGTTATCTTTAAATATTAATAAAACTGGCCATGTTTGATTTTCTAAAGATAATTGGGTTCCACCAGAAGCAGAACTTAAGAACTTGAGTGCAACCAGTTTGGAGGACTGTCATCATTGGCTGAATGCTGCTCCTGGTGTGAGAAACTCCACCCACATTGGCTGAATACTCTTCTTGGCATAGGTAACTGTGTGGCACTGCTAGCCCCTCCCTTGAGCTTGGGGCTCTACTGACATTTTAAACTGCATGATCCTTTGTGAGCGGGCTGCCCTGGGGAACTGTAAGCTCTTCATCAGCGTACTGGGTCTCTAGCCACTAGAAATAAAACAATGGCTCCCCCACTTTACTGTGTCCACCAAACATGTCTCCAGACATTGCCAAGTGTTCCTGGGGGCTGGGGAGGAGAGCGGGGAAAAGGGTAGCAAAATCACCCCACTGTTGAGAACCACTGAGTTAACGGTGGCCAACCATCCAGGTGTGCCCAGGACTCTCTGATTTTAGCACTAAAAGACACCACTCAAGTCAGTTGCCCACCCCAAATATATTCTCTTTGAGAGCTAAGAATAGCTTATGAGCCACTGAAAAGCCTTGTGTTTTTCCAGAAACCCAAGCCCAGACCCAGACAGTGTAGGGAATCTTGGAATGGAGCCATGGATAAAACGGTTTTTGAGACATCCCACCCAAGGGGTCTGGGGAGGTCTGAGCACACACTCCACTAGACTGACAGCTCCATGAGGGAAAAAGACCAAGTGTCTCTTTCCCCAGTGACACCCTTAGTGCCCTAAAGTACAGGAAACATGATCAGTAAGTACTGTTGTTGATCAAGTGGTGGATGGATGGATAGATGGGTGGATGGGTGGATGATGAATAGATGGATGAGTAGATGGTTAGATGAATTGGTGGATGGATGGACAGATGTACAGACAGATGTATAAGTCTAACTAAGGGATGACAATTAGGTTGTCCAGTCTTTCTAAACCTCAGCGTGCCTCCACCCATCAAATGTAAAAACTAACACCTTTTGTGTAGAATTGCTGGGAAGCTTGAATGAGAAACTGAACTGCTGTGTGTGGCTTCCAGCATCAATATGCTTAATGTAGTGCCTAGCACATAGTAAATGCTGGCTCCCTTCTTCCTTTTCTGGCTTCCAGAGAACTAGTTAAATTTAATTAAATGATCTGAAACATGAGGAGAGGCAGGAGAGGCCTCCGCAATGCTCACAACACAGACAGGCAGGGGCAAGGATGATTGCAGATGCTCTTATCTTTTATTTTTATCTCACGGTCATCATTTCAAATTGTTCCTAATTCAGATAATGGATCCAATAAATGAGATCCCACAGTGTCCTGCCAAGTGCACTCTGTCTTGCCTGTCCTGGCATCTGGGAACCCTTCATAACCAGCCCTCTACGCATCAGGCCAGTTCTGCCTCTGAGTCATTCGGTCCCTCTCATGGCTTGGATCACAAGGAGTTAATCTTCCCACCCACCTTGCAGTCCAGAGAAAGAAGAGCGCAGAAAGCAATAGCTCAGGCTGTACTCAGCATTTTGAAACTGGGGACTTTTGCCTTGGTTCAGCCAGGGACCCCAAACCTATGTCCTTCTCAAGATCAGCAGGTGACCTTGGACTAAAGACCTCTTTGAACTCTACCCCCCAAAAAATGGGTGGGGGCATGAAGGAGAAAGAGGAGAAGAAAGAAGAGAGAGAGAGATTTGTATGAACTGATTCCAAGTCCATCACTAGGCTGCCACCCACCCTCGAGCCCTCTCTGGTTTGTGGAACACCCCTGGCTCCTTCCCACCTCCGGGTTTCCTATCTGCTGTTGCCCAGCACAGAGCAAGTCAAATGAGTCATCTCCTCAAGGGAGCCCTTTCTGATTCCCACCTGACCCCAGACTAGAGACCCAAGTACTTTTCCATAGTATATTTTGTTGTATTATAATTTCAAATGTTTGTGGAATTACATGCTTGATGCCTGCTATGGGCTAAATTGTGTCCCTCACAGCCCCGCAAATTCCTATATTGAAATTCCTAGCCCCCAATGTGATAGTATTTGCAGATAGGGCCTTCAGGAGGTGATTAGGTTTAGAAGAGGTCATGAGGGTGGTGCCCCAAGATGTCCTTAAAACAAGAGGAAGAGAGACTAGAGCTGGCGGTCTCACGCGTGCTTTCTGCCGTATGAAGACACAGTGAGAAGGTGGCTGTCTGCAAACCGGGAAGAGAGCTCTCACCAGGAAATGAATCTTGATCTTGGATGCTCAGCCCCCAGGAATGTGAGAAATAAAGATCTGTTGTTTAAGTCGCCCAGTCTATGGTATGTTGTTCGGGCAGTCAGAGCTGATTAAGACAATGTTTGCTGACCTCAGAGACACCAAGTCTGTCTTGTGACTGTCCCTTGATCACTCCCGGGCCTCCGGGAGACCGACGGCACACCTGAACTTGATAAGCAGAGGAGGGTTTATTTACCCAAAGGAGTGAGTGCAGGGGATGTAACCCAGAACTTACCACCCTAAGCCTAAAGGGAGGAAGGGATCACTGGGGATGCCATGAATGCGAGAGCGATGGCAAATCAGCCTCCTAGAGAGCAGCAGTGATCGCCAGTTGTGGAGCTGTACGGGGCCCAGAGAGGGAGCCAGAGGAGGAAGCGGCTGGCTGCTCCCTCTCTCCTTCCCCCAGTCTCGTGCCAGGACGCCCTGTTGTCCAAGCCCCAACAGAAGCCAGGGGACACTGGAGCCCGGTGCCTCCCACATAGGTCCTCCTTCCAGGGCTGGAGCAAGGTGGGGACAAGCAGAGCACAGGTCTGAAGGGGCAAGCAGAGGCTACCTGGAGCACTCCCCTCGCACTCGGCACAGTTAGGAGCACAAGTGTGAAATCAGTCTTGTGAACGCGTGACCATTCTGACCCCAGTCTTCTCTCCTGTGCCTGGAGTCTGCCAGTAAAGGCAGGTCTTACGGTGTTGTGCACCTTCCTCCTTTGCTTTAAAGGAAAAATGCAGAACTGATTCCCATACTCCAGTCTTGCTACCCTGTGCCTTTTGACAATCAACGCCGTTTTGGTGAAAAACCACAGGAACTGCCACCTGCTCCAAAGCCATCTGGTTAGTGTTCCCGATTTAGACGAAGATAGACACGTTTTCTTGGGTACCTGTCTCTGAGTCAAGGTCTCCCATATGCCTGCTCCACATGAATGTCATCTAAAGAGGCCAAACTCTCTCCTTGGAGAGAATCTGATTTCTTCCCCTCCCCAACCACCTATTCACCCCACATGTATTTATCTAAATACATTTCTCTATTCAGGGCATAGTGGGTAAGGGCTCAGCTGGGCTTGAGGGCCCAGCTTGATGGCTTGATGGGCAAGCTGGTATGATGGCCATGGAGGCTCATTGCTCAGACCTTCTGCTGTGGAGGCACAGTTGCCCGGCAGCTCCAGCGGCCACCTGTAGGGGTGTACCATGTTCATCTTGAGGCTACACTTCTCCCAGGCTGTGCCACCCAGTGACTGGGCGCAGCACAGCACCAGCCCTTTCCCACAGAACACGCACTTTATCTGGAGGATTCCTTACTGGCCTGGCCTAAGTGTTCTTAGACCTGTACTGTGGTCTAGGGCCCTTCCTCCTAATTCTCCTCTCAAAGGTGTCAGACTTAGACGTCCAACCTGAAGGCTCGTCTTACCTCTTCTTGCTTCCTCCTTCCACAGGCAAGTCCCCACTGAATCTTCTGCTTGTCTAATCCCATCTTAATATCTGCTTCTTGGAGATATTGGGTTGGCCAAAGAGTTCGTTTGGGTTTTTCCATAGTATCTTACAGAAAAACCCAAATGAACTTTTCAGCCAGTCCAACACAATTCATCACATAAGGTCTGGCAGTTTGCCAAACTGAATAGGCTACTGATGCCCACAGGCAGATGTTTGCATAGGTTTGCAAGCCTGTCAATGCAAGGATGCTTTCATTTATTTTAATTATTTTTAAGAAAGAGGATGAATGGGGTTGGGGCTTGGGAGCTGAAGAGAGCAGGCTGGTAGAGGAAATGACGTGAGTACTGTCTCTTTACCCAGCCTCAGCAGCTGCTTTTGAGCCTGCTTGGAAGGAGGGGAAATGGCCAAAAGTTGAAGGAGCTTCATCGAAGAAAGACTGAGAAGCGGAGCATAAGCATGACCAAATGTGGGGAAAATGACAGTCTCACACACAGTTGGTCACTGACCACAAGGCACTGGCAGAAATGGCTACATCCAGTGGAGCAGTGTTTTCATAGAAGACTGTATCAGTTAGCTATTCCTGTATAACAAACAACCCCAGCATGCCCAAATTATTAATTTTTACTTTTTTTAAGTTTTTTTTTTTTTAATGTGGACCATTTTTAAAGTCTTTATTGAATCTTTTACAATACTGCTTCTATTTTATGTTTTGTTTCTTTGGTCATGAGGCATGCACAACCTTAGCTCCCCAACCAGGGATAGAACCCACACCCCCTCCATTGGAAACTAAAGTCTTAACCACTGGACTGTCAGGGAAGTCCCTCATTATTTATTATCTTAAAATGACAATAGTTCATTATCGCTTACGTGTTTACAGGTCAGGTTGACTTTGGCTGATTTAGGCTAGGCTCCACTGAGGTACCTCAGAAGCTGGGAGAGGTCCAATGTGGCTGGAGTTCAGAAATCAGGGAAAGAAGTGAGTTAAAGGGCTAGGGGAGTCAGGCCAGACCATGCATGGCCTCCAAAGCCTTTGTAAGATATTTGATTTTTATTCCAAGAGAAGATGGACTCACTGAAAGGTCTTTAGTAGAGATGTGACACAATCTGACTTGTGTTTTCTTCATTCTCAAGCGCTTTGGAGAATGGGTTGGAGCTGACAAGAGTAGAAATGGCAGATCTATGAGGAGGCAATAGCTGTGTTTCCAGCAAACGAAATGGGGACCTGGAGAAGAAATGGAAGGGACAGATCTGAGGGTTGTTTGAGAAATAAAACCAATAGGACTAGGTAGAAGATGAGAGGCTAAGATCAGGGTGGTGACCTCTTAACTCCAGAAGCTGCTTTCCATTCAGGACATTCTAATTTTTCTACAACCCGTATCCAATAGTCCAAGGAAGTCATGGAAGACTGTCTTGGCAGCAAAGAAAATAAAACAGACTCCAAGCTAAAATCCACCCAACACTGACACAAACTTTTTCATTTTGCCAGCTCAGTGTGGGGTGAACTACAAAGGATTCTGAAATCACAAAGACCAGGGTTCTGATTGCACCTCTGACCCTCATTAGCTGGAGAATGCGGGTGACCTATTTTAATTTTGTTGAGCTTCAATATCTACATCCATAAAATGGGAATTAAAACTCCCACTTTTTGGGGTAGCTTTAACCTGGGGTGATTGGGTCAGATGATAAATATAAAAATGTTTACAAAGCACTATACGTAGACTATAAAATACTAGTTAATTTGGTGCAATGATAAGAAAAATCATTCTCTTAAGAGAGTACATTTATCTAGAACACTGGTTTCTGGCAATGCCTAGTTCTATATTTACTCATTCCCCCAAAAAAGAGATATTGCTCCTTGGGTCTTTGTTGTAATGTTACATACTTAAAATGTAGGGGACAAAACCTCCCTCTGTGACTTGGTGGTAAAGCCATTTCAAATGGAAGAGCACAAAGTATCCTATTTTGAGGACAGTTTTCTCCACTCAGAAAACCTGTCACTGGTGACCTGTCGCCTCGTCTACAGTCCTCTTTGATAAATTACACAGGTGTTGGAGCCACAGGAGAGCACATGTTCAATGCAAAATGGGATCAAAAGAGGCCAAGCGAGGGGCAGAGCTGGTCCTGAGTGTAGGCATAGTGTCAGGAAGAGAGCATTTCACTTAGAGATGACGCATAACAGTTAAGTAAAAAAGGGAAATTCATTGACATGAAATAGCACAGACAGGCATTGCTGAATTCTGGGATTTGAACAATATCACCAGCTTCCCTCTATCCTTTACTTCTGCTGCACTGGCTACAGCTCAGATAAGACTTTGCTCTCCCAGGGACAAGCCCAGCAGAAAAGAAAGAAATTCTCTTCTAAGGGACTTCTGGGCAAATTCTGGGCTTCACTCTGACTGAACCAACTTGAGTGTGAATTGTAAGCTGGTGAGGCTAGAAGATGCCTCAAGCTCTGATGGCCCACTTGCCCATGCGCAGGCAGGAGTCCTCATTTGAGGTGACCCAATGGATCTCCCTTTCAACACACTTGTAGGCAAGGGCCTGCCTTTAGACTTCCAAACCAAGTACCACAGCCCATGTGCCACACCACATGTTGCTCTCTGCTTCCTGAGACTGCTCACCTGCCAAGAATCTCAAATAATTCTGGAGTTAGAGAGATGAGTGCACTTATGGCTTTGTTTTTCCAGCACCCTTCACACTTCTTGGGGGTAAAGACAACCTCAGTTTCCCTTCAGAAGGATGCATCTTTCTGATTCTCAATTCAGGGCTTGGGAGAGGTGGACCTCTGCCACCCTCATCCCACTGCTCATTCCCAGAAATGAGCACATGACACTGGTCTGATTAATTATTGTAATACCTGCCCCAAGCTGCAGTGATTAAGTCAAGGATGGGTATGAACCATGTCAGTCAAGGGAGCATCAGATGAAGACCTTCCATGATATTATGTAACAAGAGTTTCTTTCTGCTGAGCCTGCTGCTGCTGCTGCTAGATCACTTTAATCATGTCCGACTCTGTGCGACCCCAGANGTGATTAAGTCAAGGATGGGTATGAACCATGTCAGTCAAGGGAGCATCAGATGAAGACCTTCCATGATATTATGTAACAAGAGTTTCTTTCTGCTGAGCCTGCTGCTGCTGCTGCTAGATCACTTTAGTCGTGTCCGACTCTGTGCGACCCCAGAGACGGCAGCCCACCAGGCTCTGCTGTCTCTGGGATTCTCCAGGCAAGAACATTGGAATGGGTTGCCATTTCCTTCTCCAGTGCATGAAGGTGAAAAGTGAAAGTGAAGTCGCTACTATGGGGTATTAAAGGACTGTCCTTAGCTTTTCATTCTCTCCTCTCATATGACTTTGTAGTGTATGAGTGACTGGAATTTCATTCTTCACCTCCAGGTGACTTGTTTTGGCCAAAGGGAAGTGGTCAGATGTAACAATGTGTTTGCTCTAGGCCAAAGCCTTGAGAGGTACCGCATATTTCCACTTGCACTCTTGGGCTCCCACCCTTTGCCATGAGCAGAACATTTCATGGATAGATGCAGATCCAGAGAGAATATGAAGACATATGGAGTAGACCTGAGCCCAGGAAAAATCCCCAAAGAGCAGAGCTGTCTCAGTCAACCAGCAGAAAGCTGTGAGCCAGAAAAATAAATGCTTGTTGTAGAAAGCCACTGAGTCTTTGGACATCTTGTTATGTAGCATTGCTGTGGGAATAGCTGACTGAGATTCTTGTCAAGCTGGTAAGATATAAACCTAGAGTTGTTAGTGGTCATTGCCCCCAAAATAAGAGAAGAACCTACCTAAAAATGAAGTCAACAGAAAGAAAAAGTCAATAGATAGAAATGAAGAGTGTTTGTATATAAATTTAAATAGGGGCTTCCCGGGTGGTCCAGTGTCTGGGACTCCATGCTCCCAATGCAGAGGGGCTTGGGTTTGACCCCTGGTCAGGAAGTTAGGTCCCACATGCCACAACTAAAAGATCCCATGTGCCCCAACTGAGACCTGGTACAGTCGAATAAATAAATAAAATATTTTTTAAAATAAATTCAAATAACAAATTCTAGGTACTTCCCTGGAAGTCCAGTAGTTAAGACTCCATACTTCCAAAGCAGGGAGCATGGGTTCAGTTCCTGGTCTGGGAACTAGATTCACATGGCAATCAATCAATCAATCAATAAAAATTTTTAAAAATAAAATTCAATGATCAAATGAGTCCACTCTTAGACAATCAGTTCATTAATTCAAAAAATTTCCAACAGTTTTATTGGGCACCATTTATGTTCTAGGCACTGTTTTGAGTACTGGGAAGAGAAGAGTGAACAAAACACACCAAAAATCCTGCCTTCATGGAGCTTACACTCTACTGGCATATATAAACAAAAAAAACAATAAAATATATAGTATGTTAGCGATAAATGCTAAAGAAGAAAATATAAAGCTGAAAGGGGGAATATGAAATCCAATGGGAGGAGTTAGGTTTTTAGAGAGGGTGGCCAAGAAAGGTCTCACTGAGAAAGTAACATTTTAGAAAAGACTTGAGTAAGTCAACAGTTCACACAAAGGGAAGAGAAAATGCAAAGACCGAAGTGAGACCAAGCCTGGCATGATCAAGGAGCATGAGGAGGACAGTGCGGATGAAGCTGAAAGGAAGTTAGAGAGAGGAAGAGGGTGAATAGCGCCTCCCTCCAAATTTCACGATCACCCAGAACCTCAGAATGTGACCATATTTAGAAATGTATTCAGTTAAGATAGGCCACACTGGATTAGGGTGGATCCTAGATCCAATGAGTGGAGTCCTTATAAAAAAAGAAGAGACACACAGGGAGACAATATCAGGATGGAGGCAGAGATTAGCATAATGCAGCCACAAGCCAAGGAACACCAAGAACTGCCGGAACCACCAACAGCTAGGAGAGATGCACGGGACAGTTCCTCCCTCAGAAACTTCAGACGGAGCTTGGCCCTGATGACACCTTAATTTTGGATTCTGGCCTCCAGAACTGTGAGAGAACAAGTTTCTATTGTCTCAAGCCACCCAGTTTGTGGCACTTTGTTATGGCAGCTCTAGAACACTAATACAGAGAGGCGAGAGGAGACACATGTTTGGCAAGATCTGGGACACGGGAGTTACATAGCCTGATTGACATGTTAACAAGATTTCTCTGATCATTGTGCGGAAATTACCTACAGGGGAAGCAAGGGCATAAGCATTTAGAAAGCCACTGCAAAAATCCGAGCAACAGAGAGATGACAGCGACCTACAGGGAATGCTGAGAATTGGACTCTGGATAGATCCAGAGAGCCAGCCAAGAGGTCTTGCTGCCAGTTGGACGTGGGACATAAGAGAAGGAGAGGCATCAAGAATGAAGCCAGGGTTTTAAGCCTGAGTTACAGGATTGATGGCACTGCCATTAATCAAGATGGGAAAACTGTGTCAGAGAGTGAGTTGATGTACAACTGGGGGCGGGTGAATTGGGGCTCTGCTGGGACTTGCTGTGTTTAAGAAACCTGTTCAGCTTCTAAGTGGAGATAGTGCGGAGGCCAGTGGGTACTCCGGAGTGGAATTCAGGGGAGAGGCCCAGGGTGGGGATACAAATTCAGAAGTCAGCAGTAGCATGTGGATGGGATTAGAACTGTGAAGTTGGATGAGATCACATAGGAACAGAGTATGAATAGAAAAGAGAAGGGGCCCAAGGCATGAGTTCTGGAGAACTTCAACCTTTAGAGAGCAAGCGAGTACGGACACTCAGCAGAGAAGATTGGTGTCTGGCAATGGGAGGAGGATCAGGAGAGGAGGCTTCCCAGGAACCATGTCAAGGACAAGGGGATCAACCATGTCAAGTACTACTGATGGAGCACATCAGATAAGGACCTGGATTTAGCCTCAAGGAGGTCACTGCAGACTTAGAGAAGGGCAGATTCAGTGAACAGAAGTAGAAAAACCTGATGAGGGTGGGTTCAAGAATTGAGTGGAATTGGAAGACAGCAAGTATGGATGCATCTTGAAGGAATTCTTGAACCCATCAAGTTTTTCTTTTTCATTACTGTGAATTGCTTATCCAGGCAAAGGAAGGTGGGATACAGGAGGCAAAGGAAGGTATGGAATACCTCCTATGTGCCAGGAACTACATATGCATTATCTTACTTAATTTTAATTTAATAAATGCCCAGAATAAGGATGATTATTAACAGAGTTGTTTATCCATTCATTAGACAAAGTATTTATTGAGCACATACTATGTTCCAGGCATTGAGCTGGGAGCTGGGGATACAGCAGTGAAGAAAGCAAACAATTCCTGCCCTCTTACAGCTTAAAATTTGGTGGGAGAAATCAGACAATTAGTGAAAACAATAATTATTATTACATGACATTAAAAAGAGCTCAGTTTGTTGGGCAGGAGCCAGGAGGTTGCAATTTTCAAGAGAATGTTCAGGCAACGGCCTCCTGGAGGAAATGTTCTTTGGGTAAAGACTGGAAGGAGATAAAGAGGTGAATCATGAAAACCCTTGGGCCAAGAGTACATGAGGCAGAGAGAACAGTGAGCACAGAGGCCCTGAAATTGTGGCTTTCTACATGGGTTTGAAGCCTAGCCAAGAGGCCACTGGACCAGTGCAGAGTGAATGAAGGGGAAAGGATTAACAATGGGGTTAATTACGTTTTTTTTTTTTTTTTAATTAATGGAAGTTACATGCCAAAGGTAACTCACAGCTGCTCTGTCAGCTCCCTTGGTGGAAGGAAGCTCACCTAAAAGACATTTTTAAAATAACTGCAATATTTTACACATGACACAAAAGCCCTTTATAAGCACATTTAAGGGATTGAGTCTTTCCCTTTATTGCCAACCGTTATCAAAAGCGACTTCCAGTAGTACCAGTAAAACCCTAATTCCCCAAAGGTGGAACTGGAAATGAATCTCGGTGCATTGTCACGTGGGAAAGAGGGGCTGGATCTCCAGTTGCAACAGACCAGCCATCCTTTGGCGGTCTGTCCCAGCCTCCACCATGCTGGCCGCTAGGGTGCGTTGCTTCCCACTTAACGTCCTCCTGGTCTTAGCAATCGCAGGGCTCCTCGAAGGTCTCTTAGCACAGAAGTCAAGGCCTTTGCAAAGGCGCGAAGGCAGAGCCAAGGGGAGATGAAACATAGCGGACTTGGAAACGTGATCATGTGGGGCCCAGGGCCAGCCCTAAATCCAGCTCTCGGCCAGCCTCCTTGAGGTAGGCAGCTTGCAGGGTGTATGTATTGACCGAACACATCTCTACTGGGTGAAGACCGCGTGCCAGGCACTGTGCTAGGCGGTGGGGATATATTTTTCATAAAAGAGGCATAGATCTTACACTTGACTAAGAAATCAATACGTAATCCCAAAATGGAATAGCCCAAATGAAGGGAATGGAGTGGTGTGGAGACGGAGAACTTCGGAGCTTGTGTCGGGCGGCCAGGGAAGACCTCTCTCAAGGGGTCTTCAACCTGAGACTTGAGGAGGAGCGGCCAGCCTTGCAAGGAAGGAAGCAGGCAGGCGGGGAGCCAGTGTCAAGACGCTGACGTGATGGAGAACCAGAAAGACAGAGAGGCGTCTTGGTGGGCGAGGCAGGGGGCCAGGTTCTCCGTCTGACATAGGAATCTGGATTTGGACCTAAAAGTGCGTTAGGGCGTGCGTGCTCAGTCGCGTGGAGAAGGCAATGGCGCCCCACTCCAGTACTCTTGCCTGGAAAAGCCCATGGAGGAAGGGGCCTGGTAGACTGCAGTCCATGGGGTCGCGAAAAGTCGGACACGACTANAGGTTCTCCGTCTGACATAGGAATCTGGATTTGGACCTAAAAGTGCGTTAGGGCGTGCGTGCTCAGTCGCGTGGAGAAGGCAATGGCGCCCCACTCCAGTACTCTTGCCTGGAAAAGCCCATGGAGGAAGGGGCCTGGTAGACTGCAGTCCATGGGGTCGCGAAAAGTCGGACACGACTAAGCGACTTCCCTTTCACTTTTCACTTTCCTGCATTGGAGAAGGAAATGGCAGCCCACTCCAGTGTTCTTGCCTGGAGAATCCCAGGGACGGGGCAGCCTGGTGGGCTGCTGTCTGTGGGGTCGCACAGAGTTGGACACGACTGAAGCGGCTTAGCAGCAGCAGCAGCAGCTCAGTCGCGACCCTTTGGCCAGTGGAATCCTAAAGAAGGTCTTTAAGCAGGGAGGGTGCCTCAGTGGCCCCCAGACCTCCATCCCACACACCGCCCCACCGAGAGGCGGGGTCCACGTTCCCAGCGCACCCCAGCTGCGAGGCCGGGCAGGGCCTGGACCTCTCTCCGGCGCCATGAGGGCGAGGCCCCGTGCAACTCTCCAGGACAAGCCGAGAGCACACCGCTCCGCCTGGCCCCCAGCCACTCCGGCGCCTCCTCTGGGGAAGACAGACGACACGCTGCGACGCCGCGCAGCGGAGCCCACGCAGGAGCCTGCGTGGACGGATCCACGTGGAGGGGGGCCGGGGACCCCCAGTCAATGGCCGACGACAGCCGCCAGCCGGATGAGTCACGACGCCTTCAGAGGACGCGGGCCGCCAGCCTTGGGGAGCCGCTGGAATTCCTCCCCCACAGAATCCATCAGCTCAAAACAAACGAAAAATGCTTGTTTGACACCACTAAGTTGCGGAGGAGAACGCATTTACGCAGCTTTAGGGGACCAGAACAAAGGTCTGTGTCGAGCGTAAACTGGCCGGAGGCATAAACACTTCGACTAGACGTTTCCATTTCCTTTAAGTCTAGAGCCAAAGCACAGGACCCCGAGATAATGCAGAATGCGCTTTCTCCCCGGCCTGAGTGAAAACTTTCCTGCCCGAGGAACCCCCCAACCCTCACACTCGGGCGACTGACGGGCGGAAGAACCTCTCCCGGCCGTCGGGAGCCGCCCCGCCTCCGCTGGGGTGGGCGGGCCTCGCGGCGAAGACCCAGGCTCTCCAAGAACGACGCCGTCGGCCCGGTGGCCCTGCACTGCGCGTGCGCCGGACGGGAGGCTTTCACTCTCTAGCGCTTTTGGTTTATTCGTCCAAGGACGCGTCCACCTTAATTTCATATAGGTAGCAAAGCATTTTTCAAAAGTAATTCTTTTTTCCATGATATGTCGCTTTTCGTCCCTTCAGTGTTTTTGCTTCCTTTTAAATGTCGTTTGCTATTTTGCCTGCTTTTAGCATTTTAAAGACTTTTTAAACGCCTTTTCATCCAAATACATCCATCTTAATGGGCTGAAAATCCTTGAAAGGCTGAAATGTAGCTAAGCAATATAAAAATATAACCAACATAAAAGGCTGTTGCTGGCCTTCAAGGAGCAGCTCCCGGCTTCAATGTCTCATCTCTGGGCCATAAAATTCAAAACCCAGAATGCAAAATTCATTCCTGGTGGTGATAAGACACATTAGTCATTTTTTTTCTTCTATTATTACAAAAAAATGCGTGTTGATTGTAAAAACTGTAGAAAACACATAAGCTAAAAGATAAAGGAGGAAGAGAAGGAGAAGGGCAGCAAAAAAAAAAAAAAAGAGAGAGAGAGAGAGCAGGGTGAGAGACTAGCCAGAAAGATATTATTGCCCAGAAAGATACAATTTCTCAGTAATACATCTTGGTAACCTATCAGGTCTTAACATGCTCATCTGGTGCCAAGCCAATCTCTCTTGTTTTTGTTCAGCCAACTGCTGTATAAATACTGGTTAACCATCTACTAGACACCAGGCTCTGTATTAGGCAATGAAGCTACCACGGCAAACAGGCAATTATGATACAGCCTGATACCTGTCACGGGCTGGGGTGTGGGCACAGGGCACAGTAGGGACACAGGGGAAGGCCCCTGACTCTGCCAGTTTAGGGAGTCAAGGAGAGACATCCATCTAGAACTTCTGAGATGGGTAGGAATCAGCCAGCAATGCGAATGGCAGAGGTGTGGGGGCTGGGTTGGAGGGGAAGTGCAGCAGGTGACCCCCACACTGGAGGAACTGAAGGGGGATCAAACGGTCGGAGCCTAAAGGAAGGGAAAGCTGGGCACATGGCCGGGGAGACACACAAAAGGTGAGCTATGAAGGCCCTTCATCCCAAGAGAATGCAGACCCATCGTAAAACTGGCAGTAGTGAAGGCAGCAAGAGAAGTCAGGAGGATTCTTCACTCACCACCCTGGCCAGAGATGCTAGAGGTCTGTGGAGAGAAGGGAAGAAGGAACAGACTGGAGAGACATTAAGGAGGCAGAATCATCAGGACTTGGTGAGTGACTGGGGGTGACTGGGGGTGAAGGGGAGAAGGAAGTCAAAAGCGACATGTGGGTTTCCATACAGAAAGTGAAAGTGAAGGTAGCTCAGTCGTGTCCAACTCTTTGTGACCCCATGGACTCTACAGTCCATGGAATTCTCCAGGCCAAAATACTGGAGTGGGTAGCCTTTCCCTTCTCCAGGGGATCTTCCCCACCCAGGGATCGAACCCAGGTCTCCCGCCATTGTAGGTGGGTTCTTTACCAGCTGAGCCACAAGGGAAGCCCATAGAGACATGTAGATACGTGTCCATACAGACACACAGATATATATTCATAGTCTTAGTCACTAAGATAACAGACACCAAGGACTGGGGTGGGGGAGATTTTGAACACTGGGAGCTCCAGGTCTCTGTGGGATTCCAGCTGGAGCTTCACAGTGGGGAGGTGAAGGTAGTTTGAGTTTCTGTGCTTTATGGATGGTTTTCAGGCCCCCTGCATAGCATCTGTCCCTATCAAACTTCTCCACCTGGGTAATTAGCTGTTTCTCTGTTTGGATACTGGGTTTGGACTCTCACCTAATTCCGAAGCAAATGGTTGCAGAGGTAAAGCTAAACAGCTTACTGTTTTAGCCATACGGTATCGACATTCAAAACAAACAAAATCTAAGTACTGGATTCAGATAGGTATTTGACATTATAGACCCCTCCACGCAAAGCATCTGCCACCCCAAGGACATGTCCCTCTCCCCTTATTCAAGGAACCCGGGACCAAGGGATCCACATCACCAAGTCGGCAACATGCTGGGGCTCAGAAAGCCCCACCACTTAGTGTCATTCAGGTTAGGCTGAGAATAACAGTCCATGAGGACAATATCCATGTTCTACAGCCGGCTGAAGACTCAGCTCCCAGTGGCTACAGGCATCTTACAAAGAAGAAAGGAAGATGAAGGATGTGAAAAAGAGGCTGTCAGGACTCAGGAAATAGGCTCTGATGATTTGACAGTGTTTTACTCAAATAATAGCCTGGGGATGGCACCTTTTTGTGCTAAGAAGCTATGCTATGTCTGCTGTTTTGTTTCTCCCCTCCCCACCCAGGTGTAGGAGAGACCAGAGAAGATTCGTGTTCAACTCTTTCTGACCCCAGGGACTGTAGCCCACCAGGTTCCTCCATCCACGGAATTCTCCAGGCAAGAATACTGGAGTGGATAGCCATTCCCTTCTCCAGGGGATCTTCCCAACACAGGTCTGTTGCATTGCAGGCAGATTCTTTACCATCTGAGCCACCAAGGAAGCCCCAAATATGTCAAACCCTGAGTAATTCAGATTTTGTGGGCACTTTAAGATCTTATAGAAAGATAATATAAATAGATAATTTATATGGGCCAATACAAGTGGTAAAAAAGCCTATGGAAAAAATCCATACTATTAAATTTTAATGCAGGCTAAAGCAACCTTGACACATTATTTTAAATCTGCCAAATTTGGCAAAATTTCACAATACAAACAAGATGTAATTCGGGCCAAGTTGGAATGAAAGTAGAACCTCATTCACTAAGAGTGCCATTATAAATTACAGTGACCTCTTTGGAAAGCACTATTATAAGACATTCCTGATCATTTCATTCCTGGAAACTTAATCTAAGCAAAGAATTCAACAAAAGCAAAAAGCTATATGTCACAAATATGTTTATTACTTTTTCAGCTATTACAGGAAAATAACAGCACCTAAACCATCTAAATGTCCAATGTTAGAGAACTGCATTGTAAATTGTAACATATCCACCAAAAATGACATCTGAAAAGCTGAGGAGAATTTTTAAATGCTAAATGATGTGTAGTCTTGGGGGAAAAAAATGGGATACAGAATTATATGTACCATGCTTTCTCACCATAAGCAAGAACTAAATTTTTTTCCCTATGAACAAAAATGTCCCATATATTTCAAGACAGCAGGAACCAATAATATCTGGGAAACAAGTAGAGGTTTGTGTTGAATTCCATTTCTCTGCTACTTTTTCTCCCTTGCCAGTCATGTAAGAAAGTCACACCTTCTAAATCTTGTTCCTTCCTTAGCAAATTGAAGGAAAAAATGAGTGGAAGGAAGGAAGGAAAGAAAGAAAGAGAAAAAAAAAAAGAGAGAGACAATAAGGAAAACACTTTCCTAACTATAAAGTACCATACAAACAAAATGTTCCAATGAGATGGAAATAACAGAAAGCTAAGGGATGGTACAACAGGAAGTTGGAAGACTAGTAAATAGCAGGGCTGAAGACCTAAGATTTTAAACAACTTCAGGATGTGTGCATGTGTTTATGAGCTAGTTTTGAAGTGAACTTTGCTGGCAGAGTTTTTAAAATTGAAAGACTACATTTACAACTTAATCTATCCCCTCCAAGCTATCTTTTAACAATGTGAAAAAAGTTTCTTTAATTTTCCATGTTTTGGGTAGTTCTTACATGGTGGCACAATATTCTCAATCAGTTAAACTGTCTGAATAAATCTGATTTAGGAATGTGCAGAATGTGCAGTTTGGAAGTGAGAGTGAAGAAGTAGTATAATTATCACAGTGTCTTAACACAAATGTTGTTGAATGAATGAGTGAATGAAGGAGCAAATAAATAAATTATGCATGAGAGCCAGGAAGGATTTTTTTTCCTTCAAACTCTTACCTGTGGCATGTGGAATCTAGTTGCTTGACAAGGGATTGAACCCAAGTCCCCTGCATTGGGAATGTGGAGTCTCAGCCCTAGACTACCAGGGAAGTCCCCCAGGGAGGATTATTTTAATCACAGTGGTGGGCTTATGGATAACTGGGTGTCATGGACAGAGCACAACTTCAGAAATTCCAGGTTAAGATGGTGATTGAAATTGCATCTCAAAAATTCCCAGCCCTGACAATAAGGAAAAAAAATAAAAATTCCCACCCCTGACATATAAAACAATGAGTAAAAGAGTTAAACAAGCAAAAAAAGAGAGAGTCATCAGTAGTATTCAAATAAGACCAAAGGAGTAAACTGAAGAAAGATAAATTAAGAAAAGAAACAAAAATTATGGAGCAAAGCAGAAAAGACAACATGGCATGGCTCTCAGGCCACCATCACCCAGAAGTTCTACCTGTAAATCAGCAAAATCCAGGGAAGTTTTACTGAATCCCCTAATTCTTACCTTTTTCTCTTCTGATACAGAAGTAGGGGAAAGAGTTGCTGGGAAGAAATAGGAAGACGGTAGGAAACAACAGAGAAAAGTGAACAGAGAAAAGAAGGCTCTAAACCTATATGCTGAATCGGAAAAAAAAAAACTGACAGGCTCTATACAGTCAACAAAAACAAGACCAGGAGCTGACTGTGGCTCAGATCATGAACTCCGTCTAGTCAAGGCTATGGTTTTTCCAGTGGTCACGTATGGATGTGAGAGTTGGACTGTGAAGAAAGCTGAGTGCCAAAGAATTGATGCTTTTGAACTGTGGTGTTGGAGAAGACTCTTGAGAGTCCCTTGGACTGCAAGGAGATCCAACCAGTCCATTCTGAAGGAGATCAGCCCTGGGTGTTCTTTGGAAGGAATGATGCTAAAGCTGAAACTCCAGTACTTTGGCCACCTCATGAGAAGAGTTGACTCATTGGAAAAGACTCTGATGCTGGGAGGGATTTGTGGCAGGAGGAGAAGGGGATGACAGAGGATGAAATGGCTGGATGGCATCACTGACTCGATGGACATGAGTCTGAGTGAACTCCGGGAGTTGGTGATGGACAGGGAGGCCTGGTGTGCTGCAATTCATGGGGTCGCAGAGTCAGACACGACTGAGCGACTGAACTGAACTGAACTGAACACATAATTCAGGACAGCAAAGAAAAAGCAGATCTTGTGCTGAAAATTGAATTAATGAAATAAAAGATGTGCTACAATTAAAATGACAAATATCTTAAAACTGTTACAGAGAAACTAACAGATATGGAAGACAAAAAAATATCCAACATATGGATGTTTGATTCCTTAAATTGATACCCCAACATTTAAGATATACTTAAAGACCACACGCTACAAATAATTTTCCTGTGATAGAGGAATGATTTTTTAATCTCTAAGAGCACAATCCATGGCAGGAAAATTTTATTCAGAATGCTCATATATGTTCCAGTTAAATGGGAATTATATAGAATCAGAAAGAATTGTTCCAATAGGTAATGAAGTAAACTACCCACAATGAAGAAAAAAAATTCTAGCTATCCTCAAAAAATTCCATAGCAGCACTCAATGCCAGAACACAATAGGATCCTGTCTATAAAGTTTTAAGTGAGAGACAGTGTGTCTTAAGAAGGTTGCACCCAGTCCACGATGTTGTTCAAGCAATACAGAACCCATAAGTCATTCTTGAAACAGTGACTTCAAAATGAAATTTAGACAATTGAGATGACCGTAAATAAATTATTGAGGAATGCAAAAGACATAGGAAAGGGGCTAGTCATAAGCATTGAATCTATTTAAATATAGAACCAACAGTAAATGTGCTTTACTATGGTTACTATTTACTATGGTTTTACTACACCCTGCTTCTTTAACTTACATGTAGAGTAAATGCAAGGCTGGAAGAATCACAAGCTGGAATCAAGACTGCCAGGAGAAATAGCATCAACCTCCGATACAGATGATACCTCTCTAATGACAGAAAGTGAAGAGAAACTAAAGAGCCCCTCGATGAGGGTGAAAGAGGAGAGCTTAAAACTCAACATTCAAAAAACTAAGATCATGGCATCTGGTCCCATAACTGCATAGCAAATAGAAAGGGAAAAAGTGAAAGCAGTGACAGATTTTATTTTCTTGGGCTCCAAAATTATTGTAGACAGTGACTGCAGCTATGTAATTAAGACACTTGCTCCTTGGAAGGAAAGCTATGACAAACCTAGACATAGCTAGGTCTGTCATTAAAAAGCAGAGACACCACTTGGGAACAAAGGTCTCAATAGTCAAGGCTATGGTTTTTCTAGTAGTCATGTATGGATGTGAGAGTTGGACTATAAAGAAGGCTGAGCTACAAAGAATTGATGTTTTTGAACTGTGGTGTTGGAAAAGAGTCTTAAGACAGCAAGGAGATCAAACCAGTCAATCCTAAAAGAAATCAATCCTGAATATTCATTGGGAGGACTGACGCTGATCCGAAGCTCAAATACTTTGGCCACCTGAAACGAAGAGCCGACTTACTGGAAAAGACCCTGATGCTGGGGAAAACTGAAGGTAAAAGGAGAAGGGAGTGGCAGACGGAGATGGTTAGATAGCATCACGGACTCACTGGACATGAATCTGAGCAAACCGCAAGAGATAGTGGAGCCTGGCTGCAGTCTATGAGATCACGAAGAATCAGATATGATTAGCACTCAACAACAATGGTTACTATGAGAAATAGATTTATATAAGTGAATATGTAATATATAAATACATATATTTACTGAGCGTGAAGCTCAGAAAATTAAAAACAATCATAGTATAACTTGTTAAAAATCAGGAAGCAGGGGACTTTCCTGCTGGTCCAGTGGCTAAGACTGTGCACTCCCAATGGAGGGGGCCTGGGTTCGATCCCTGGTCTGGGAACTAGATCCCACACACAACTAAAGATCTAGCATGCCAAATGCTATAGTTAAGATCTGGTGTGATCAAACAAATTAATTAAATAATAATAAATATTAAGAAAAAATCTGGAAGCAAAAGAAGTGATAGGAGAAAATGCACAAATATCAATGCTCCCATCTTTCTTGATAAGGATTAATTATATTAGTTACAAAAAAACCCAAAACATGTAGTTTTACAAATCCCTAACCACTTAGTTTACATTTCTTTTCTCTCTTTCTCTCCCTCCTTTCCTCCTTTTTTTAAGGAATATTTTATTCTATCTTTTGTAGTAAAGACGTTTATTTAAAATTCAACAGTTCTTTCCATTTCACAATAATCTCTTTTCTTGCATTGAATTTAAATAAAGGTAAATTATCAAATTGAATACTCAATAAAAATAGTATATCATTTTAATAAACTGTATATATGCTCTACTGTATACGTATACGTAATACGCAAAAATATGTGCATATATTCACTCCGTGTTCACTAAGGTTAATCCTGAGTGGTAGGATTTTGCGTTTTTTCTGCGACCTTTGATCCCTTTAAAATAAGCACGTTATCTGTTTTGAAAGACAACAGATGGGTTGTATTCTTGTACTAATACCTGAAGTGTCAGAGGCGGAGAGAGGAAGGAGGAGAGGACGTCGGTGGAGAGAGAACAGAGGCGAGAAAGGGGCAGGGAGCCAGGAGGAGAGGGGAGGAAGGAGGGACGAGAGAAGGGGAGCCGCAGGGAGCTCAGACCGAGGAAGAGCGGAGAGTGCGGAGCAGTGGGGAGGGCGCGGAGCCGGGCGCCGGAGACCAGCAGGAAGTGCCGCTTGGCCGCAAGCTGACCTACTTTTCTTGGGCCGATTTGTTTGCCGCCAAAGCTACTGTGGAGACAGCCCGGTCCTCGGTGAGACTCGCAGGAAGCCAAGCCGGATGCCGGCCTCGGCCTCGGCCTCCTCCTCCCTCGGCGCAGAAGGCTGTCAGTTTCACCCACTCGTTTCCCGGGAAAAGCCGGAATCCCTTCGCGGAGCTGAGGCCAGGCTTCTCTTAGAAATCACGGGGCTCGTCTATAAACCTGAGTCCCTGCATGAGATCTCTGGCCAGAAAGCAGTCTCCCTTCTCCCTGGGGCAGGACTAGACCCTTGTGTTCTGGGACCCTCCCCTGATGTCCCCTCCAGGTCCAAGTTCAGGTTGTCAGCTCAGCTATGCCGTCTTCCATCTGTGTCCTTGGGCAAGTCACTTGACGCCTTGGAGTCTCATCTTTCTTGGTTTCTTTATTTATTTAGCTGCACCAGGTCTTAGTTTCGGCATGCAGGATCTTTAATCGTGGCTTGTGGGATCCAGTTCCCCGACCAGGAGCTGAACCCTGGCGCCCTGCCTTCGGAGGACTGAGTCTTAGCAGCTGGACCAGGAGGGAAGTTCCTATTTAGAGACTCAGAATAAGCAACTCCTGAGATGCAGAGGAGATGATGGGTGCCAGAGCTTTAGGTGAAATACCTCTCTTAGCTTCTCAGCAGCAGTCGCCAGGAGGAAAATTGAGACGGGTATAAGCAGCACAGCTATGAGTAGACATTTGTCACTGGGGGGTCATACAAGGTGGGGGGGGGTTCCATGCCTCCTTTTATGGTTAATATCTTCATTTCTTCTGGGAAAATTACCTCTCCTACACTGTGCTGTCTTGGGTGACTGAAAAAGTCTCTCACCCTCCCCAGGCCAAGGAGTGCCCATGACCCCACTGGCCAATTGGACTTTTGTCCCCAGGGCTTGGAATCATGAAGGGAACATGCAAGGACAGAAGAAAGCAATGATACCAATAATAGTAACAGTAATAACAACAGTGGGGCTTTTTTCTTTCTAGCAGTGGTACCCTATCTAGGTTATTATTGCGTCCACCACCAGCACCACCATCTGGGTTAACGGGTATTAGAGTTTCCTTAGCAAGATTCCCTATCTAGTGCAAGGGCTCTGAACCTGGGGTCCCAGGGCTGCGTTTCCTGGAACTTTGTGGCCCTCCGAAATAGTGTGTGCAACTGTGCATCTTTCAGAGAAGAGTGGTCTATAGTTTTAATCAGACTCTGACGGGTTGATTACATCAAGTAGGTTAAGATTTGCTAATGTAGCAAGTGAAAGTATTTCAGGCATCCTAGTGGACAAACTCTTCTGAAAACTACCCAAATTCTTTTGTATATTCCAGTCTCATTCTCAGGACACTACCGTCTGTTAATCAGCTTTCCCGTGTGGCTTGCCTCCAGGGAGAGAATACAGTGAGCAACTGATGGGGGTCCCTTGGCTCCACTTGAGATCTGTGTTACTCACCACAAAGTAAAAAACAGGGACATGAGGAAAGGAGGGAAAGAATTCTCCTAGGCAGTCCCAGGTGCACAGATCACAAAACATGGGGGATAATAACTATTAGTATTTGTTGAGCCTGTGTTCCAGATGCTTTCATATGTTATCTTATTTAATCATAACAGACCAGGGAGAAGGAAATTATTACCCTCATTTTTATATGAGGACACAAAGGTTTATATAGAACTTTAAAAATTTCCTTGGTTTCACACAGCTGCATGGCTTCCAAAACCATGTGTTTTCATGCTGCCCAAAACAACCACAAACCACAGCCAAAGAAGGGTAATCACGTGTTGGTCGTGTGGTAACTTTGGTTATGGTGCTACTGTCTTGATCCCCCTTTCACGTTTCCAGCAATGGACCTGGGTTCAGGACTGTGAACCCAGGCGTGGCTGTATGGTATTCACCCCCAGACAGAGAGACTGACTGATGGGTGAAAAGATGACCCAAGTTGGAACCATCAGAGTTCTTCCCTGGATTGTTTAAGTGGGGACAGCCCTTTGCTTCGTGGGTTTTGGAAAAAACTAATCTTCAAGAAGAGAGAATAAAGTCAGTCAGAAACCAGAAGAGATGAGAGATGGGCAGCAGGACTCCAGTAGCTCTGGGCCTCCAGGTCCAGCTCTACAAGGTCTCCTTGGCATTCTATGAATGTCTCTCCTAAAAGCTTGGACAGATGAGGCAGTCAGTGGAAGCACAATAACCATAAACTGCATAGTCACCTATCACCACATTTATTCTCGGCATCAAAACTCTAAGGTAAGTGCTATTCTTTTACAAAAAGGAGAGAAATGAGGGGCAAAGTGGTTAAACACATTTGCCCAGGGTCACACAGAGGCGAGTGGCAGGGCTCCAACTTAATCTCCATGTCACACTGCTTTCCTTCAACATCATGGAGGTACGCGCCAGTGTCTGAGTCCTACCTGTGAAGGGAGGGATGTTATGCCTCAGTTCGGGGAGGGAGCTGCAAGTAGCTGAGACACCTCCACTGTGGAAGATTTGTCCCAGAAGAGGGACTCCTCCTTGCTCTCCTAGAGAACCAATGTACTGGTCAGTATTCTGCTGGAACAAACCACTCCAAAAATTTTGGCGGTTTACAACAACAAAGAGTCCTTCTCGCATCAGGTTCACAGCTCCACTCAGCTCTGATCCATGTCTTCTCACTCCAGGACCCAGGCTGAAGGAGCAGCCAGCATTTGGAATGTGATTTGATGGCAAGAGGGCAAGCCAAATTGGGCGAGATCATTGAAAGCTTCTGCTGGGACACAGCCTGGATCATGTCCACTCACATTCCACTGGCCAAAGCAAGTCACATGGCCAAGTCTGACAATACATTCCATGCACTGGAATAACTCTTAGAAGAAATATGTTCCACTCACGGGCATCACTCCTGGGAGTCATGTGGCAAAGGGTGTGGATGTATAATACTCTCCTGGGGAGGAGGAAGATGGTTACAAACAATAACACAATCAGTTATACCGAGAAATGAGCATGTGCTGGAACAACAGAAGACCTGACTAATCTACCTTCCATCACAGGGAGCCCTCCAGCAGGGCTGATGAGGGGAGGCTCAAAGCTCCCAGACTTCTGAATTGAGCAAAGACAGAGTCTCAGCTGCAAATAGACCATATTTCAGTGGCAGAAACAAACAGTTCCTGAAAGCTAAACTTTCGACATCTGGAGCCCAAATAGAGGCCTCACAAAATGCCAGAACACAATGGCCCAAGGCATGCCTGATGGATGCGTCATAAGAATAATCATTGTCTCAAGGCCTTGGGTTATGAGTAATTTCCCCTTCTGTTTTCTATTGTGTTATTATGCTACTTTCTTAATTATAAAAATGAGCATTTCTTTTTAAAGACACGCACCCTTGCTGAAATCGAAAACAGCATGGGCAACAGAGGCAACTGCTTTTCAACACCAAACCTTACCATGTTGAGGAAGGTTTGCATGTCAGATGACGCATCAAGGGTGTGTAAATTCAATCCTGTGGGGCAAATGCTCCTGCTGTCCACAGGAGCAACTGACAAATAGAAAGGTGGAGATCAGGATAATCTTGTTCCTTGGGTTCTGTGTGTATACAAACTAGAGTTCATTTGCAAAACCTAGATCTTCCAGATGCAAAGAACTGACTCATTGGAAAATACCTTGATGCTGGGAAAGACTGAAGGCAGGAGAAGGGGACGACAGAGGATGAGATGGTTGGATGGCATCACTGATTCAATGGACATGAGTTTCAGCAAGCTCTGGGAGTTGGTGATGGACAGAGAAGCCTGGCGTGCTGCAGTCCATGGGGTCGCAAAGAGTAAGACACGACTGAACTGAACTGAACTGAGATGTTCCAGGAATTTTCCACTCAGATTCTACCTATGGTTGAAGAAAGAATGATCACCTGTTTTGTAGTAGTTGGAGGTCCTGGATTTCTTTCTGGCCCAAGAAGGGAGATTAGGCAACAAGGGCATTAAAAGTTCTTGTTGTTGTCGCTAAGTCGTGTCCAACTCTTTGTGATCCCATGAACTGCAGCGAGTCAGCCTCCTCTGTCCTTCACTATCTCTCGGAGTTGCTCAAACTCATGTCCATTGAGTCAGTGTTGCTATCCAACCATCTCATCCTCTGTTGCCCCCTTCTCCTCTTGCCCTCAATCTTTCCCAACATCAGGGTCTTTACTTATGAGCTGGCTCTTCACATCAGGTGGCCAAAGTATTGGAGCTTCAGAATCAGTCCTTCCAATGAGTATTCAGGGTTGGTTTCCTTTAGGATTCACTGGTTGGATCTCCTTGCAGGCCAAGGGACTCTCAACAGTCTTCTCCAGCACCACCACCAAATATCAATTCTTTGGCACTCAGGCTTCTTTATAACCCATCTCTCACATCTGTACATGACAACTGGAAAAACCATAGCTTTGACTAGAACTGAATCTGTGAGAAGTCACCCTTGTGGTTTTGTAAAAGTTAAATCTGAGTTTGAACCAATGTGAGCCCAATTTGGTGCAATATGCATATCAACATCAGCCATGGGCTTTTGAGTTATTTTTAAACCTTGATCGTGTTGCTTGACAGCTCTTTGAGTGTGGTTAAGTAATTTCTCTGCTTCAATTTTCTTCTTGGAAAAACAGGATAATAGTATCTACCTCATTGGGATGTGTTTTTAGGATTAAATACACACATTTAAAGCTACTAGCACCTTACCTGACATATATAACAAATTGTGGTTTTAAACACTAATGTAATAGGGACAAAAATGATTGATAATGTGTGTGAGAGGCTTCCCTGGTGGCCCAGTGGTAAAAGACTCTGCCTGCCAATGCAGGAGACACAAGAGATTCAGGTTCAATCCCTAGGTCGGGATGATTCCCTGGAGGAGGAAATGGCAACCCACTCCAGTATTCTTGCCCGGACAGAAAGGAGCCTGGAGGGCTGCAGTCCATGGAGACTCAAAGAGTCAGACCTGTGCTCATAGCTTTCCCTCTTCTACTGAAGAAAAACTTGGTTAACATTTCCTCCTTCTGCCCCTCTCCACACTCTCTTCCATTCTTGGGGCTTACTAGGGAAATCTGGCTCATCAATGTGAAAAGAACCAGAAAAATGCAGGTGAGAATTTATAATGGAAAATGGCTAAACAGAACAAAACCAAAATCAAGTAAACAATAAAGAAGAAAGAGAGAGAGAAAGGGAGGGAAAAGGAGAGAGGTGGGCGAGGGGAGAGGAGGGGAGAATCAGGCTTGGACTGTTAAAGAGCATTTGTTAAAATTTTAAAGTATATACTCAGCCATTAAAAAGTATACATTTGAATCAGTTCTAATGAGGTGGATGAAACTGGAGCCTATTATACAGAGTGAAGTAAGCCAGAAAGAAAAACACCAATACAGTATACTAACGCATATATATGGAATTTAGAAAGATGGTAACGATAACCCTGTATTCGAGACAGCAAAAGAGACACAGATGTATAGAACAGTCTTTTGGACTCTGTGGGAGAGGGAGAGGGTGGGATGATTTTGGCCCAGAGGGATGGTATGGGGAGGGAAGTGGGAGGGGGGTTCAGGATGGGAAACACGTGTACACCCGTGGTGGATTCATGTTGATGTATGGCAAAGCCAATACAATATTGTAAAGTAAAAAAAAAAAAAAAAAAAATTTTTTTTTGAAAAATATAGAAAATAAGAAATAGAGTGAGAGATTTTGGAGTTGCTGTATAGTGTGAGAGAAGTGGCAACTGAGATCCATCAAGGAAGGGATTGAATTTTATTGATTGGTACATAATTGGTGGTGGTGGTTTAGTCGCTAAGTCGTATCTGACTCTTGCAACTCCATGGACTGTGGCCTGCCAGGCTCTTCTGTCCATGGGATTCTCCAGGCAAGAATACTGGAGTGGGTTGCCATTTCCTTCTCTAGGGGATCTTCCAGACCCTGGGATTGAATCCAGGTCTCTTGCATTGCAGGCAGATTCTTTACCAACTGAGCTATGAGGCAGCCCTGGTAATAAAATTAATTATCTCAAAATTTGGCAGCACAAAACAAAAATGTTCTATCATCTCCCTATTTCTATGGGTCAAGGATTTGGCAGATGCTTAGCTGGGCTATTCTGACTCAAGGTCTCCACTGAGGATGCTGTGAAGTGTGAGCCGGGGCTGAAGCCTCTGAAGGATTTTTATTTTATTTGGCTGCTCCAGGACTCAGTTGCAGCATGCAGGATCTAGTTCTCTGACAGGGAATCGAACCTGGGTCCCCTGCATTCAGAGCATGAAGTCTTAACCATTGGACCACCATGGAAGCTCCTCCTCTGAAGGCTTGATGGACTGGAAGGCCCTCTTTCAAGATGGCTCACTCATATCGCTGTGGGCGGGAGGCCTCAGTTCCTCACAAGGGCTCTCCCAAGGGCTGCCCGAGCATCTTCACAACCGGGCAGCTGGCCTCCCCAGGGTAGTCCAGGAGAGAGAGCAAGGAGCCTGTAAGGCCTTTTACAACCCAGCCTTGGAAATCAGGCACCATCCCTCCACCATAATCCAATCACTAGAAGTGAGTCATGGAGGCCAGCTCACACTCTAGGAGGAGAGAACTGACCTCCATCTTTTGAAAGGAGGAGTATCAAAGAATTTATGGACGTATTTTAAAGCCACCAAAAGGATTTAAGAGAGTGTCACTGTGGACTGTGATTTTAATTCCCCTGAATACTATTGGGGGACTGCTTTTTTTTTTCCTCCTCTGACTACACAAGTTTTGTTGTTTTGGTTGCTTTAATATGACATTTGTTTCCTTTTCTTTATGCCTGAATGACATGCCTTGTCATTTTTTGTAACACAAGTCTGCTGGAGGTGAGCCCTCTCAGCCTCCTCCTTCTGGGACTCTAACTGCACATGCTGCTGCTGCTGCTGCTAAGTCGCTTCAGTCATGTCCGACTCTGTGTGACCCCATAGACAGCAGCCCATCAGGCTCCGCCATCCCTGGGATTCTCCAGCAAGAACACTGGAGTGGGCTGCCTTTTTTTTTTTCCTCCTCTGACTACACAAGTTTTGTTGTTTTGGTTGCTTTAATATGACATTTGTTTCCTTTTCTTTATGCCTGAATGACATGCCTTGTCATTTTTTGTAACACAAGTCTGCTGGAGGTGAGCCCTCTCAGCCTCCTCCTTCTGGGACTCTAACTGCACATGCTGCTGCTGCTGCTGCTAAGTCGCTTCAGTCATGTCCGACTCTGTGTGACCCCATAGACAGCAGCCCATCAGGCTCCGCCATCCCTGGGATTCTCCAGCAAGAACACTGGAGTGGGCTGCCATTTCCTTCTCCAATGCATGAAAGTGAAAAGTGAAAGTGAAGTCGCTCAGTCACAACCCCATGGACTGCAGCCCACCAGGCTCCTCCATCCATGGGATTTTCCAGGCAAGAGTACTGGAGTGGGGTGCCATTGCCTTCTCCAATTGCACATAGATAAGATTATTTGATATTGTCCCACAAGTTCCTGAGGCTCAGTTCATTTTTTAAAATCTCTTCACTCTCTTTTCTCTTCAGCTTTAAAAAAATCTCTGCAATAATGATTGAATCATTATTACTCATCTGTTTTCAAGTTTCCTGACTGTGTCTTCTGCTATCTCCAATCTGCTGTTAAATACATTCAGGTATTATTCATTCCAGTTTTTACTTTCCCTTGTAGAATTTCCATTCGTTCTTTTTTATAGTCTTTATTTCTTTGCCAAGATTATCAGTTTACTCTAATTTTCTGATATTTGTAATAGCTGCTTTAAAGCTTTCATTTTCCAAGTCCAATATCTGGGCTACCTTGGGTTTAGTTTTTAGTGCCTGCTTTTCTTTTTTTCTAGACTAGAAATCATATTTTTCTATTTCCTTGTATGTCTAGTATTTCTTGACCAAAAATCAGACATTGTGACTAATACATAGTAGTGTGTATATTGTAGTTTTTTTATTATCTCCGAAAGGTATGGCTTCTGCTGTTCAGTTACTGGAAAACCATCTGGAACTAGTGCAGGTTTAGTTTTATGATGTTAGTGTGGATCTGTGGAAAGCCCAGCCCCTCCAACTTGGTAGGACTCAACTTACATTCTCTGCCTTCCAAATTGCAAATCTTATCAGGACATTATTTTGGGTTTTGTTACTGCTACTGCTGCTGCTAAGTCGCTTCAGTCGTGTCCGACTGTGTGACCCCACAGATGGCAGCCCACCGGGCTCCCCCGTCCCTGGGATTCTCCAGGCAAGAACACTGGAGTGGATTGCCATTTCCTTCTCCAGTGCAGGCAAGTGAAAAGTGAAAGGAAAGTCGCTCAGTTGTGTCTGACTCTTCGGGACCCCATGGACTGCAGCCTACCAGGCTCCCCTGTCCATTGGATTTTCCAGGCAAGAGTACTGGAATGGGGTGCCATTGCCTTCTCCGAAAAGTACAAATTAGATCTTACCCCAGGGCAGTGTTCTCAACTACGATTCTCCCCCAGGGGACGCTTGGCAACCTCTGGAGACATTTTTGGTTCTCACCAGGTGGTGGAGCATCCTGGCACCTACTGGGTAGAAGCCAGGGATGATGCTTATACACCCGACATGCACTGGATAGCCCCACACAAGAAAGAACTAAGATCAATAATACCAGTGTTGAGAAACCCTGCTCTAAGTCTTTACTCCTAAGGCCTGACCTTTCTAACATCTCAGCTGAATGCCAGGGTATTCACAAGCCATTAATGAAATCTCCCTGTTCTGGCAGGACTAATATTCAATGATCCCCAGCACTCTTTATCCTCTAGTACCTATATTCTTCTCTAAACCCTGTGGCTGCTGTGAGCATCAAGTGGACTTGTTTGCACATGTGTCTTTCAACCACAGATTCAAAGGGGACACCCCCACACCCAGCTCTCCTTGTATGGTGCCCTCCTCTGCAACATCCTGCCCCGTGGATTCCACTTCTTCCCTGAACTCTGATCTCTGCTTCCTTAAGTCAGTGGGACCCCTGTGCTCTGGTCAAATTCCAGTTCTTCATGCACAGTCAGAATATTGTCCCCAGGCAGAGTGCTAAATGATTATGGGACTCAATCCTCGAGCTTCCTGTCTCTCAGGGATCACGTGACTGCTATATCTGTTGCCCACTGTCTGACAGAGGTGGCCAACACTTTTATATTTGCTTGTGGTGGCAGGTTTAACCCACACCAGTTACTCTGTGATGGCTAGAAACTGAAGTCCAGTCTGTTTACCTTGGCCTTTCTATTTCCACCTGAAGCCCTGTAGAAACTGATGAATCTGAAGAACTGTGGTAACACACCCACGCTGTAGGTGTTCTTCATCGGCCACTCACTGCAGACATTTATAGTTCAGACTCTCACGCAACAGACATGCCCTGAGCCCCAACTGTGGGCAAGGTTCTCTTGCAGAGGACAAATCACTTTATCCTCATAACAACCCTGAAAAGTGAAAGTCGCTCAGTGTCCGACTCTTTGCGACCCCATGGACTACACAACTAAACGTGTCAGTAGTGCGAATCAGGTCTGTCTGATTCCAAGTTCAAGGTCCTTTCCTTCCTTTCCAACAGTCCATGGAATTCTCCAGGCCAGAATACTGGAGTGGGTAGCCTTTCCCTTCTCCAGGGGATCTTCCCAACCCAGGGATCGAACCCAGGTCTCCCACATTACAGGCAGATTCTTTGCCAGCTGAGCCACAAGGGAAGCCCAAGAATACTGGAGTGGGTAGCCTATCCCTTCTCCAGTGGAGGGATAAGCTATCCCTTCTCCAAACAATTCCTGGTCGATTCCTGACCCAGGAATTGAACCAGGGTCTCCTGCATTGCAGGTGGATTTTTTTTTTTAACCAACTGAGCTATCAGGGAAGCCCAGACCCTGGGAGGTATGCATCATGATCCCCATTTTTTATAAAATAAAATTGTATTGGGAAGTGCAACTTTCCTAAGATTAAGGGGGAGATGAAACAGATCCAGGGACAGGATATTACTTCTGCAAGATCATATGGAAACGTGTCAGTAGTGCGAATCAGGTCTGTCTGATTCTAAGTTCAAGGTCCTTTCCTTCCTTTCCAACATCCACAGCTGTCTTTCGGGGACTTATCATCTCTCAGAGGAGATCAAATGGTCTCAAAACGTGACTAGCTTGTCCCTTCTCACGCTCATCTGTGGTCTGCTAATTTTATTCACACTTTTCCTTTCGGGCTAACCGTGTGTGGTGCTGGGTTTCTTTGTTCACATTTGTCCTGGGACGTTATCTGAGGCAGGACACCGTTTGTCTCCCAGGGAGCCAGGAATTTACAATGTCAAGAACATGTTGTCCAACATATATATCACGCAACTTCATTTCCTCTGTTAAAGTCTTTAAAACAAAAAAACAAAAACCCAACTCTCAATGTTAACTAAGCAGTTACCCAACTTGGATGAGAGAAGATTTAATACTTTCTATATAGCACCAGTAACTACTGATCTATTTATTCCTTTTTTTTATGAATCAGGAACCACTTTTTAGGTTGCAGATAAAACCATGTCATCTGTTTGCTCTGTCAAATCCCAACAAACAGGGTTGAATGTTGGCACCAAAAAAAAAAAAGCTATGCCTATATCCTTACTCCCCAAACCTGTGAATGTAATTTTATCTGGGAAATGTGTCTTTGCAGATGTAATTCAGTTAAAGATCTTAAGATGAGACCATCCTGAATACCCAGGTGCCCCAAACCCAGTGACAAGTGTCCTCGTGAGAAACAGAAGAGGAGAGACACGGAAACCCCAGGAGGAGACTGTGAAGACAGAGACACAGGCCAGAATGATGCCAGCAGCCGCCAGAAGCTGGGAGAGCCAAGGAACAGAGCCTCCCCCTAGAGCCTTTGGAAGGAACGCAGCCCTGCCAGCATTTTTATTTCAGATATCTGGCCCCCCAAAGTGAGAGAGAATAAATTCTGTTGTTTTAAGACACCAAGTTTGTAGCAATTTGTCACAGCAGACACAGGAAACTAATACTGGTGTTCTCAAAAACAAAAAAAAGAGAGAGACAATCACGATCACATGGACTCTTCAAAGATCTTTTTCCATTAATATTTGGTTTCCTTCTTGTTCATGGGTTTCCTCAGTGGCTAACCTCGCTACTACTACAAATGTTTATAGTACGAATAGGAGAAAAGCTTAAAACTGAGTAAATTAAGAAACACTTAACTTTCCTGATTAGGGAACGATTGCCGTGTGCTTCCATAGCAACCTGTGTGGCACAGAGAGAATGCTTTCAGTGCAGCTCAAACCTCAAGAACACTTACTGGCTCCCGTTCTGGAAAAGCAGAGGTGGGACGGGCTTCAGAGCCAGTGTGATAGTCAAAGGATTTAATCATCTCTGCACTCTGCCATTTACAGAGGTGGTTGCTTTTTAAGGCTGTTCCCCTCACTGTTGGAGGAGGGCCGCCCTGGCAAGCAGGACTATGTGCTTCCTTTTGGGGTCCAGGAAGAGAGTCAGAGAATGACAGAGAGGCTTCCTGTAGCCCTCTCCTTAGAGAACGTGCTCCCCAGAAGACTTCAGCAAACCTTGCCGAGTTTAACTGAATACAGCTGGACCACATGCCCTTTTCTAAACCAACTGGTGGTTAAGAATGATGAGTCTTTAATGAGTCCATGCTCTACAAACCTGAGGGTGGGTCAGCTTCCCGGAGGCCCCCATAGGATGTATAAAGGGAGAGTAGATCCCTAAATAAAGTGGAGGTTTTTTAAGGAAGGACAGAAGGGAACAGAAGATGGCTGGGCATTAAAGATAAATAATAACAGAATACCAAAGTGGCCACCATCCCATCCGCCTTAAAATAGAAAATACAGCCATGGGTGAAGATCCCTGCAGTCTCATGCACAATTACATTCCCTTTTTCCTCCTTACTATTATAAATTTAGGGCTTATAACTCCCATTTATTTCATTCTATTTTTACTATCTACGCTTGTATGTCTAACTAATATGTTGCATTCTTTTGTGTGTTTTCAAACTTAATACAGGGAATTCCCTCGCGGTCCAGTGGTTAGGACTCTGCACTTTCTGTGCCGGGGGCAAGGGTTCCATCCCTGGTCAGGGAACTAAGATCCCGGTGTGGCCAATAATAAACAATACAAATGGGATCATACTGTACATACTATTCTGTAACGTGCTTTTATTGTTCATGATCAGATTAGTGAGACACATCCACAGGCATATGTGAAGTTTCAGTTCACACATTTTCACAGATGTATCCCAACGTGTGATGAACGTATTCCTTCATCGTCCTGTTCACCACTTCTGATGCTTCTCTTTTTTTTTCCCCTTTCACTACTGCAGAGAAAGCTGCTGAAAGGTGCCGTCGGTACCTGACTGGGTGTCTTCCTAGGAGGGTTTCTTTGGGATGCATGAGCAGGAGTGGCGTCACTGAGCCGTAAGGTACGTGCATCTTCAGCTTTCGCTGTTCTCAGCAGAGGTTGTACCGAGCTGTATCTCCATCAGCTATGCACGACGATTCGGTCCCTCCACACTTTTGCCAACCACGCGTCGGGTCCAACTTTGAAATGAGTTGGTCCTATAAATCTTTTTTCAATGGCCTGTCGCTCCTGCTGGTCTCCAAACTCCGTGTAGGCCAAGGCAGTGTTTACGTCACTCACTCTCAGCCCCCAGACAACACATGGCACTTGGTAGGTTTCATGAGGGAGAGCTGGGCCAGATGCTGAGTTTTTTGAGGGCAGGGTCCCAGCCTTCTTCTTCTTCGCAGTGTAAATCCTTGGCTATGCTGTTCACAGAAAGGGGGGAGGGTAGAGTCTGGTGGCCAGGATAGTCTTGCTGTGGGCTGCATCAATCCACACCCCAGGGATCTGGAGGATGGGGAGAGGATGTCTTTACCTGGGCCCTCAGGCTGCTGATCAGCCTTATGGAGGAGTCCTCCTACCCGCCCCCCATCCACGGTTCTCCGGGTCACCTAGCCCCTCACTGTGCCTCTTCAGGCTCCCCCTCTGCCCCTGGCTTAGGCTCAGTCACTCAGGCCCATCAGGTGTCCCCTTTGATGGAGACGGGGAACAGGGTAGTGGGTGGGAGACCGTGGAGAGGAGGTGAAGGAAAAGGAAGAAAGCGGCTCCCTGGTCCCCGCCTCAGCAGCAGCTTCGAAGGCGGCAACTTCTCAAATAAAGGGATTTGGTTTTCCCTCTGCTTTTTAAATTCCACCTTCTACTGTCCTAACTTACAATGGGCCAAACTCCTAGAGAAAAAGACAAGTGTGCACCACACCCAAGACATACATCTAAACTTTCTCTGCTTTGTTCCAAATTCACCTTCCTTGCAGCGGTTCTCAACCAGGGGCAGCAGCGCCCTCTGGAGGCAAATGGAAACGTGCCGTGGAATTTGTAGCTGTCTCCCTGCTAGGAATTTAGTGGGTCAGGGCCAGAGATCCTGAAGGCTCTTTATGAGCAGCACAGACCCGCAGAGAGGAACTATCTGGCCTAAAATGCCCATAGCACTCTCGTTGAAAACTCTGTGGGCTCTGGGAGGCTGAGGATGAGTGTGTCCCCAACACTGAGCCTGGGGCCTGGCCTAGCAGGAGCCCCATAAATGCTGCTAAGAAGGCACGTGTGAACCCAGTATTCTATGGCACCGTTCCACAGGACTCAAGTGCCTGCCACGGGCACACTTGGGAAACCAGCGCGTTAACTCATCAATCAGAACCAGACAGGAATCTGAAGGAAAAATGCCGTCCCTGTCAGGAAGCCGGAAGTCAGTGAGAGTTTCTTTAGATGTGGGAGAAAGACTGTGTTCCCTGTCCTTGGGAAGCTATTGATACTAGCCCTGCTATAGAACAGCATGAGGACTAAATGAGATAATTCAAGTAAAGCATGCTGCCTGATACTTAAGAAATACCTCATCATTACTGGTGAATGGGACGTAATAAAGCCACTGACCACCTGAGGGAACAGAACAGATGCTTGTCCACTGATTTAATCCAAGGACTTAAGCAAACCAAAAGAACTTTGTGTTCTTGAGAAACAAATGAAGTGATTTTATTCTGCCTCTAAGTCATTTTGTTCCTTTTTGAATAACACAATGTTGTGACTCATGTTAAATGATAATTGTGTTTCTCTATCTCTATGATGATAAATATTTCACTTTTAGGCCTCTTATGCAAAAGAAAGAAAGAAAGAAAATGAAGGTCTTTCAGTCAACTTATTCTTCCTTCAAACTTTACATTTTTCTTCCTCTGTTCTCCATCTTTTCCCCACCCCAGGCCATTGTTGGCATCTTGCTATTTCAAGGAGTAGATCTGTGGTTTATTTCAATAACTTTGAACACTGATAATACTAAAAACACTTGGCATCTGTTCTCTGTTGAAATTTGAAAGCTTCAGAGCAATATTTACAAAACCTACTTCCCCAACCACTGCTCTCAGATTTGATTAAGTAACAGTAAAACATGACGTTCCAAATCAGTTACAAGCTGTTCCTGGGTTGCGTTAGGGCCAATCCATTATATTTTCAAATTTATGAGTATGCCACTAGAGAAACATCACTTACCCAGCTGATCCAACAAACGTTCTCTTCTCTCACCCCATACAATACAGTTTGGGTTTTCTTGACTCAAATTCCTGTCAAAGCCCCCTGCCACAAGTTTTGGAGGCTGCTGGTGATGTGGGCATTATTGGTAGTAATAAGAACTGGGGCATATGCATGAGTCAATCAATCTTTTAGTACAGTTGTTCTGGCATAAACAAATCAAGGTGGAAGCAGGGAAGTGTGTTTCATACCGAACTCAAATACCTATTCTGAAAGCTGGGACAATTTTCCCCTGGCGAGCATGTGGGCAGGTGGTAACGTTCATGCATCCAGTTACAGGGCTGAATTATTTTGATTGGAAGCTAACCCAAATTATTAAATAGTACTGTGTGTTACGCTGAAGAGCAGCCCCCAAAGACACTGGGTCCTAATACATGAATGTTACCTTATACAGAAAGTCTTTGAGAATGATTAAATTCAGGATCTTGAGATAGGGGGATTACCCTGGATTGTCTGGTGGGCCCCACGTGTCATCACAAGTGTCCTGATAAGGAGGCAGAGTGAGATCCAAACACAGAAGATAAGGACATGTGGCCAGGGAGGCAGAGCTTGGAGTGATGCAGCTACCAGCCAAGGAGTGTCGGCAGCCACCAGGAGCTGATTTTTCCCTCAAGCCCTCCCCTCGAGTCTCGAGACTGTGTGGGAACACAGTCCTTGCTGACACCATGATTTCAACAGAATGAAACCAACTTTGGAATTCTGGCCTCCCAAAACTAGAAAAATAAACTTCTGCTGTTTTAAACTCCTATGTCCATGGCATTTAGTTACAGAGGTGATGGCACAGTAATATACCACGCAAATAAAAAGCCAATCACAAGAGAGTCCAGAATTTAGCAATGAAAGAAAGAATTTAATCCAATCCTACTGTTCTTGTTTTATAGATGAGGAAGCTCAACACAGAGGAGGCCCAAGCACCATAACAAATCCACACACAGTGGGAGGCAGAGCTAAAATCAGGTCTTCTGAGTGATACAGCTCTTTCTTAAGAAGGGAAATCAAACCTTTGGTGTGCATGGGTACCCTTCTAACTTTCTCAGAATGCTTCTAGCAGTGTATAATACTGTCCAATATGTTACCCACTGGCCACATGTAGCTGTTCAAATTAATTAAAATTAAATTTAAAATTCAGTCCCTCAATCACACAAACCACATTTCAAGAGTCCTATGCTCACAAGGGGTAAGGGGCTACTGAGTTGCATGGCATGCATGCTGCATACTCAGTCATGCCTGACTCTTTGCAACCTCATGGACTGTAGCCTGCCAGACTCCTCTTTCCATGGGAATTCTCCAAGCAAGGACACTGGAGTGGGTTGCCATGCCTTCCTCCAGGAGATCTTCTTGACTCAGAGATCAAATCCATGTCTCCTGCATTGGCAGGTGAATTCTTTACCACTGAGACACCAGGGAAGCCCAGATACATATATATTTCCATCATCATAGGAACATTTACTGGACAGTGCTGGGCCAGGCACATGGAAGACCCAGTGGACTCCTCATTGAACTTACAACCTCCAAGTCTGTTGGTTCGTGCTATGTTCCCAGCACTTTGCACACTGGCCGGCATGCCCTGGGGATCCCATAATGATCTGTATGAAGGTGCAGAGTGACCCTAAGGACTGTGACTCCTCATTCCTTGTCCTTCTGAGTAGGCTTTCCTGGTTGCTCTGAGGGACACTGCAACTTGGACCAAGGACCACGTCCTGGGCAGCTCCGTTGTCTGGGCCCAGGAGCGGCACAAGGAGGCTGAGAACAAGACAGTAGGGCTAGGCTCTGCTTCAGACCCTCCCTAGGCCCAGCTCGTGCTCCAGCAGCCTACAGTGTTCAGGCGTTGCTCCCTGCTTGTTCTGATGCTTGCTGGGATGCCAAGAGAAGCTGGACACTCTCTCAAAAATATCAGTGAGCGTATGCATGGCACTGTGTGGTTCAAAAGCAATGCCACTGTCTCCTTTGATCCACCCAACAACGGGTAACATAGAGAACTCCATTTTAGAACTGAGAAAATTGGGGTTCAAAGGACAGAGATGACTTGCCAAAGATATGCAAGAAAGCCAAGATTCCAGTGAAACCTTGACTCTAAAACTTGCCTTTCACACCACCTTCCTTCTTCTCTGAACACACAGACACACGTTTGAGGCCCTGAGGACACAGGCTGGCCTTGCTCATCTGTGTAGCCCAGGCAGTATCTAGCAGCGCCCTCCTCAATCAAGAAAACAGTCTTTAAGCTTAGTTTTCATATCTCACTCTCTTCCCCTGGGGGAATTTGAGAAGACAAACCAAGTCCAAACGAAATGAGACAAACAAATATGTGGAACTGCAATTCTGAGTTGTCAGCTCCAGAAATAGAGGAATTTTGTACAAATGCACTTCAGAGGAGTGAATGCCTTACAGTGACACAAGAAGTTAGGTATTGCAACTGAGACGTAGTTATAAAGACAGACAGGAGGCATCTGTCTCCAAAGGGCAGTGTTCCTGAGTTTCTAGATTTCTAACACACAGAAACAAGCTAGGATTCTATGGACACTCACAGCATTCCAAGAACATGATCATTTAAACTCTTCACACGTGAGATAGTCATTTAATCCTCACTACAGCTCTATGAGGTAGGTACTATAATTAGTCTGTTTGACAGTTGAAGAAATCAAGGTTCTGAGAATTTAAGTAAAATTTCCCTCTATCACCACAGTTCATAGGAGGCAGAGCTGGGGTTTGAATATAGATAAGTGTGTCTGATTCCAAACTCCTGATCATGGCAGTATTCTGATAACTCAACAAAGTCTGAAATACACATTTTGGAATTATGGGAATTTGTCATGGAAAATAAAGCCCTGGGAAGAAAAAAAAGCCTTTGGAATAGTTACGAGTAGGTTTCTATGTGAGCATATATATAACATTATGTGAACACATTGCTATTCCACTCCTAGCATTTCCATGGTCAACATTTGTCTTTCTTGAAAGGCTGTCCTTTGTTTTCAGCAGAAAAACCCAGAACCTTTCAGAGTCAAAAAATTCAAGATAAATCTTAAGCATTTAGGAAGAACCAATGATACTGAGTCCTTTTCTCAGAAAAGCACATATTTATGACAAATCACACTTCTTGCTGAAATTGCTTCTTGACTCTAAAAATCTAGGACTCTTAAAAACATTTTTTATTATGGAAATTTTCAAGCTTTCATAAAAGAAGAGAAAAAAGTATAACACAATCTTATGAATCTACCATTCAGTTTCAGTAGTTACAGACTCATGATCAATCTCATTTTTACCTAATACCCTCAAACTCACTTTGTTAGCTGGTATTTTAAAGTAAATCCCACACCCATCACTCCCACTATGAACACTTCCAAAACCCATGTATGACTGAGAAGGATACTTTTTAAAATATAATCACAACGTCATTATCACACTTAACAAAATTACAGTAATCTCTCAACATCGTCTGAAATCCAGTCATACTCAAAAGTTCTCCAACTATCCCCACAAATGGCTTTTTTTTTTCAGTTGGCTTGTTCCCATCAGAATCCAAGCATGATTCATACTTTACATTTGGTTCTTATGTTTCTTAAGTCCCTTAATCTTACACCACTCACAAATACACATTCAAAATGGATTAAAACCTTAAACATAAGACCTGAAGCTGTAAAGTTCCTAGCCAGAGGGGTGGGGGGCAGGGAGAAGGAAAAGCTCCTTGAAACTGTGGCAACAATCTTTGGCATGCAGTATCGAAAGCATAAACAAAAGCAAAAATAAACGAGTGGGACTACACTGAACTAAAAATCTCTGCACAGCAAAAGAAACAATCAATAAAATGAAAAAACAATCAGAATGAGAAAAAAACATTTGCAAACCATATATTTGATAAGAGGTTAATATCCAAAATGTAAATATATAAGAAACTCCTATAACTCAAAAGCTAAAAACAAGCAACTTAAAAATGGGCAAAAGAACTGAATAGACATTTTCCCAAAGACATATGGATGGACAAGTATACAAAAAGATGCTCAACAATGGTATTCATCAGAGAAACACAAACCAAAAAAGCCACAGGGTATCACCTCACATTTGTCTGAACGGTATCAAAAAGACAGGAGAGAGCACGTGTTGGTGAGCATGTGGAGCAGAAGGGGCTCTTCTGCACTGCTGGGGTATGAGCACATAGGAATCCTCCATGTGCAGAGCCAGCACACCAGTGAAAAATAAAAGCTCTCGATACAGCTCTCTCTAGAGCCCTCTATATAGAACGCTCTGCTTTCTCAATTTTCTACCCTGCAGAGTTGAGTAGACAGCAAGTACCTTGAGAATTTCGTAATGGCTTTGCTCCAGCATTAAGATTTTGCTGTCATATTCAATATGACAGTCTGTCACATTAACACTTCCTCAATATATCACCAATAGGAATGTTCTCAAAAACCTCAATACAAACATCATTTCAGGAAAGTGTTTAAAAATTAACTGGAGAAAAAGATAAAGCTATAGTCAAGAGTGGTCAACAAGAGTGGAAGAAGGTTTTTGACCTCAAAATAATAGCCATTTTATGGAAGGTAATTAGATCAGAAATAGTCTTAAGTCAAATTTGTATGTGCACACAAATCACCTGGAGATTTTATTAAAATGCAGATTCTCAGGAATTCCCTTGTGGTCCAGTGGTTAGGACTCTGAGCTTCCAATGCAGAGGGCATGGGTTCAATCCCCAGTCAGGGAACTAAGATCATGCTGCATGGTGTGGCAAAAAGAAAGTAAAAATAAAAATACAGATTCTAACTTGGTAGGTCTGGAATGGAGCCTAAGACTCTGTATTTCTAACAAACCTCTTAGGTGATGCTGAAACTGATCATTATGGACCAGTTAAGCAGCAAGAGTCCAAACATCAATGAAGGCACCTGGAATAGAAGGCTCTCCTACAATTCCTTTCTTTGCCATGCCCTTCTCACTTCTCCCTTCCTTCCAACTCTCCAACTTTCACTCTCCACTCACCCTCTAGGAAAAGGTAAAATTTTATGCATGGGATATCAGTTCTAATAACATGGCTGATTAGATCATCTGAAAACCTTCCCACTAAAAAGCTATTCTAAAATACCAGAAAACAGGGAATTCCCTAGTGGTCTGGTGGTTGGGACTCTGTGCTTCCACTATAGGGGGTCCTGGTTTGATCTCTGGTAGGGGAACTAAGGTCTCACAAGCTGATCAGCATGAACAACAACAACAAAAAAAACAGAGAACATATTTCAGATGAGGTTTTTAAGTATAGTTAAGCTCACAATAAAATAAAATCTTGGGGGCTGAAAGCATTGTTAAACTGGAAAGAGCATCAGGAGATGCTGTGCATCCTGGACCAGTTCCAGTAACCTAGAAATAGGTTTTCATTCATACAGAAAAAAAGATGGAAGACACTGGGTCTGTATGAGGAGTGGTGTCAAGAAGTAAGAATACCACATTGTACCAGGACCACCAAAAGGGCACTCACCTCTAAGAAAAAGGAAACTAGAATACATTCACTCAGCATCATAGGGAGATAGGGGTAAACCCTGACATATCTTGGGTTCTGAGCAGAAAAAATTTCACCTAGAATTCATAACACTGAGTCTAAACCTGAGCAATTTTCACTACTCAAGTGACCCAGAATTCCCGACCAGAAAAATTAGCCTCTGAGTCAGTAATACCTCTGGGGCACCTAGTAGAAGCAAATAGGGTAGAATATAACCTCGTTACACTGTACAAAGTTCAATTGAATAAACCCTGCTAAAGATATGCTAACAATAATGAAATTAAAAACACACAAAGAAACAATCAACCATGAGGAAGAGATTGCAAACAGACAAAAATTTCAAATAATTGAACTACTGGATAAAAACTATTCAAATAAAACTATTTAAAATAATTGAAAATATAAGAACTATATTTATGAAAACAGAATGAGTAAACCTGAAAATGTACCAAATAAAACTTCTAGAAAGGGAAAATCAGTCATTGAAATAAAAAACTTGATGGATTGTTTGAACAGTGGAGAAGACAAAGCAGAAGAGAGAATTCGTAAACTGGAAAATAGATTTAAGAAAATTATCAAGAAGGCAGGACAGAGAGGTAAGGTGATAAAAATTTTGAAACCGTAAGTCAGAAGATAGGAAGAAAAGGTCTTCAAAATGACGAGAGAAAATGATAACCTAGAATTCTATACCCAGCCAAAATACCATACAAGGTGAGGACAAAATTAATACATTCTCAGACAAACTCTGAAAGAGTTTACAACTAGGAGACACTGACTAAAAGAACCTCAAAGGTTTGTTTTTCAGAAAGAAAGTAATTAAAGTTAGAAGCAGTGGGATACAAGATGGAATGACCAGCAACCTATGGCAAACCTAAACACATACTGAAGTTAAAAACCAAACAATCATTACTTTAAGGGATAAAAAAGTTAAAGACGTTTCTGGATAGAAAATGGGAGAAGGAAATGGCAACACACTCCAATATTCTTGCTTGGAAAATCCTGTGGACGGTGGAGCCTGAAGGGCTGCTGTCCATAGGGTCGTGCAGAGTCGGATACAACTGAAGCGACTTAGCACGCATGAATGCATTGGAGAAGGAAATGGCAATCCACTCCAGTGTTCTTGCCTGGAGAATCCCAGGGACAGAGGAGCTTGGTGGGCTGCCGTCTGTGGGGTCGCACAGAGTCGGCCACGACTGAAGCAACACAGCAGCAGCAGCAGCTGGATAGAAAATAACTGTAAGGTATAAGTTAAAGTACATTCTACTCAGGAGATTATTGATTAATTCTAGCCTTTGTTAATCAGGTATACATGATGGGTAATGACAGGAAATTCTGGAAAGATGGTTGTGGCTGTGGAGCAAATTTTTTTTAGATCCTTCCAAATCCCCACATAAAAACAGAGAAACTAGATAAGAATACCAAAACAAACACAAAAAGGCCCATGAACAATATTTACGACAAAACTAGATAAACAGATAACCCACAAAAACAGAAGACAAATCAAGTGCCACAGAGTGCTGTGATGTACCAGCATCTGCTATATGGTAAGAAGCACAGAGAAGCAATAGGGCATCTGAAGCACCCAAAACAGTCAATGAATATTCATGACAAAGCTTGACAAGCCAATCTGAGACTAGCAGTTGCAACTGCGTGGGTTTTTGCTTACTTCAATAGTGGCTGAGTTAAAAGGGGCCCATGGTGATTCATGTTGATGTTTGGTAGAAACCAACACAACACTGCAAAGCAATTATCCTTCAATTAAAAACAATTTTTTTAATAAAAGGGTCCATGGATAGTGAAAAGGGGAGGAGCAGTTTAGCCTCTGTGGACTTTCAAAACCCATCCTCCAGGGTTTGTTTCCAGGATAAGATCCCACCCTGGGGAGGAAATGCAGGAAGCAGAATAAAAGCTGAGCACGATAAAACAACAGAGACATGAAAAAGTGAGGGCTCAGATAAAAATCGAAGAAGAAAGCCAAGGAATCTCAGAAAGCATAGTATTTGTTTAATATTATGCAAAGGCAATAAGGACGTCATACTAAGTCAGAAAAATCATTCGAATCAAGACTCCTTCTTTAACAGTACAAACTTATCATCATCCCAAAACCCGGGGAGTACCATTTCCATGAGACCTTCTTGAGGAATCTGCGAGAACATGCTTCAGACAACAAAAATAACTAGAAATATATTAATATATTAAGACTACCAGTGAGCATAAAACACATAACTTATATAATAAAGTACATTAAAAAGGATAGAGTGTAGTATGTGATGGCAGAAAAGTATTTACAAGGAAAGGTATTAAGTAACACTGCTTAGCTATGGAAGGAGATGAAGAAAACTCCTTCCTCTCTCCCTTGCTCACTGTATGCCAGCTCCAGAGCATTTTCTCCTTCACAAACTCCCTTCCTAGAAAGAGCCGGAAAACTAGAAAGGGTTCATATGGCCAAGGCCTTACGTGTGCATGTTACTGTACAGAAATTAAGAACAGCTGGAATATTCAGGGCAGGACATGAAAAAGCACTTCCCTGGCAGTAGAAAGAAGGTTGGTTGTTTAGAGGGAAGTCAGACCAGAGTGAGGAGAGAGGTTCTGAGCAGTATTTGTGACCCTCGATTTAGCTTCCATACTCTTGAGGGATATGACAGTCTTGTGAGTAAAGGTGGTGCCTTATAGCAGTCAGAAAGAGACACGAAGGTAGGAAGCTGAGATCTAGATGCGATGGAACTTTAAAGGGAAAACGACACAAAACAGCAAAAACACCCGCGAAATTTCCCCTCACCGTCAGAGCATTTTTTTAAATTATAAAACAAAGTTTTCTCCCACTGATTACTTTGTGCTTTGTCGGCCTGAGGTAAACAGCACCGTATACTAGTCTGACAACCTCGTTTTAAAAATAAGAATTGAAATTCAGGCTGAGCACTGCTTGAGAAGTCATACAGCCAGGAAGATCCCCGAAGTCCTTGAGATGGCTATCATGGTGTGATTGTGGAGACGAGGGTTGAGGGCAGGAGGCATCTGAGCTCCTGGACTCTGTTCCTGGGACACAAACCCAACCCTCAGGGCAGAGGCAAGTCTCATTTCCTTCCTAATTCGCCTGGCAAATGGTTATTCATTCCTCTACAAAACGACATGCCCCGGACACTCTCTGGATTCCAGGAGTCTTGGACGGAAGCTACCCTGCCGCAGAGGTCACAGCACTCTTGCTTCAGCGTACACCTCAGTTACAGGTACTTTCAACTCGCCAAACGCTGGAGGTGGGAAAGGTGACAATCAGGGGGCAATCAAGGGTGATTCCTTCTGTGGAGCAGTGGATGTTGTGGGGGTGGGTGTCAGCTCAGGAGGGACCCCTGTGCGCACCTCTCTTCCCTACACCACCTTCAGCTAGGTCAGCTGGGTACCTTAAAATCTGCCATGGCAGGACTTTCCACCATGGAAAACGGCAAAAGCTACAAATGAGTGGTTTCATTTTTTTTTCTGAGAGTCAGTTATTAAACGTTTACCAGCTTATCACTGGTCACTGGCAACCATGTTAGTGTGTCCGAGCTTCTGGTGCTCAGAAAGAACCTCTTAATTCTTTGTAGAAGAAACAGCACTGCATCCTGCACAAATAGGTACTTATTGCTCTGTGAAAGGAATACTTATCATTTCCTATAGTGCTTAAAGTTTTCAAAGTTCCTAATTTGTCTTCTGGAAAAAAACGTTATCACTGTCAGCCTGAGCCCTGAACCTCATTCATTTTCACAGCCTCAAAGAACTTTACTCCACAAATGAATCCTTCTTTTCTGGCATTCTTTCAACATATATCCATGCCCAAGTGCCACACTCCACCTTCTTGATTTTTTTGAAGACCATCTTTCAATACAACACTGCCCTTCTCTTCAGAGCCAAGACTTTTCAAAGGTGCTTGAATCCTCAGCTCCACCTAGGCTTCCACCCACTTCTCCCTACCCCACACTACACTGTTCTAAGGTCACACAAGCCAGAGGAACCAAATCAACTGGCACCTCAGCCCTACTTTGACTCAATGAAACTCCCTCCTCCATAACTCCCTTGACAATCAGACACATTTTCCTATGGTTTATCTTCTACCTCTATGCCTACTCCTTCTCCGCACACAGGGCTTCTTCTCCTGACCTGAAATATCTATGTAAATGTATAGAGGAAACTCACCCAACTGACAGCTACAGAGACGTCTGGGGCTGGGGCATTAAGTAATATTGGGGTATAAAGGAGGATGCCTAACTCTTACTCTGTAAAACTTACAAATTGCTTGAATGCTCTATAGAAAGCTGCTACTTACACAAGTTTTACAAAATTAAGTAACCCCAAGGTTTCATTCTGCTCTATAAACATTCACAGTTCACTATGGACACTGGCCCACAGGGCATTAGCTGCCACCTGCAGCTGCTATCTCCCAATTCTGTTCTAGTCTGTGATCCTAATAAGCTCTAGGTTCTAACAATCAGAAGTCTAAAAGCATCCATCCCCACCTGGATCTTACACACATATACTGCAAACTCAGCACTGCACACCACACCTCTGTTGAACTCCCTCCCACACAGGGCAGGGATCATCAGCATGAAACATAAATCAAATGCCTGAGGCTTCCCTGGACTCTTCTTAAACCATCCACCTAGTCAGAAATGCTGATTCTAGGTCCAAATTTCCCTCAAAGCCCTGATCCCCAAACCCTTCTTTAACTCAGGCCCTAATTTCTCATTTATGTTGGGGCAAAACCCGAATTGGTCTTCCTGAGTATAATCTCCCATCTCTTTCAATTTATGCCCCAAACCATAACCAGAAAAATATTACTGAAGTACAGAAACACATCATCCTTCCAACTAAGGCCCCCCATAAATCCCTAATCATCATTTCTAAAGCCCCAAGTGGTTATCAGAGCACTGAAGATAAAATTGCAACAGAATTCAAAGCTGTTTGTGGTCTTCCTTTACTAATAGTTCTCGTATTCTGTTCAGGTTAAACAACTTTAAGTTCCTGAGAATGTATTTCATTATCACTGTTTGCCAAAGGTCATCTTTGCTAAATAGCTTTCTTGGAATGGGCTTCTTCCTGAAGGCTGGGCATGGATGCCCTGTGTTTCCATGACACCTGACTAATCATAGTACTTACTATACTACTGTAATAGTTAACTTGTCAGCTTACTACAACCTTCTGAAGATACAATGTCTCACTTCTGTACCTGTACTTGGTCTCAGGGAGGCTAGGAGGGGAAGGGGTGACTGAATAAATATTCATACATCTGAGTCTTAAAAGGGACTTCAGAATTAATTCTGCTTCTTCCTCCATATCTTCACTGAATCTCTGTTACCTTGTTTAACTCCCTTGCTAAATCAATGTCCAGGCTTTTCAATGCCTCTTGTGATGGGGAAATCACTAGTCAACAAGCCCTCCTACCATACATGTACACAGAGTTCACTACAAGGAACTCAAGGCTCACAGTCTGCTGAAACCTTATCCAACAGGAAGTTCAAGCCCCTGCTGTGGCCATGACGAGAAGCTGGCTTCCAGATTCACAGGTCTCAGAAACACTGCATGGCCTAAGGAACATTGGCAGGATGGCTGCTAGAAATGAATCTGGAAAGAAGAACCCTGCACCCAGCAAAAAGGAAGCACACAGGCCCAGGAGATAACTGGCATCCAGGGTGGTCCTGTCAACCAAATGGAGAAGCTAAGTCTGCTCAGACTTAAATCCTAGCCAGAAGCAATTTTATCAGTGTTAAACATTTAACCTTTTGGAAAAGAGCTCTTTAAAAACAATCAAGTTGGAACATTTTCACAGAGTTAACACAGCTGGGATTTCCCTAAACTCTTGCTGTACTTTCAATGTTTAGGCTCCAGAACTGCCACACTGCAAAAAGAGAAGCCTAATGGCACCATTCAGCCCTAATTCCAAGACAGTCTAAAAGAACAGAGGAAATATGATTAGAATCAATAGTTTTATTGAAGGTTAAGGTACTCAAATGTTAACAGGTCATAGGCAAGGGGAACAAACAGAAGTCTCAGATGCGTTGGTAGAGGAGGGAAGGTACAAACAGCTCTGCCCGACAAACATTCCAGATCCAGGGCTTCCATATTTCTCCAAGGCTTGATTTCTCATGGGTCACTTTCCATTCAAAGGATTTTAGAGACCAAATGCAATAGGATTCCTTCAGTTACCAACCAAGAGTCTTTGGGTCTTCTCTCAGGCAAGGCATCCAGTGAAAATAAGATCTAGTTTTCAGATTCCTCTGGAGGATTAAAAAGTCTCTTTCGCATTGCATTGCCAAGCTCCCTGCTCTTGTTCCTCTTTTCCATGTACTAGAAAATAAAAGGAAGGGGAGAGAAAAGAGATAGCAGATTATATCACTATTTGCATACTAAGCTTATAATATACACACCAATAAAGATATATTTTAAAGGTGCAAGAGGGGTTCTTAGGTAGGGTGGGAAAAAAATAAAAGCAGATTCAAGCTGAAAAAACTGAGTACATGCAAACAGCTGGACATCAAAATCTTTCAGCCGTCAGATATAGAAAGAAGCCAAAGAAACAAGATTAGTGGCAGAGCACTGACCAGGAACTCCAGCTTCCATCCCCTGAGCCCTGACATTCATATCTTTGAGGTACTTACTTGATTTTCTGGGCCAGTAACCTCAAATATAAGGAGTTGGGCTTGATAATCTTTAAGAAGTTTTATAAGTCTAAAGTTTTGACTCAAGAGTTCTAACATATCTTCTGGAATAGTAGCAATTTTCAAACTTATTTTTTTCTTCATCAAAGGGCCACTTCAAATAACAGATGAAGCACCAGGTCTCTTTAACAAAAACATTCCTTTTATCTGTCCTACATTAATTTTCCTCATAAGACTGCTAGGAGCAGAAGGGCATTTTATTGCTTTAAAAGGTTAAAGAAGAAAATTCTAGAACATGGAGGGATACCTGTTCTGAGAAAAATATATGATATCTCTCTTCATATCATATGAAGCCTCTAAAATCAGCTTGGAAAGAGAATTCTAAAGGTAAGTCTTCAGAAGACAGTACTTTGTAGGCAATAAAATAAGTCATAGAGTAAATTGAAACAGAGCTTATATTAAAATATATGTTATGAAATCTCCAAAAGGAGTCAAGATGGCCCCTGAATTTAAAAAAAAAAAAGATACAAAGGGTGACTATTATGTTATTCACAAAATGCCACTAAACAATGCAGAAACCAAACCAAACAAGTAAGAGGAACAAAAGAGGACACTGCAAAAGTAGTATTAGTGATTATTTCAATGAAAAGGACAAAAGCAGCAACAAAGCAGCAAACAGAGGGTCAGAAAGAACTGGCCAGACCTTTTTTCTAGTTAAAAGCTTCAAAGAATGAAGTACTTAAATGACACATGAAGGAAATGGTAGGAGGAGAGCATTAGGTGCAGTAAGTGGGAAACTGGGAAGCATTAAAAGCAGAGAGGAAATAAATGAGCACAGGTTTGGAGAACTGAAGGATGAAAGAACAGATAGAAAACAATCTATAAATCAGAAAATGAAGCAACATAAAAACCACAGAGAGGACTAGAAAGTAGTCAAGGAGAAAATCTGAAATTTATACAAAAACAAACTGGGACAAAGTAAGAATTTAAAATTTAAAGGATTAAATCTACCAACATTCTTCTACCAAATAGTTCCTGACAGTTCAGGACCACCTCGGGGGGGAAATTTTCATATGAAGATATAATCACCAAACCAATGACAAAAATCACTCAACTGTGAGGATAAAAAAATCTAAACTTAGGAAAAAGGCTATCTTACACAACTGAAAGCACGTAAGAAATAAATACCTATACCAAATAAAACAGTATGGGCTTACTCTTCCATAATCTTATTTAAAAAGGAAGACAGCCCTAGGTTTAGTTTCCATACAAAATACCCTTTACATATAAAGAAAAAGTGTTTCAAAAATCAATTTAAAACATATACCCATTTGTGCAGATGAAGAAAATTATCAGAACTCCAGGAAGTTCTTCAAACAGTAAAGATGCTGTAAAGGGATTCCAGGAAGGAAGGAGGAAAAAAGCCCCAAAGTAGAAACCAGGGAAAAATGATTAAAGATAGATGCTGAATGTCTTCAAATATCTAATACCTTTCAATATAAGGCTCATGGGGGGAGAAAGTTCAAAAGTACAGAAAATGAAAATTGGAAGGCAGATTTTTAGTAGTTACATATTTTTAAAGGTTCTGGACATAAACTTTCTGATGAATAAAACAGAAATGGAATTAAATTTCTTTTCAAAGATTTTAAATGCACTCTGTTCAGTCTGTGGTACCTACAAAAAGACAATAAACGTTGGCTATTTGCCCAAGTCCAAGTCATAGCCTAAAGCTGTGTTCAGGAAATGAGTCTTTCCAAACAAGTCAAACTAGATCCCTATGGACTGTATATACTATAATTATAAAGAAATTCCAAGTTTTAAGGCTGGAAAGAGCCTAAATCTAGCCTCTTCATGTTATACAAGGAAATTGAGGCCCAGAGAGTTTTAGTTACCTGCTAGAGCTAAAAGCTGATCAACAATTCTTTCTGCTGTACAGATTCAACTTCTCAAACCTTAAAATTCATCCAGAGGAGTTACAGTGATTATTTTAAGATAGTCGCTTTCATTTATGTACATGCAAAAAAATCAGCAATGTTCCAAAAGATTGTCCCCAGAAGACGCTTTCATTTCTCCTCTTGACTTTAGGGGAAGACATACCTATAAAGTCAAGTTTTGGTGTTATATGAAAACTTGAAAAAAAAAAAAAAATTAATAATGGTAGTAATAAATAATATTGCTCCAAAATAGTCTTTTCTACTGCTCAACCATTTCCATCCTTTAATGTTTTCCTTACCTCATTCTTCAAGCATTTTCTCATCTCCCGATCAAGATCATTGCAATGACCAAAAAATTTCAGAATGCTGTGCTAAAAGGAAGAAAAGGGGTAAAATATTTCATCCCATAATATGCTAATGTCTCTGGCTCAGAACTGAAATATTTAATGTGTCACCTTGTCAATAAGCAAATGGCTAATAGTTAATCAAACAGTTAACCCATAAGTACAAAACATACAAATAAATGGGCTTACCCTAGCATTCCTACAAAAAAAGAAGAAATGTTCTATAGGTAGAAATGAAAAATAAAAAAGACTTTTCTTTGATAAAAGAGAAGCCTATTAACCTGCCAAAACCTCATAATGACCTAGTGAAAAACCTAATATCCTTTCTTTAAGGGCATGTTATCCATCCTCTATCACAGAGTGATGTCCAAACGCAGTGTAGCCATACTGACATGACAGTAACTTCCTTCATGAGCAAACACCCCTGTCCCATAGAAGAGTTACCTATGAAACGCTTGGTGCCAAAGCCATTTTCTCTATTTGCTTCTATTCAAAACGTCATCAAAATAAAAACACTTAACACTAGTATTACACAGCCTGTATGGGCCATACAAACAAGTCACTAATTCACAATAAAAGGAAATCAATGCTTAATATTCAAAGTCTGCTCTGCTTTGCCATACTTGGTGTGTTTGCACATCGCCATTTTTAAGGGTAGGTCAGAGAGCATGGTGATCTCCTACAATGACATGCCATACATGCTGAACTTGTAACAATGAGAGCTTTTTCCCTTCTCTTTCTAATTAAGGCTTTCATGGAAACCAGACAACACTTAATTAGTAATAGTCATGCTATTTCTTTTTTCCCTGTTTCTTTACCACTTTAAATGTACTTTTCTTGTCCACACTGAGTAAATGATCAGAGTTTTTCTGGCAAGGATTTAAGGTTTCCTAGCGATTACCTAATGACCTTTTCAGGATAAATAATTCCTGTGCATAAATTGCCTCCTTGACAATACAAAGAGACAATGCTTTTTCATACACCTTCTGGCCAAACAGAAACAATAGACAGGATTAAATTTTTAGAATGTAACACAATATTTCATATTTTACTTTACATTTATTGATATCATCCCATATTCATACATCTTATTTTAAAAATTCAAGACAAAATTTAAAAAAAAAAATCAAGACAAAAGCTAATTTATACTCTCACTTTCACCTCAACATTAAGCCCAAATGAGAATAATACTCTGTGACATTACATGAAAAACAAACCCAAAAATGCCCCAGTGGCATTGATAAAAGAAATGTCCATGAATTTGGAGGAAAATGGATACATGTATATGTATGGCTGAGCCTCTTTGCTGTCTACCTGAAACTATCACAATATTGTTAATTGGCTATATTCCAATATAAAATAAAAAGTTGAAAACTAAAAGAAATGCCCTTGGAGTGTACTTCTCTTGTATACACATGGCATGAGCCTCCAGTGCCTGGTGTCTATTTCTAGAGAGCAAACTGGCAGAGCTACTGATTGGGTAAGTGAATCAATCAGGGTCTGGAGGACAGTGTCCCAGCCACTAGGGACATAATAGCGAGCATGGTGGACCTGGGCCCCACTCTCATAGCCAGAAGGAAAAGAAAATATGAAGTGATCACCATACACCAGCAGTTCTCAAAGTTTAGTCCCAGGACTACTCAAAACCTTTTCAGGAGAAGGTAAAATCTACCTTCCTAATAACTGAGGATCTTATTTGTTTTGTTCACTTTCATTCTCTCACAAGGGTACAGTAGATTTTTCCAGAGGCTATATGGCCTGTAATATCAGCACAGATTGAGCAAAGTGGCAGATATGAGAATCCAGCTGTATTCTATTAAACCAAACATTAAAAAGAACTGCAAAAATGTAAAAGCAATGTCATTCTTTTCACTCTTTCATTGTTTTGGAAAATAAGGTCTTTTTTTATGAAAAATAACTATTAACGTGTAATGGTTTATTATTGTCATTTTAAAATAAATTAATATTTTTCAACTTCTCAGTTTTAACTTCTAATTCAACAAATATTGATAGATATAGCCCACATAAACAAAAGTTCTTTGGGGTCCTCAATAACTCTGAAGAATGTAAAGGAGTTCTGAGACCAAAAAGTGTGAGAGTAACTGCCATAGAGTTGGAAATAATACGTACAGTATTACTGAAGTATAGAGTAATTATACCAAGGGAATCCAGTCCAAGAAAGAAAAGGAAGAGGAAATGACAAATTAAGCAGAATAAAGCCTGGAGGATGATAAAACCTTATCAAGCAAGTGAGAAGTGGAGACAGTGAGAAAACCTTTAAAAACAAAGGGAAAAAGCAAGTAAAAAAGCCTAGAAGACAGAAACACGCTCCAGTACAACTGCAGACAGAGCGAGCAGGAAGGATGCGGGGTAGGAGGGTGGTCAAGCCCAAGTGTAAGTAGGGGCCAGTACATGAAGGCCCCAAAACACAAAGAAATGTAGAATTTATTCTACAGGCAAAGGGAGCCATTAAAGGAGAGCAATGATTAAACTTAGGACTGAGAGATCAGTCTACATGCAGTACAAGTGAATTAAGACAGAGAAGAGGACAAAACAGTCATGGGATCAGGTGACCCCAGTAAGATAACGTCAAAATCAACTGTGTTGCTGCTGCTAAGTCACTTCAGTCGTGTCCGACTCTGTGTGACCCCATAGACGGCAGCCTACCAGGCTCCCACGTCCCTGGGATGCTCCAGGCAAGAACACTGGAGTGGGTCAACTGTGTTAAGAATAAACATATAAATCAGTGGAACAGACTAGAGACCCCACAAGTAGGCCCATTCACATATGGGCAATTGATTTTTGACAAAAGCACCAAGGTAATTTAGTGGGGAAAGAAAGCCCTTCAACAAGTGGTGCTGGAATAACTGGGTATCCACAGGGAGAGAAGTAAACCTTGACTCATACCTCACAACATACACAAAAACTAATTTGAATCACAGACCTAAATTTCAAAAACTAAAACTATAAAATTTCCAGAAGAAAAAAATAGGAGAGAACTCTTTGTGACCAGGAAATTGACAAAGATCCCTAGAACAAAAAAAAACATAAACAATGAATGAAAAACCGGCTTCATCAAACTTACAAACTCTTTGTAACACACCTTTAAGAAAATAAAAAAGGACGCCACAGACTGGGAGAAAATATTCACAACACACTTTGTATGCTGAATCATAAAAAGAATTCTTACAACTCAATAACAAGACAAACAACCAATTTTTAAATATGGGCAAAAGACATTAAGTGAATGTCCAATAAGTACATGAAAAGATGCCTAAAGTCATCAGCCCAAGGGAAACACAATTTAAAACCAAATACTATACTATCACACATCCACAGAAAGGCTAAAGTTAAAAAGACAATATCAATTCTTAATCTAGATGTATGGTAGAAATAGTTTGCTGAAAGTGTATTGTCATCAACATTCTTTGAAACAGTATAAATATCAGACTTCACAGGTCATCAACATTCCTTACTACTTCACTTTTAGTCTTAAAATTTTACTCATTTAAATAAGAATCTGATATATCCACAGTTTATGAAGAACATGAAGGAAATAATGCATCATGCAAAGCTAAAGAAAAACAAATGCTTCTTATACCTGTCTCATACACCAAATATATTAAAAAAAAAAAAAAACTTAGACATCTGTAAAAATGTTAAATTTAATGCATTGCAAAAATGGGCTTATTTTCTATTTTGGTTTTAAAAATGGAATTTTATTTCCATTCCACTAACCAGGAGGGCATGGCAACCTACTCCAGTATTCTTGCCTGGAGAATCCCCATGGGCAGGGGAGGCTGGCTGGCTACAGTCCATGGGGTCACAAAGAATCGGACACGACTCAGCGACTAAGTACACAGCAACCATTAAGTAAACCTGCTAAATGAGGCCAGTCATAATTTAAATCTAGTTAACATGTAATTGTAAAAAACATTTCAACTTCCTTTAAGCACATAATGATAGATGTCAAGGAACATGGATTGTAACTACTATGTATCACTTCAGAATCTCCCTAATAAAACTACCAGGCTTGATTTCTACTCATCATAAAAAGGAAGTAGATTCTAAAAACAAATCACAATCATCAACTGCTAATCTTTACTAAGCTAAGACCCATAACTAAGACATTATCATTTCCTTCTATTAATGGAGATAACATTTTACATTAGTGTATTGTATCTAGGTTTCATTGTTGCTTCAGGGTTATTTTCTGAACTCTTACATTTTTGTGACATTCCTTAAGCAAGTTAATCAAGACGTTGCATTCTTCAGTGTGCAAGTGTGGAGATAAGTCAGGATGCATCTTTAGGAGGAGATGGAACACAGCAGAGCAACCTGTGGATACAAGAGTGTCTTGAATATGTGTGACTGTATTTGTTAATGCAACCTAAAATTATTTTCCATAAGAAACTTCAGTGACCTTTATCAGAAAAGAAAGGTGACCTTAGGCAAATTAAACCTGAGCCTCACCTTCCTATCCAATGACTTAGATTCCATGGGTTATCAGGAGTATTTAGAGAACATGCAGGTTCAGAAAAAAGCAGACTCAAGAGACCCGATCCTCAAAACAGGTGCTTAACCAGAAACAGCTTGCCTATGTTAAACCTGACTTCAGTTACTTTTCCCATACTCCTGAAATAGATTACAACTTATTTTATTCAGGTAAAATCCTACCAATGAAGAGAACTGGCCTAAATGTATAAGGATTAAAGGGCCATTAGTCAGTCTCACATTAGTGTGAATTAATATACACTGCTTTCTTCCTAAGTAACATCTGGCTGAGAAAATCTAAACCATGAAGAGAAACAAGCAGATGTGGATTCCCCCCCCCGCCCCCCCAAATTTAGCAGATCTAGCCATAAAACGTGGAGAAAGCAATGGCATCCCACTCCAGTACTCTTGCCTGGAAACTCCCATGGACGGAGGAGCCTGGTAGGCTGCAGTCCATGGGGTTGCTAAGTCAGACACGACTGAACAACTTCACTTTCACTTTTCACTTTCATGCACTGGAGAAGGAAATGGCAACCCACTCCAGTGTTCCTGCCTGGAGAATCCCAGGGATGGCAGAGCCCAATGGGCTGCCGTCTTTGGGGTCGCACAGAGTCGGACACGATTAAAGCGACTGAGCAGCAGCAGCAGCCATAAAATGCAATTATTACAATGAAAACAAGAAGCTAAAAATCCCTGAAATTAGGTTTAATTGGTTCATTCACAAGAAAAGAAAATTAGCATCCAAGGTCTAAGATAAAATATTATTTTAAGGTATTTGCTATAGTTACATTCACCTATTTCTCTATTCACCCATTTCTCTCTTAAACCAATTCTTTATGACCCAGAAGAGATTACCAAAGGCAAGAACCAATTAACTACTTTAGTCTTTTTAAAGTTCCAGGAAAGAAAATCTAGGAGAAATCATGACAGTAGGTTGGGCAAAAGTGAGTGAAATGAAGTCGCTCAGTCGTGTCCGACTCTTTGCAACCCCATGGACTGTACCCTACCAGGCTCCCCTGTCCGTGGGGTCTTCTAGGCAAGAGTACTAGAGTGGGTTGCCATTTCCTTCTCCAGAGGATATTCCTGACCCAGGGATCAAACCCAGGTCTCCCGCATTGTAGGCAGACGCTTTACCGTCTGAGCCACCAGGGAAATCCATTAGGTTGGGCAAAGATACATCAAAATCCATAAAAGAATAAATTGGTTAAAACTTATCAAAATTAAAAATTTCCATTTTCAATATTAAGAAAATGAAAAGACAAGTCACCCTCTGGGTGATAATGACATGTCAATGTAGGCTCATCAATTGTAATTAGCATACCACTCTTGGAGGATGTTGACTGTGGGAGAGAAGCAGGGTATGTGTGGGCAGAGGGAGCCTAGGGGGTCTCTCTGTACTTTCTGCTCAAATTTGCTATGAACCTAAAACTGCTCTAAAAAATAAATAGCGTGTAGCTCCTCTACAAGCTACACACTAAAGGAAAATATTTGCAAATCATATATGACAAAGGATCTGCACCTAAAACATATAAAGTTTACAAACAATCCAGTGTTTAAAATATACCCCCAAAATGAGCAAAAGATTTAAATAGATATTTCACCGAAGAGGATATAGGAATGGTAAATTAAGCACATAAAAAGATGCTGAACATCACTAGTCACTAGGGAAATAGAAATTTAAACCACAATGAGACACTACTATACATCCACCAGAATAGCTATAATCAAAAAATCAGACAATAGCAAGCACTGCTTACAATGTGGTGGAAAGGGATCTCATACAGTGCTAGGTTAAGCAGCACAGACGCTTTAGAAAACTATTCAGTAGTTTCTTAAGTTAAACACAAACTTAACATATGACCTAGAAATTTCTCTCTTAGAACACACCCAAGAAAAATGAAAACATATATCCCCACAAAGATTTATATATGAACGGTCATAGCATTATTCATAATAGTCAATACTGGAAACAATCCAAATGTCTAACAACCAAGTACTGGATAAACAAATTTGTGTATTTATTCAATGAGACACTTATTTAGCACTAAAAAGGAATAAACTTATACATGTGCCAACATGGAGGAATCTCAAAAGCACTAAGCTAAATGAAATAAAGCAGACTCAAAAGACAGTACTGTATGATTCTATTTACATGCAATGTCTAGAAAAGGCAAATTTGTAGAGGCAAAAGCTGATCTGGAGGTCCAAAGGTGAGAGTGAGGATTACTTTGCAAATGGCAAAAACAAAACTTTGGGTGACAAAAATGTTCTAAAATAGGATTGTGGTAATGGTTGCATAACTGTATAAGCCTTCTAAAATCACTTAATTCACTTAGAATGGGCAAATTTTACAGTATGTAAATTATGCCTTAATAAAGCTGTGAAAAAAGTTTCAAGAAATTCAAACAGCCTATCCACCTTCTAGTCTTAACAAACGAAATCCTTAAAAATGACTAAACAAATAATTGCAGAGAATTATACCTACTACTTCAGATTTCAACTTATAAAAGTATCAAATCACTGTTCTACTGAGTGACTAATAACCTCAACCCCACCCCTTGCCACACACACAAACATACCACAGCTAAAGATCACAAATCAGGCCATTGTGCCAAGTTAAAATACTTGAGTATTTGAAATGGAAACTGAAAATGCAGCCAAGTTCAAGTTTTATTTGCCTGTCACTGACTACAATCTTTTTAAATGATATAAAAATTCTGCCTCAGAAAAAAGAGGTCTCATACAGTACAGCAATTTAAGCCATCTAATATTATACCAATATTAAACACCTACACTTATATATAGTAAAAGTTATCTGGCTTCTGCCTTGCTTATTTTTTTCTGAAGGAAGATGTACACTGGTTTTAGTCATCTAGAAAATGTCTTTAACATTTTATTTTTTAAGTATATTTAACAAAACATTTTTGCATATATCTATGAACCAGCCCTCAAATGTGTGCTTTTACAGTTCAGAAACAAACTTCTGAGGTACTGAAAGCCCTCTCTAACTGGCAAAGTAAATACTTAAGAAAACACTTGGGTACTGAGATAAACACACATATGCACATTGTATATAAGCAAAAATATATACCATGGTACATATATTTTTTTTCCTTCCTTAAAAGTTTACCTCAAATATGTATGCTACTATACACACAGCCATGGTGTACTTCTATCTACTTATCTTCCCTTCTACCTACTTATCCTAGATGATTATATCAAATAAGAAAATGGTTTCATATATAGTAGTTTCCTTTTCTTGTTCTTGCGGAAAGCTACTATTTAACTTAAAGCTCTGAACACTTATCCCTAACAAATTCCTCGTTTTATCAATCATTCCCCTCTTGCCTCTACCCCATTTTTTAGTTAGATATTCTCTTCCTCCCCTTTCCTTCTATCTACCAGCTTCGGCTAACTGTTGGTGCATACGCATATGTACTGGGGTACTCTTGGGTATAATATACAAAGTATAAGTATAAAACAATAACATTGTTCTTAGAGCACATTTAAATGAGTGCTGACACCTTTCAGTAGTCATCTTTAACAGCCTATTCTAATAACACTATTATAACTCAAGTAACATTTTATGAAATGAATAAAAGTCAAATATATATTCCATATTCTTATTTTTAAAATTTGTTCAAAGCCATAATATTATTAGAATAGAAATAATTTGTTGAATACTTACCATGTGCAGGTACAAGTCTTATAATTCTTGTGTAGGAAGAACTGTAGGAAGCAGGTACCTTTTTAAATTCAATTAAACCATAAGAAGTTGCTTTTTTGTAGGTCAAAATATGTGTTACTCATATTTTCATAGCAAAACTAAGCCCCAAGTCACACAGTAAATAGCAGAGTTACTGCTAAGTCACTTCAGTCATGTCCGACTCTGCGTGACCCCATAGACAGCAGCCCACCAGACTCCCCCGTCCCTGGGATTCTCCAGGCAAGAACACTGGAGTGGGCCGCCATTTCCTTCTCCAATGCATGAAAGTGAAAAGTCAAAGTGAAGTCGTTCAGTCCTGTCCAACCCTCAGCGACCCCAGGCTCCTCCATCCATGGGATTTTCCAGGCAAGAGTACTCGAGTGGGGTGCCTTTGCCTTCTCCGAACAGAGTTACTACCCAACGTAATCTCTCACAGTGACAGATTTCTCCCACTTTCAAAATAAGAAAGATATGCCTTCCCAGCAGTTTGTGAATGAAATAAATACAGACAGAAAAAACTACTCCCCAGAGAACCTCTGGTTAGCTACAAGTTCAACAGGGACTAATCGCAGGCTGAGGTTCAAAGAAGTCAATGTAATACTATCCTGTATTACTAGAAACAAGAGTATCTGCCTATATCAAGAAAAAGAAAAGTATAGTGCTTGTCCTGATCAGCCATGTCCAGAACACTGACAATCTGAATATCCTTGGGGCAAATGCTCAGGAAGGAGATGGCTCTGACATTAGGTTTAAACAGGAAGCCATTCATGAAATTGGGAATATTTACTAAGGGAAAACCACAACAGAGAAAATAGATAAAAGGAACAGCCAGGTTAAGTAAGACAAGTAATGGATTTGAAGGGAGGAGATGTGGGTTGGAAGGTAAAAACTGTGGACACAGCTATTCACAAGTTATATCACTTTGGCTAGTTAATCTGAAATGTAAGTCTCTTCTTCCATAAAATGGAATTAGCTCTAGACCTATATCAAGAGTAAGTGTGACAAATGTAGTATCATTAGTAATCTGAAGTGTTCTGTCACCTGATGGGAAAGGCTGAACCGAACTGACTCTGAGATGTATCCGAGGACAGGGCTGGAAATCAAACTGGAAGTTACAGGGGCAGATGTCATTTTCCTGGAGCTGTCCAACATTGAAACAAGCTGCTATGTGAACTTCTCATTTATCTGGCCTCCTGTGCCCAAGAGACTGGCTAAGTAAGGATGTCACAGAGTATATTCTTACATTGCATCCTTAAGATTTTTTCTCAAATCTAAGTTCATAATTAAATTTAAGCCATTTCTCAAAATAAAATTTGCACTCAAAGGATAAACACTTGTTACTGTTATGAATACAGAAAACAGTTTCAAAAAGTAGCACCAAGATAATTACAAACAAACACACTGTACAAAAAAAAGTGAAGGAAACATTCATTTGTGGTAAGATTTAGTGTAAGGGTGTTCTAATGAGAAAGAGAGGGATAACTCTATTCAAACAGTAATTATTTAGTTAAACACAAAACTTCAGTTCCATTTGTACGCTGGCATTTAGAAACCATCTCACAATGTTTACTTCTCACAATTACAACTCTTCTCTCCCCATGCCAATCGCATCCACTTCCTCAGGTATGCACAGATTGATACCTAAACAGTCTGCTTGAACTTGTAAAAATGTTCATCTGTAACATCTGATATTTTTATAAGTGTCTAATAGGTCCCTGCAAAGCAACTGTAACTTTTACTTAGGGGTGAGTTGGGAGGGTCGAAGCAATAGGAAGCTCTCGATAAAGATACAAAATTTATGATTTTATTTTATTCACTGCTTCACCTTATTCTACCAAGACTCTGAGGTAAAATCTAACAAGTAGTCTATGATAGATTTCAACCACCAGGTGGCACAATTTTAGAAGGAAAAAAACCTGAACACAAGCAATGTATAAATTCTAGTGTAGAAAAGAGAGGAAACATTCTAATAACACACTTTAGATCTATAATCACAAGAGGGAACCCCTATATTTTAATGCCACTAAGGCTTTCTTTAGAGAGATTTTGCTATTGTGTGGCTTCACCAGAAAGAAATTCACACTACAGTTACAATTTCTAATGTCATTTTAAAACAAGGCCAGAAAAGTCTCTTGTTCAGAGCCTAAAGAATCTGTTCTCCAGGAATAAACTGCTCTCTAAAACATATACTTTTTAAAAGTCTAATTTCAGAAAGCTCTGGAATTAGTTGAATTAGTATCTCTCTACTTCAAACCTCACTGTATTGAGCAGAAGTAGCAGACATAGCAGGGGCCGACCTTCCCCACCCACTTTTACTCATCACAGCTGCAAAATGACCAAATCTAAACAGAGGCTTCTGATTAGGTGACAAGCGCTCCGGAGTACAGATTATGCCCCTACTGCTACTGAGAGCAACCTCACGTCATTTCTTAAGGCAGGGGGCCAGTTGTAGCGTTCCCTGAACTAGGATTTATCACCACTTTCTTGGTGCTGAGCCCTCTGTCATTTCACGTGAAGTTCAGAGCAAAAAAAGAAATTAGTCCATAACCATCAAAGAACACACAGGCTAGTAGGGGAGGAGATATTCTCCTAAATGCACATAGTATATGCCCAATAAATGTTTCCTGAATGCAGTACTATCACAGACTGATTCAGACCTTAACATAGTTTTTCTTTTTTAAAAAAGGTGGGGAATGAGGATCGTTTTAAATCAACCAAACATGTGCAGCAGCCTGTATGAACAAGACTTGTGTCTCCTTTATGCAAACTTCCTTTATGCATTTAAATCAGTACTAGGATTTACTTAACTCTTCATAAACTACTTACTACTTACGTGAAACAAGCTCGGTCATCTTTAAACCCGATAAAAGGGATCTGCCTTTTCTTGAAAAGTCTACTGATGAGGATCTTACTGGATTCTCGCATCGCAGGACGGACTGGTGGAAAATTTCACTGCAGCTGAGAGGCGCCCTAACAGGCTCCCACAAGCAAACCCTGAACGCCTGGATCCCCAAGAGCAATAACAAGCATACACCGTAGGGAGCGCTCACCGTGTTAGACACGTAGTTAAGCGCTTCTCCCAACCTAGGCGCTGGATGACACCCATTTCTCAGGCGAGGAAACGGAGGAGGGAGAAGCCTGCCCAAGGTCGCCAGCTCGAGAGTTGTGCGGCAGAGAGCGAACGTCAACCCCGAAGCCTGCGCTCAACTACCAGCGCATCCTCAGAGAATGCCCGAGGGCGGAGAGCTCAGGTCGACCTATTCCGCCCCGGGAAACCCAGTGCGGCGGTCCCGACCCCCGAGGCCGGCGGAAAGTCCCGGCAGGACAGGACACGGCGGGGCGCGACCGTGAGGGACCTGAGCGGGGGGCCGGTGGGTGTCCCGCGGCCTCCCCGCACAACGCGGCCGGGAAGGGAGCGCGCCTGCGAACGGCCCGGACCCCCGAGACTCACCCGACTCGCGGCCACAGCCGGAGAGCGGAAGCGGTATTCACCGGCGAAGACTCTGCGCCGCCAAACGCGCGGTCTGGACGCCGGAGCCGCGCCAGCTCCGGGTGGCAAAGGCAAGGCGCCCTCCACGGCTGCCCCCGCCGGGCCAGCCCCCGCCGCTCGCCGCCTCGGGCGCCTGCGCCGCCCTGCCTGGACGGGCCCATTTTCAGGCGCTGGGAGGGGAGGGAGAGTGAGTCCGCCGAGGCGCCGCAGAGCCTAAACTTGAAGGGAAACCGACAAGCCAGATTCTGTGGCTGGGATTCAGGCATTCAAAAAATATTCTCTGCTGAGAAGAGTGAGGCGGGGGGCTCGGCGCGCTGCACTTCTGTCGCTCTCCTCTCACGGTCCCCGGTGCCGAGGGTACAGTCCCGAGTTGGCGCCCCCCGGTGGGCGGGGCTCCAGGACGGCGGGAGCTGCGATTGGTGGTTTTGAAGGTGCCGCGGGCGGGAACAGTCGATGAGGAGAGAGCCGGCCGGCGATGTGGGTAAGAGCGCCCGGCGGCGCGGGATCGGGCGGAACGTGGCGGGAGCCTAGAAGCCACGTCCCACGACTCTGAGGCGACTCTCTTGTGGCTGCCACGGGTCCCAAGGTGAGGGACTGGTCCTTGGTCTCGGGCCTGAGGCGGGGAACTTCGGTTGTAGCTGAGGCGAAGAGGGCGGAGACGCTGCGTCGTGACGTCACATCCGCCCTGGTGGGGCGGGGCCTTAGGTAGGGCCTGCGTCACGCTGGCGCCGCCCAGAGCTCTCAAGGGCTAGACTCAGTCTTCGGTTGCTGCTTCTTCAGAGTTGGGTGTTCTGATTTTGGGATAACCTTGGCGTCCGTCCTTTTTAGTCTCGCATTACTCCTGCTCCTTGTGGCAGCTCTTCGGCGGTGTATATTTACAGGGACCTTTTTGGTCATGCTTTCATTCAGCTGTTATATCTCGTGTACCTACTATATGCCAGACACTGTGCCACGCGCAGCGAAGCAGAAAGAAATTAGATAATCACAGGAAATCAGAAGAGTTTATTCAGGGGTTTCCAGTTTTATTGATGAGGTTGCATTCCCTCCCTTCCCTCTTTCTATCATAATTCTTTAGAATGACATTCCCAAACTTTAGCCAGAATTAAGACTCTCATTGTAAGAATGCAGAAGTCTCAAGCATTTCCCCCTCATTCCCCTCCCCTAGTTTAAATCACTGGGCCCAGGAGTCTGCGTTTTAACAACCACTCCCACCTCCAGTGTTTTTGATGGGAGACATTGGCTTGATATTGTCACTGGCTAATCCTTCCCAGGTTGTTTATCTCCTCAGGCATGGCTTCTTACGGAGAGTATCTAATATTTTGGGGTTTCCTATTCAACAAGTATTTCCACTAAGACAGTTCTTGGGCTGAAACTGCTCTAGATTCTAGGAAGGCAGGTGTGAATAAGACAAACATAGTTCCTGCCCTGTGGAGCCTAATCATATAATATATAATCATATAATAAATCATATGCCATTCAACAAACACTTAAATGGTAGAAATAATTTATAGCCACGATCCTTTTAGGGGAATCTCTTCTGTTTGTCCTTGTGTATTCTGTGGTCTTGATGGAAGCGGATGAGATTGACAGACTGACTTCTGCTTGTCATAAACACGGCCCTCCTCACCTCCTCCTCTGTGCCTTTTCACTCTCCTCTCTGGCCTGTCTGGAGGCCTCCTTCTCCCCTTGATGGCCCCAAGGCTTTTGCACTTGCTGTTCCATCTGCCTGGAGAGCTCCTCCAACAACCAGCCACATGGCTCACTCTTCCTCCCCTAAGAGTTGGCTCAAATGCCACCTTCTCTCAGGCCTGCTCTCCATTGCCCTCTTCCCCCACCCATTCCCAGCCTGCTCCATATTCACTGCTACTAGCTTCCTAACATTGCTCCCTTTTCTCCTCAGCGCTTACCACTTTTAACATTTTTTGTGATTTTCCTGTTGCCTGTCTCTCCCGGCTAGGAAGGACACTTCCTACTGGCAGGAATTTTTGTCATTATTGGTTAAAGCTCTATTATCCCCTGTGCCTAAAAAAGTGCCTGGCACTAATGGGTGCTTAGTAATTTGATACATGAATAGGTAAATGAGTGAATGATTCACTTACTGTTTCTATCAAAAGATCAAAATACTCTAGCCAAAAAAGGAGAGGGAACACTAATTTTTAAAAACCTTAAAACATGTTTAAATGTACACTTAAGAGAAAATCCTCTTGTTGAAATACTGTGCAGAATGCCTGAAAAATTTGGCTGTTTCACCTACAAATCATAATTCTGGCTAAAATTATGATGCTGAAAATTCACTAAGTTGTACTTTTGTGTTTGCTTAATCTATATGCCAGACACTGTGCCACGCGCAGCGAAGCAGAAAGAAATTAGATAATCACAGGAAATCAGAAGAGTTTATTCAAGGGTTTCCAGTTTTATTGATGAGGTTGCATTCCCTCCCTTCCCTCTTTCTATCGTAATTCTTTAGAATGACATTCCCAAACTTTAGCCAGAATTAAGACTCTCACTGTAAAAATGCAGAAATCTCAAGCACTTCCCCCGCATTCCTCTCCCCTAGTTTAAATCATTGGGCCTAGGAGTCTGCGTTTTAACAACCACTCCCACCTCCAGTGTTTTTGATGGGGGACGTTGGCTTGATATTGTCACTGGCTAATCCTTCCCAGGTTGTTTATCTCCTCAGGCACGGCTTCTTAGGGAGAGTATCTAATAATTTGGGGTTTCCTATTCAACAAGTATTTCCACTAAGACAGTTCTTGGGCTGAAACTGCTCTAGATTCTAGGAAGGCAGATGTGAATAAGACAAACATAGTTCCTGCCCTGTGGAGCCTAATCATATAATATATAATCATATAATAAATCATATGCCATTCAACAAACACTTAAATGGTAGAAATAATTTATAGCCACGATCCTTTTAGGGGAATCTCTTCTGTTTGTCCTTGTGTATCCTGTGGTCTTGATGGAAGCGGATGAGATTGACAGACTGACTTCTGCTTGTCATAAACACGGCCCTCCTCACCTCCTCCTCTGTGCCTTTTCACTCTCCTCTCTGGCCTGTCTGGAGGCCTCCTTCTCCCCTTGATGGCCCCAAGGCTTTTGCACTTGCTGTTCCATCTGCCTGGAGAGCTCCTCCAACAACCAGCCGCATGGCTCACTCTTCCTCCCCCAAGAGTTGGCTCAAATGCCACCTTCTCTCAGGCCTGCTCTCCATTGCCCTCTTCCCCCACCCATTCCCAGCCTGCTCCATATTCACTGCTACTAGCTTCCTAACATTGCTCCCTTTTCTCCTCAGCGCTTACCACTTTTAACATTTTTTTGTGATTTTCCTGTTGCCTGTCTCTCCCTGCTAGGAAGGACACTTCCTACTGGCAGGAATTTTTGTCATTATTGGTTAAAGCTCTATCCCCTGTGCCTAAAAAAGTGCCTGGCACTAATGGGTGCTTAGTAATTTGATACATGAATAGGTAAATAAGTGAATGATTCACTTACTATTTCTATCAAAAGATCAAAATACTCTAGCCAAAAAAGGAGAGAGAACACTAATTTTTAAAAACCTTAAAACATGTTTAAATGTACACTTAAGAGAAAATCCTCTTGTTGAAATACTCTGCAGAATGCCTGAAAAATTTGGGTGTTTCACCTACAAATCATAATTCTGGCTAAAATTATGATGCTGAAAATTCACTAAGTTGTACTTTTGTGTTTGCTTAATACTTTGTTGTGCTGTTTTTATTTTTATTAGAGTGCCAGAGAGATGGATGAAATTCTTGCTGAGTTTTTCAGGAGGACCATCTTGAAAATCCCAATGACGGAAATGATGACAATCCAAAAAACCTGGAATTTTTTGTCTGAAAATCAACTGCAGACTGTAAACTTTCGGCAGAGAAAGGAATCTATCGTTCAGGACTTGGTTCTGCTTTGTGAGGTAACAGTGTTAAAAGTGATTAACCTTGAATATCACGCTACAATTAGATTTTCCTCTCTTTTTCCTTTCCTTAGTCCAAAAGAGATTTAAGTAGCTCTAGGCTGTGACGTGAGGAGGGCTCTATCCCACTATAGTGGAAAAGGTGCTAATTTTTAATTGGACTTTTCAACTTGCAAAGAATGCTTACAAATTAGTGAGAAAAAAAAAAAAAAAGTGAATACCAAGGGAGAAGAAACAGACAAAGAAGTTAAAATAATGAGCAGTATTCTTTTTTTAAACTATCAGATTGTCAAAGATCATACTCAAATATGTTGATCAAATTATGCAGAAAGAGACACTCTCTTTCACATGTATTTATTTATTTATTTGCTTTTTATTTTAAAGTGATTTTAGGCTTTCAGAAAAGTTGCAAGTATTGTACAAAGAATTTTACTATACCCTTATATACCCACTTGACTTCACATTCCAGGATGTCTAGCTCTAGGTGAGTGATCACACCATCATGATTATCTTGGTCGTGAAGATCTTTTT
>SJYT01038213.1:264627-316104 GCA_006410635.1 Cephalophus harveyi | reverse complement strand
AGTGTGATTAGATTGACTAGTTTTCTGTGATTACGGTTTCAGTGTGTCTGCCCTCTGATGCCTTCTTGCAACACCTACCGTCTTACTTGGGTTTCTCTTACCTTGGACGTTGGGTATCTCTTCATGGCTGCTGTATGAGCTTTTTAATATGTTGTTGAATTCTGTGGCTAAAATTTTGTTGTGGATTTTTTTTTGTTGTGGATTTTTTTTTTCTATGTTCATCCATGATATTGGCCTGTAGTTTTCTTTTTTGGTGTGTATTTGTCTGGTTTTGGTATCAGGATGAGGGTGGCTTCATAAAATGAGTTTGAAAGTGTTCCTTCCTCCGCAATTTTTTGAAAGAGTTTTAGAAGGACAGGCATTAGCTCTTCTCTAAATGTTTGATACAATTCACCAGTGAAGCCTTCTGGTCTTGGGCTTTCGTTTTGTGGATGATTTCTGGTAACAGCTTCAATTTCAGCGCTTGTAATTGGGTTGTCCACAATTTCTATTTCTTCTTCTTTTGGTCTTGGAATATTGGCTTTTCTAAGAATCTGTCTATTTCTTCCAGGTCATCCATTTTATTGTATGACCCGCCCATCTTGGGTGGCCCCACAGGGCATGGCTTAGCTTATTGATTTGGACCAGGCTGTGGTCCTAGTGTGATTAGATTGACTAGTTTTCTGTGATTACGGTTTCAGTGTGTCTGCCCTCTGATGCCTTCTTGCAACACCTACCATCTTACTTGGGTTTCTCTTACCTTGGACGTTGGGTCTCTCTTCATGGCTGCTGTATGGGCTTTTTAATATGTTGTTGAATTCTGTGGCTAAAATTTTGTTGTGGATTTTTGCATCTATGTTCATCCATGATATTGGCCTGTAGTTTTCTTTTTTGGTGTGTATTTGTCTGGTTTTGGTATCAGGATGAGGGTGGCTTCATAAAATGAGTTTGAAAGTGTTCCTTCCTCCGCAATTTTTTGAAAGAGTTTTAGAAGGACAGGCATTAGCTCTTCTCTAAATGTTTGATACAATTCACCAGTGAAGCCTTCTGGTCTTGGGCTTTCGTTTTGTGGATGATTTCTGGTAACAGCTTCAATTTCAGCGCTTGTAATTGGGTTGTCCACAATTTCTATTTCTTCTTCTTTTGGTCTTGGAATATTGGCTTTTCTAAGAATCTGTCTATTTCTTCCAGGTCATCCATTTTATTGCCATATAGTTGTTCATAATAGTCTCTTAAAATCCTTTGTATTTCTGCATTGTCTGTTGTAACCTCTCCTTTTTCACTTCAAATTTTGTGGCTCAGAGGTTAAAGCATCTGCCTGGAATGTGGGAGACCCAGGTTCGATCCCTGGGTTGGGAAGATCCCCTGGCGAAGGAAATGGTACCCCACTCCAGTACTCTTGCCTGGAGAATCCCATGGAGGGAGCAGCCTGGTAGGCTACAGCCCATGGGGTCACAAAGAGTCGGACATGATTGAGTGACTTCACTCACTTTGTGGATTTGATTCTTCTCTCTTTTTTTCTTGATGAGTCTGGCTAAGGGTTTGTTGATTTTGATTATCTTCTCAAAGAGCCAGCTTATAGTTTTATTAATCTTTACTATTGTTTCTTTCATTTATTTTTCATTAAAATTATCTTTTAAGTATGTGAAATTTGGGTTAGCTTTTTGTCTAGTAGTTTCTTTGTAAGCAGCTGCATTATTATAAGGTCCTGGACCCACTAAAGACAAAGTAATATGAGTGTAATATTTTCCAAAAATATGATATATATCAGTAATTCTCTATTTAAAATACTAAAACTCAAGTATAATTTATCTCTCCAAATTTGTCCGACCCACCTTTCTTTTCTTGATGTTAATTTTGATGCTGCTGCTACAGACTTTGGTTAAACAATAATAATTTGAGCTGAATTCTATAACCCTCTTGGCAAAGAGATTGATTTTTGGATATTTGACACCCCAAGCAATAATTTCACAGATATAGTTGCAATTAACCACACCTATGCTATTATTTAAGCTAATTTATGCCATTAGCCCAAGTAAAACAAGTCACTGAGTTACAATCTTAAGGATCCCTACAAACAGAGAATATTGTTCATATATGGCTATAGAGAGCTTCATTGCCATAAAATTTAAAAGCTTATAAAAATCTCAGGCATTGTACAGTCAATAAGTTTTATTTTTTAGTTGAAAACAAATTGTGGTTCAAGAATGATAAATGACCAACACAGCTAGAGCATTGTCTTATGTCTAGTATAGTACTAAGTCTTGAATCCTCAGTGTTTAATATTTCACTGTATTTTCAGCTAAGCTCTGATTTTCTGTGTTTGCAATTTAAATTTTAATTTTCAATTCCCAAGTGTTTCTCAAGAGATTCTTCTCACATGCCCCACTGTTAACTTACATAAAAACATAAAAAAGTAACTATCTTCTTACACTCCCATATCTGTGTTAATGGCACCAAGACTTAAAATACTGAAATCACCTCTTACTCTCTCTTCTATAAAATCATTCACCAAGTTTTTTAGTAGCTAGCAGTATATATTAGTAATAGTTTTAAGTACTTCATGTGGATCACTTGGTTGTTTCTTAAATAAATCTTTAAATAGTTATTCTTCCTGCTTAAGAGGGTGAGAATGATCTTAGTTAATAAAGTGGCTTATATTTCCAGTTAATTACTAGATACCCAGCTTTCAGTTGAGACTGTCAGATGTCACAGCTCTGTCCCATGACCAATATAATAATTGTCTCACAACAGATTTTCTGGAGAAGGAAATGGCAACCCACTCTAGTATTCTTGCCTGGAGAATCCCATGGATGGAGGAGCCTGGTGGGCTATAGTCCTCGGGGTCGCAAAGAGTTGGACACGACTGAGCGACTTCACTTCACTTCACTCACGACAGATTTTACTAAAAATTTTAGTTTGTCTTCCTTTCCTTTCATTCTGCTATGATGATTTGATTCCACAGTCATGTATTACATGCCTGTAGAGTAAGACAGCTGAAAATGATGTTTAGAAAAGAGAGATAATTGACATAACAGCAGACAGTTCAAAATGACAGAGGCACAAAGATAAGTGGGTTGCACTTTTTAAAACCTGGTAATCACAGTATTCTTGCCTGGAGAATCCCATGGATGGAGGAGCCTGGTGAGCTATAGTCCTCGGGGTCGCAAAGAGTCGGACACGACTGAGCGACTTCACTTCACTTCACTCACAACAGATTTTACTAAAAATTTTAGTTTTTCTTCCTTTCCTTTCATTCTGCTATGATGATTTGATTCCACAGTCATGTATTACATGCCTGTAGAGTAAGACAGCTGAAAATGATGTTTAGAAAAGAGAGATAATTGACATAACAGCAGACAGTTCAAAATGACAGAGGCACAAAGATAAGTGGGTTGCACTTTTTAAAACCTGGTAATCTCAAATTTTAAATAATGAGATTAAATAAATGTGGACCGACAGTAGTCCTCACTTATCCAAAGGGGATCCATTCCAAGACCACCAGTAGGTGCCTGAAGCCTCAGATAGTTTCGAAACCTAAGCATACTGTTTTTCCTATACAAAGTTTAATTTATAAATTAGACACAGCAAGAGGTTAACAGCAATAACTAATCACAAAAGAGAGCAATTGTAACCATATGTGAATTATGCAAATAACTTTTATTACAGCATCTGCCATCTCCCTCTTAAAATACCTTGTACTGTAGTCCCCATTCTTGTGATGACGTGAGATGATTAAAAACGTACACGAGATGTAGTTAGTTGAATGACACAGGTGTTGTGACTTAGCATTAGGCTACTTTTGACCTTCTGACAATGCTTCAGAAGGAGGATCGTCTGCTTCCGGTGATCCCAGATCATGGAGCCAGAATAGTGTTGATGGTGGGCTGTCAGAAGCAGACGGTGGGTGTTGATGGCTGGGGACCTGGGGCAGGAAGGATCTTGATTTCATCACACAACTAAGGAGCCTAATTTAAAACATGTGGATTGTTTATTTCTAGAATATTCCTTTTTAATATTTTTAGACCCAGGTTGACTTCCAGTAACTGAAAGCATGGAAAGTGAAATCACAGATAAGGGGAGACCACTGTATGCTTTTTCTGAAATACTACCTTTTACAGCCATCAAGACTTGACTGGGGTCTTTTATGATTTTTTTTAATATACAAAGCAGTCATTCACCTTATTTATTTTTTTTACTGAAATAATCCTCTCAGCTAAGATTAACTATTATATTCAGCGTTTCCACTAACTAAACTTTTACATCCAGTTAAAACTCTGGGTAAAGCAATAGGGCACATGCTTATTTAAGGAACATGTTCATGGACTGCTGGACATGGCTGAAAACAGAAAAACCAACATGTTGATTCCAAGCATCACCTAGCAGTGATGCATGATGTAAGAACCAAAGCTTATGTTACAGAAAGTGCTAAAGCTGAAATACAAATGTCACTAACAGTTAATGCTTTGGTAACATTGGATTCTAACTTACTGCAAAAGAGTCTTTGTGGGGAGTTGTTTAATAAAGGCCATTGTTATTATTATCATTATAATAATAATTGCTACTAAGCAAATCCCCCAAATCCCCACTGATAGCTGTCATAATTCTAGTTTTTCTTCAAACCTGCCCACAGCAGGAGACCTGAGGATACTTTAACAAGGGTGAAAATGGGAACGGAAGTCTTCCAGGGGCGTTACCTACAGTGGGCAATCTTTTGGACAAGGGACAGGTTTGTCAACTAAAACACGAAGTGAATTTTTTCTCCAAAGAAGTGATATTACAGCAGTTTTTATACAATTATATGTTCTGTATTTTGGCTACTTTGTGGATTAAGTTGATTCTTATGCATAATCTTTATGAGTTTCAAATCATATTTTGAATGTGTTTCTGGGGTGGAGCATTTTCAGATTTGGAATATTAACAATAATGCAATGATTTTATATATATGATTTGGCTTACTCTGAATAAAGTTCTGAAATTATTATCCAAGTATGTCATAAAACTAGATAATCTGTATCCAAAATAGGAATTCCACATAACTGAACTGAGTCCAATTTTTAAAATTCAGATCCTTTTTTAATCAAATTATTAATATTTATAAAAGCCAGAGCATGGAAGCAACCAAGATGTCCATTGACATATGAATGGATAAAAAAGTATGGTACATACATACAGCAGAATATTACTCAGCCATAAAAGGAACAAATTTGACTCAGTTGTAGTGAGGTAAATGAGCCTAGAGCCTCTTATACAGAGTGAAATAGAGAAAAACAAGTATCAAATATTAATGCATAAATATGGAATCTAGAAAAATGGTACTGATGAACTTTAATGGACTTGTGGACACAGTGGGGGAAGGTGAGGATGGAAGGAATTGAGAAAGTAACCTTGACATGTATACACTATCATGTGTAAAATAGATAGTTGATAGAAGGTTGCTGTGTGGCACAGGGAACCCAGCCTGCCACTGTGATGACCTTGAGGGGTGGGGTGAGAGGAGGGGAGGGAGGGAGTAGATGTATTTATAATTATGACTAATTCACGTGTTGTACAACAGAGGCCAACACAACATTTTGAGGCTATTTTCCACCAATTAAAATTCAAAAAATTTTAAAATATAAATATAGGCTAAAGATTAATAAATGAATGAGCAAGATTTCATAGGGCAGGTGGTGATCAAAATGCTTTCTCTGCTTGTGAGTTTTTCAAATAATATTTTATAGTTGTTTATAGATTTAAAAAAAGCTAATGGGCCTATTTGTCTATGAACTGTTATTAATAACTTAATATTTACTTTATGTATTTAAGACTGTTATAATCACATTTTGAATGTAGTGTTTCCCTTTATAATTGAAATAATTAATAAGATCATTCATCAAATCTCCCTTCTTATATTCAACTTCAGTATACATTCACCACCATATGGATTTAACTATTTTCCTTTTCGTGTTAACTGAAAATGTTTTTACACATACTTTTAAATATGTATTGTCCTTTCCTGGATCACTTAAGTTCTTGCATATGGAGATAACCATTTCCAGGTGAAATGCATGCAGGAAGAACGGCAACTAATCCAGAACTTGGATTCCTAAGTTTCAAAAATCAAAGATTCTGTTTTTTGACAGAGACTCTATGTTAGCTGTCATTCACGTTAAGGCCTTTGTCCTACTACTAGACCAACTCCTGAGGGTTTGAAAATATAGGAAAATATGGTTCTGTTTTTGGTAGCTTGTCAGTGCTTGCACGCAAGTGGAGCAAGACCATGATTATAGGTTATAAGAATTTTTAAGATGCTTAAAATGCAAATACTTCTTTTATTTTAGTAAGCATATATTCTTCCCTAAATAGATTCAAATTATGAGCTTAAAACTAATGACGATGGCTTCAAATCAATGTAAAATACATCCCTTGTAATATAGATGGAAAAAATTAATGTGGTGAAAAGGTTAATTAGTGGTCTTTGGATTCACACTATTTTTTTTCATTCTGATATGCATTCCTGAGTTTTCTGAAGTTGGTAAAGGGGTTGCTATAACATTTTATATCCAACATTTCTATTAGTAAAATAAAGCATGTCTCTCTACAGTATATTAGTTCATCTGGACTACCATAACAAAGTCCCCCAAACTGGTGGTGTAGAATAATGAAAACATTTTCTATCATGGACCCAGAGGACATAGTGGAAATCAAGATGCCGTCCAGGTTGGTTCTTTCTGGAAGCTGCATCAGTTCAATGACCCTCTCCCGCCTTCTGGTGGATGCTGACGATCCCTGCCATTCGTTGGCTTGTATCACTCCCATCTCTGTCTTCACTGTCCCCTGGCCTTCCTCTCCTTGCTTCTCCGTGCATCAGTCCTCTTCTACTAAGGGCACCGGTCCTGGGATTTAGGGCCTGCTCCTATCCAGCCTGACTTCATCCTAACTACTTCTGTAACCATTTTATTTACAAGTAAGATCACATTCTGAGGTTCTAAATGGACATACATTCTGCAGGAACACTGTTCAACCCACTCTGGCTTTCTGTCAGAGAGTTTTTTCACTGTGGCGGGATAACCCACATGGGACTTGGTGATTAATTAATTAACTATGCTATTCTGTATCCTGGGATATACCAGTTAATTCATTTAAATTTAAAGCATCAATATTTCTATTTATAAACGTGGAGGCTAATAACTTCTATGTATACTGTAAGTCTTAAAAATGTTGTACAATATAGAAATTTATAGCTATTTTGACTAAGGACGTTCAATAACATAATATTGTTAGAATAAGAACAATTCTCAAGTCTGCTGGTAATCTGTTGTGTGACCTTGGGCAAGTCACCTGCCTGTATAAAGACTGTACAATTCATACATAAAATAAAGAGGTTGAACTCAAGCCATAGATCAAAAATCAGTAGCCCATTTTTCAGTTTGACTTATATATATATATCTTATATGACCAGCAGAATAACTTAAAAATAACGAATCTGATTGCCTTTATGCAAAATTTTTACTCTCTAATTAATCATAGTCCTTATTGCTTCTTAAAATCTTGTATTGGCTACTTCCTAGATCTTCGTGACCCCTGAAGGCATATGAGTTTCCAGCCCTAGAGTTTCCTAACTTACAGTCTCATGATTCCTAAGTCATAGATTACTTTCAGAGGGATAAAGTCACATTCTATAACTAGTTTATCACCTTCAAAAATGTTATAAATTCATTTGACTCCTTAAAGGACAGCTATTTAATAGGTATTAAATACTATTATGCTCCAATCTCTTTCTTACTGCTTGAAGTACCACTCTGTATTAAGTGGACATCTGCATTTAGCTTTTCATTATGACTTCTAGATTATTTCTTTGAGAGGTTAAAACTAATTCAACTCCTATCAGTGGATGTGAGTAGTCACAATTGCCTCTGCCCAAGGACACTCATGTAAATCAAATGTTAATTTCATCTCTGCAAGGTGCCATTAAAAGAGCAATAAGCTGTCTGCCCACATTTCAGCTTTGTGAAGACAACATGCATTTAAATACTCTTTTTTATATCCTTGGCCTTCTGCTCACTAGAGAAATTTCTATTCAGGAGCATTTTTACTGCCAAAGTCTGTCCATCTTCTCTCTTCAAAGTAATTTTCAGTCCAAGGAAAAGTCTTAATTGGTACTGACATCCAGACCAGTAGTTGTTATCTATATTCTAAATGCTAATAAAGTTGAATATCTTACCTACAAAGGGGTTTTACATACAAAGTTAATTTAAGATGTAAAATTGTCCTTTAAGGAAGGAATGAACTCTGCATGCCATAAAGATGCTTGGGGTCTAGCAGAAGAGACAAATGGTTGTAGACATATTTATTACATTAGAGCTGAAATAAGTACTGTGATAAAAATTATGTTTTTCATGAGAAAACCTTTTCCCAGGTCTGAGCTCAAAAGAAACCTTTGTGGAAAAGGAGATTTTTTCTTTTAATTTGATTTAAAAAGAGAGAGTGTTTGCTATTCCAAGAATAAACTGGGGAGTCATCTTCCCTATCCTAGACCACCTCTCTATTTAACTGAGCCTCTGGATTGCCTGTATCCTTAAAAGGATTGCTAAGGCTTGACACTAGGCAGAAAGCTGGATAATATCTGTTACAGTGTCTGCCTTCTAACTTCCTTACAGAATAAAATTTATTCTTTTCTGAAAGAGGATACCATAGTCCAGGGCCTTTACAATATTTTATACACAATGTCCACCATTCAAGCAAAATTATCAGACATATTATGAGGTAAAGAAACATAACTGAGAAAACAAAATGATATGGTAACAAAAATTTGAAACAAATCCATTGGAAATATACCAGTATACATTGTACAATAATAGCATAGATATTTTGTTCATGTGTATCTGACTCTTTTGCAACCCCGTGGACTGCAGCATGCCAGGCCTCCCTGTCCTTCACCATCTCCCGGAGCTTGCTCAAGCTCATGTCCATTGAGCTGGTGATGCCATCCAACCATCTCATCCTTTGTCATCCCCTTCTCCTGCCTTCTATTTTTCCCAGCATCAGGGTCTTTTCCAGTGAGTCAGCTCTTCACATCAGGTGGTCAAAGTATTGGAGTTTCATGGAAATAAAGGTGCTGATAATATTCAAGAATATATATGACAATGTGAAATAATTTACAGGAAAACTGGGAAAATTCTTAAATTATTGAGCAATACAAAGGTTTTACAACAAGAAAAAGAAGGAAAGTGATGATTGTTGACTGAAACATATCAGTATAACTTATCTACACTGGGGCAATGTGGGAAAAAGAGAAAACAGAGAAAAGAACAGAAAAGATGTAGGATTCATAGAGAGAAGTACATATACACATACATGCAACCTACATGAACAACACTCTTGGTTAAAAAAATGAAGGAAGAAAGCTATGTACATCATAATGAAGTGGCTGAAAACTGAAGATATAGAAGTCAAAAAAGCAGCCAAAAGAAAAAAAATACAAATCAACTTTAAGGTTGTAACAGGAAAAAAGAAAGACTAGATGATTTTTCCACAAAGTAGAAGAAGAAGGAAGAAATATATTTCAGAATTCTCAAAGAAGATAATCAATGGCATGGAATCCTGTGTGGAGTGAAGTTTCTTCCAAAATTGAGGTAAAGGAGAAACATTTCATGAGGAGCAAAAGCTGAGTGAATTTGTCATAGTCAACTGTACTAAAAAAAAAAAAAAAAAAATGAATACACTTCAAGGAGAAGGTAGTTATTCCTAGAAAGAAGCACAAAAATGCAGAATGAAACAGTCTTGCAAAGAGGAAATAGGATGATGAGTTAAAGAAAAATATGTGCAGATTGAAAGAATAGTAATAACATCTTGTGGAATTTAAAATATATGTACCAATTAAGTCCACTTGTTTGCTGCAAAAAGATAAGTGGTAAATAGATGTAAAAAGTTCTAAGGTTTTTGCAACGTTTTAGAAATGTAGAAGTTCTGATTTAGTTAAGATGTTACTATACCAAGGATTTAGGTTGTGTTCTCTTTGCTAACCACTGAAAGAATAATAAATTATGTATAACTAAAATCTAATAGTTGAAAAAGATTTTTTAAAAACCCCAGTGAAGCCAAGATAGAAGAAAACAGAGCACAGAACAGCTAGGGTAAACAAAAAAGCAAATAGTAAACTGCCAGCCATAAAATTACAACCGTAATTTTGTACAGTAACTACAAGAAATATGATTGCATTAAGTATGTCAATCAAATATGTTAGCCCTCTAAAAAACAATATGCTACTTATAATAAAATTAAGATATCACTGAATGCTGTTGTTCAGTTGCTAAGTCATGTCCCACCCTTTGCAACCCCATGGACTGCAGAACGCCAGGCTTCCTTCTCCTCCACTATATCTCCTCCACTCTACCTGGGAGTTTGCTCAAGTTCATGGCCATTGAGTTGGTGATGCTATTTAACCATCTCACCCTCTAAAAAACAATATGCTACTTATAATAAAATTAAGATATCACTGAATGCTGTTGTTCAGTTGCTAAGTCATGTCCCACCCTTTGCAACCCCATGGACTGCAGAACGCCAGGCTTCCTTCTCCTCCACTATATCTCCTCCACTCTACCTGGGAGTTTGCTCAAGTTCATGGCCATTGAGTTGGTGATGCTATTTAACCATCTCATCCTCTGCTGACCTCTTCTCCTTTTGCCTTTGATCTTTCACAGCAGCAGGGTCTTTTCCAATGAGTTGGCTCTTTGTATCAGGTTGCCAAACTATTGGAGCTTCAGCTTTAGCATCAGTCCTTCTAATGAATGGTGGTGGTGGTTATTTAGTTAGAAAGTTGTGTCCAACTCTTGTGACCCCATGGACTGTAGCCCTCCAGGGTCCTCTGTCCATGGGATTCTCCAGGCAAGAATACTGGGGTGGGTTGCCACTTCCTTCTTCAGGGATCTTCTCCACCCAGGAATTGAACCCAGGTCCTGCACTGCAGGCAGATTCTTTACAGACTGAGTTATTTTTAAAGAAGCAGCTATCAAATGAATATTCAGGGTTAATTTCCTTTAAGATTGACTGGTTTGATTATAGACCCTTTGCAACCCCATGGACTGCAGAACAACCAGCTTCCTTCTCCTCCACTATATCTCCTCCACTATACGTGGAAGTTTGCTTAGGTTCATGTCCTTTGAGTTGGTGATGCTATTTAACCATCTCATCCTCTGCTAACCTCTTCTCCTTTTGCCTTTAATCTTTCACAGCAGCAGGGTCTTTTCCAATGAGCTGGCTCTTTGTATCAGGTTGCCAAACTATTGGAGCTTCAGCTTTAGCATCAGTCTTTCTAATGAATGGTGGTGGTGGTGATTTAGTTAGAAAGTCGTGTCCAACTCTTGTGACCCCATGGACTGCAGCCCTCCAGGGTCCTCTGTCCATGGGATTCTCCAGGCAAGAATACTGGGGTGGGTTGCCACGTCCTTCTTCAGGGATCTTCTCCACCTAGGAATTGAACCCAGGTCCTGCACTGCAGGCAGATTCTTTACTGACTGAGTTATTTTTAAAGAAGCAGCTATCAAATGAATATTCAGGGTTAATTTCCTTTAAGATTGACTGGTTTGATTATGTACTCTGTATATATGTTGCATAAACAGGGTGACAACATATGGCCTTGTTATACTCCTTTCCTAATTTTGAACCAGTCCTTAGTTCCATGTAAGTTCATAACTGTTGCTTCTTGCCCGGCATACAGGTTTCTCAGAAGACAGGTAAGGTGGTCTGGTAGTTCTATCTCTTGAAGAATTTTCCACAGTTTTTTGTGCTCCACACAGTCAAAGGCTTTCTTGTAGTCAATTAAGCAGAAGTAGATGTTTTTTCTGGAATTCTTTTGCTTTTCCTATGAATCAAAGGATGCTGACAATTGGATCTCCAGTTCCTCTGCCTTTTTTAAACACAGCTTATACGTCTGGAATTGAATTGAATCATCTTTGGATATTGAGACATAAAAAGTCTAGATATGAAGAAAATTCATAAAGATTTAGATAAATGTAGAACTCATATTGGTATCATGAGAGCTAAATGTGTATGATATGAATAATATATATATACATATATATTTTGAGCTTCCTTGGTAATTCAGTCAGTAGAGAATCCTCCTACAAGGTGGGAGACCCCAGTTCTATCCCTGGGTTGGGTAGTTGGCCTGGAGATGGAAGTGACAACCCACTCCAGCATTCTTGCCTGGGAAATCTCATGGCCAGAGGAGCCTGTCTGGCTACAGTCCGTGGGGTCGCCATTAGCTGGACACGACTTAGTGACTAAACCACCACATATATATTTTAACCTGCGCTGTGTTGTCCAACTCTTTGTAACCTCATGCACTGTAGCCCACCAGGCTCCTCTGTCCGTGGGGATTCTCCAGGCAAGAATACTGGAGTGGGTTGCCATGCCTTCCTCCAGGGGATCTTCCCAACCTAGGGATCATATCCAGGTCTTTTGTATTGCAGACAGATTCTTTACCACCTGAGCCACCAGGGAAGCGCATATTTTAACCTAATATTCAAATATGATAGCACATCAAAATTAGTAAAATGAACTCACACCATACTTCAAAAAAATTTACATTACCAAGTGGATTTATTGGAAACAAATGCTGACTATCAATGGACTAAATTGATTTTTTAATGAGTCATTTAAAAGATAATAAACCACATTTCTCCAAAATAGAAGGAAACGTTAAAGATAAGTGTAAAAATGGATGAAACAGAAAACAAGTGCGCAATGTAGAAAATCTAGAAAGCTTCAAGCTTTTGTTTTTGAAAAAAATTAATAAAATCAATAAATCTCTAAATAACAAAGGGGAAATCTCTATAGTGTTCACAGATAAAAAAAGAAAAATAGATATTGATGAAAAAATCATAACATTTAACTAGAATATATATATGAAATAGAAAACTCTTCGATAGACACAACCTTTCAAAACAGACAGAAACAGGAAGAAGAAATTTATATAGTTGTATATTCTTGCCTGGGAAGTCCCATGGACAGAGGAACCTGGCAGGCAGTCCAAGGAGTCATAAAGGAGTCTAATAGCACTTAGCGACTAAACAGCAATAACAGCAAAACTTTTATTTATTTATCTTTATTTTTAATATAAATTTATTTATTTTAATTAGAGGCTGATTACTTTATAATGTTGTAGTGGTTTTGCCATACATTGACATGAATCTGCCACGGGTGTACATGTGCCCCCATCCTGAACCCCCCTCCCACCACCCTCCCTATCCCATCTCTCTGGGTCATCCCAGTGCACCAGCCCCAAGCATCCTGTCTCATGCATCGAACCTGGACTGGTGATCTGTTTCACATAAGATAATATACACGTTTCAATGCCATTTTCCCAAATCATCCCACCCTCTCCCTGTCCCACAGAGTCCAAAAGACTGTCCTGTACATCTGTGTCTCTTTTGCTGTCTCGCATACAGGGTTATCATTACCATCTTTCTAAATTCCATATATATGTGTCAGTATACTGTATTGGTGTTTTTCTTTCTGGCTTACTTCACTCTGTATAATAGGTCCCAGTTTCATCCACCTCATTAGAACTGATTCAAATGTATTCTTTTTAATGGCTGAATAATACTCCATTGTGTATATGTACCACAGCTTTCTTATCCATTCATCTGCTGATGGGCATCTAGGTTGCTTCCATGTCCTGGCTATTATAAACAGTGCTGCGATGAACATTGGGGTACACGTGTCTCTTTCGATTCTGGTTTCCTTGGTGTGTATCCCCAGCAGTGGGATTGCTGGGTCATATGACAGTTCTATTTCCAGTTTTTTAAGGAATCTCCACAGTGTTCTCCATAGTGGCTGTACTAGTTTGCATTCCCACCAACAGTGTAAGAGGGTGCCCTTTTCTCCTCAACCTCTCCAGCATTTATTGCTTGTAGACTTTTGGATCGCAGCCATTCTGACTGGAGTGAAATGGTACCTCATTGTGGTTTTGATTTGCATTTCTCTAATAATGAGTGATGTTGAGCATCTTTTGATGTGTTTGTTAGCCATCCGTATGTCTTCTTTGGGGAAATGTCTGTTTATTTCTTTGGCCCATTTTTTGATTGGGTCGTTTATTTTTCTGGAATTGAGCTGCAGACGTTGCTTGTATATTTTTGAGATTAATTCTTTGTTAATTGCTCCATTTGCTATTATTTTCTCCTATTCTGAAGGCTGTCTTTTCACCTACAGCAAAACTTTTAAAGCCTGGGATACATGATAGAAAACAGTCACATAAATAAAGCTGAACTTTTCAATGGAGTTTTCCCACCATATAAGCCTAAATCCTGACGTCTTTTCAGTGGATTCACATATAACTAAAGAATAATGCTAATTAAAAAAAAAAAAAGATGAAAAAATTTATAGTTTATAAACCCAAGATAACCTTAATCCCAAATCTTGAAAATAGTATATAAGAAAATACTTACAGACTGATCTCTTTCAAGAAACAAATGCAAAAAGTCTTGGAAAATAATAGCCATTTGAATTCAACAATAGAGAAAGGAAAGTGTGTCAAATGAAGCTGGATATATTACTGAAACACAGTCTTAACTTACCATTTGAAAAATTAATTCTTCACATTTACAAAATTAAGGTGAAAATCATGTATCATTTCAGATACAGAAAATTTGTTTCATAATATTCAGTACTCATTTATAATAAACAAATCTCCTAGAAACCTATAAGTAACAGAAAATTTTATGAATGTGACAAGTACCTACATCAAATTTATAGCATTTTACTCTGTGATCTTTCCCTTGAGATGAAGATTGAGACCAGGATGCTCTAAGACCCAGTTCTATTGAGCATGTCCTGGAGACCTTGGAAACAATACACAAAGGGATGGGTTCAGTTCAGTTCAGTTCAGACATGCCCGACTCTGCGACCCCATGGACTGCAGCATGCCAGGCCTCCCAGTCCATCACCAACTCCAGGCGTTTACTCAAACTCATGTCCACTGAGTCAGTGATGCCAATCAACCACCTCATCCTCTGTTGTCCCCTTCTCTTCCTATCTTCAATCTTTCCCAGCATCAGGGTCTTTTCAAATGAGTCAGTTCTTTGCATCAAGTGGCTAAAGGGATGAGATTAAAGGCTAAAAATCAGATAGTGAGGCTCTAAGAGAGATCTTTCTAAAAGGAAAAAAAAAAAAAACCTAATCTGATTAAATCTCTACTTATTTAAAACTTTTCAGTGGGTTCAATTTAAGCTCCTTAGCCTGTTATCCACTGCCCTTCTTGATCTGAGAATTATTTACCTCTCTTGACCCTCTTGAGGAAGCTAAAGCAGCTGGATTGTGATCCACTTCTCCTGGGGTCCAGTGCTAATGGAGTAAAGAAGAAAGACTCACCAGCCTAATCATGTCCACATGATTACTGGACCTCCAGGTAAATGGTCAACTAATGTTTTTAAAGAGAAGGATTTTTATCCATGAAACGTTCTTAACAAGATGTCTTTGTTCAAAACTTGTTTATGGTCATTAACACACTCAGAATCCATGATTTTAGGACTTATACTCCCTGGAAAAAATTATAGAAGCTTTTTCATAATCTCACCTCTCCCCATGATGTAGGTTAATAACCTATGTAGCTCATTTATTGACCTTATTTACACTGGTCCAGAAAGTGCATGTCCAATGTAAGGATGAAGAATTTGGGGTGCCACCACCAATATTCCAGGCCTTTGTACTTGACTTAATCTCTTGATAGCTCATGTCCTTGAAAGTATTGATAAAACTTGATAAGAGCTAACTAAGGGTCTGTTTCATATAGCAATAATTTTGCAAACCTATCAATTTTGATAGTTTACAGTTCTTTGCTTAGTGGTGCTGTGACACTTGGCATATTGACACAGAAGATAAGATCTTTGCTATTTTTTTCATGTAACTCTAAGCTAGAGGAGGTGAAGATAAACAAGTAAATTTAAAAAAAATCAATGTAATTTCAAATAGTATTAAATACTAGAAGACAATTACACAGAGAGTACTTTTGGCAGGGAATATATTAGATAGGGAGAAAAGTAAATGGGCATTTTAAATGATGACTTCTGAGCAGAGATTTCAATAATTTTTATATGAGATACTTAAAATGATTTCAGTGAAGGATGAAAGAGGTGAAAATTAAAGGAGTGCTGCAAAGCTTTTTGATGAATTGAATATGGATATGAAAGAGAACTCAAGGCTAATTCCTGTGTTTGAGATTGAGTAATTGAGTAAATGGTAAGATTATTAATTGAAATGAGTAGAATTAAAGAGGAACAAGTTTGGGAGATGGGGTTGAAGTAGGGTTTGCAAGTTATTTGACGTTAAGTTTGAAATACCTAACTGCCTTAGAAGACGAGACCTTGAGTAGGAAATTGGATGGATATGCCTGGAGCTCAGGGAAGAATCCTCATGTGAAGTTATTAATTTTAAGAGTCGATCAGCATATAGATACTATTTAAAGCAAGGGGCTGGATAAAATTAACCAGGCAGAGTTTTCACATGAACAAGAGAGGAAGACCAAAGACTAAATCCTGGGTCACTCAGATATTTAAAGTATAAGGAAAGCCAAGAGATCATGGTATGCTGAAAGACAAATAAGAGACATGTTTTTAAGAAGGAGGGAGATAAAACTTGACAAGTTGCTGAAAATTTAAAATGAAGACCAGGAATCACTGGACTTAGCAAATTGGATATTGACCTTGCAGAAGGGTTTTATGAGTCCCAAGGAAAAGCGCCTAATTGGAATATGCTCAAGAGGACAGAAACTGAGTGAGAGGGTACCCATATCTAGAGCCCTTTAGCTGTAAAGGGCTGCAGAGAAGGGAGGGAGCGACTGGATTTGCATTTGTGCATGTGTTAATAGAAATGATCCACGTAAGTAAGAACGTTGGTAGTTCTTAGAAAAGGTAAGTGTTAGGAGAATAAAAGAATCTTCTGTTCACAGACAAATTGAGTGAGATCTGGAACACAGGTTAGGGTTTAGACTTGGAAAGAGAGGAAGCTGTTGGTCAGTTTTAACCAGAGAACACCTCATCAGAAGGAGGGACATAGAGGCTCATTAAGGGCCTCCCTGGTTGCTCAGTGGTAAAGAATCTGCTTGCAGCACAAGAGATGCAGGTTCTATCCCTGTGTCTGGATGACTGCATGGAGAAGGAAATGGCAACCCACTCCATTGTTCTTACCAGGAGAATCCCATGCATAGAGGAGCCTGGTGGGCTACAGTTTATAGGGTCACACAGAGTCGGACATGACTGAGCGTGCATGGGTGCAAATGTACATTTGTTGGTAGGAAGATGAGGTAGATATCTTTCAATCACCTTATTTTCTAAGATAATTAGGAAATAAAGCCATATTTGAGAGGAACAAGTAGACAGAAAGTATTGAAAGCTTAATGACATAAGAAAAGATGTTTAAAATTTATTTTGGTTAGATAGGGATTCCCTAATAGTTCAGTTCGTAAAGAATCCGCCTGCAATGCAAGAGAGCCCAGTTCGATTCCTGGGTTGGGAAGATCCACTAGAGAAGGGATAGGCTACCCACTCTAGTATTCTTGGGCTTCCCTGGTGGCTCAGCTGGTAAAGAATCCACTTGCAATGCAGGAGACCTGGGTTTAATCACTGGGTTGGGAAGATTCCCTGGAGAATGGAAAGGCTACCCTCCAGAATCCTGGCCTGGAGAATTCCATGGCCTGTATAGTCCGTGGGGTCCTAAAGAGTCAGACATGACTGAGTGACTTTCACTTTCACTTTTCACTTTGGTTAGATGCAGCATTTCCAGGGAAACTCTACTAATATTGCCAACTAGTGCTGAGGACCAGTTTGAGATTTAGGAAGGATAAAATAAAGTGAAAATAATCATTCTATTTGTATGTTCTCCAAATGGTGTGGGCAGAGAATCAGAGAAAAATCTGGTTAATCAAGAATTATCTTTGCTATCAGAGTACAATTGAGGAAGAGACATGCAAGAAAGTGAAGTAAGTGTATATGTAAAGGAAGGACCAAAATGAAAATTAATCAAGATAAGGAGGAAATGAGAACATTTTACTGGACAAAGAAAAAATTATGGTGTCATCAGATACTGATGAGGTCAAAGATTGGATATAATAGGGGCACTAAAATGATCTAAAAAAGAAAGCTGTGGTCTAGACGTGGGAGAATTATAATAATTTGGATATGGTACTCCTACAAGAGATAACAAAGTCTGGAACAATGATTCTCAAGCAAGACACCACTAGTATTTTGGGGTGGAAAATTCTCCATTGTGTGTAATTTACCCGTACATTAAAGAATATCTATCTTCTCTGGTGTCTACACACTAAATATCAGAAGCTTCCTTCCGTTACAATAATTAAATATCCTGGCATATTTTCAAAGATTGCTTGAGGTACCTCCCAGGTGAAAACCACCGGTGTCTATGGTAGATCCATGGATTCACTGCATGGAAATAGCAGACAGTCATTTGTAACTATTTCTCTTCTTAAGGATGCATACACACTTTTGCATCCATGTCAATTAACTGTTACCTTTAAAATGTTAAGGATCAAATCTGTCTTTTCTTTCCATGTCTAGCCCACAGAAATCACTCAAAGGTGTTTTGAATAAATACATAGAATGAGTGCATCTGTTTACCCTACTTTATTTCTAACTTTGGCTGCATATTTTACAAATGCATTTTCTTGACTGATTGTGTTTACGTTAATGAGGAATAATTCTTATATAATTTCCTTCTTAAATACTAAAAAGGTCTTTCCTATCTTTTTAACCAAAGTAAGCCTCAAAGTATGTTGGTCTTAATTCACACAGTGTAATTTTTATAAGGTTGAATGCTTTTGGATGGATACACACTTTCAAAACTTCTTCTGAGTCCCTGCTTTTTTTTTTAAATTTGTGTCAGTCTTGCTTCCTTCCTCTGAGGCCCTTGTAGGTATTTGAGTATGAGAGTCTTGATATAATATAATAATTTCAGTTTAGATATTTATATTTGGCCTGAAATACGTAGTGGGCACAAAAAATGCTAATTATAAATATAATTCGTTTGATTTTATTTTTCTTAAAAGTACAGAAATCTTTGATAGTATATAATGCTACTTAAATTCCACATGCATGGAGAAATATGTGCTTAATTTACAAAAAAAATGCTTATGCTATACTGCAGAAAGCTTAATGCTTGACATATTTTATTTTTAAACTACAGCTTCTAATTTATATGAATATTACTCCCAGTTAAAGACTTCAACATATTAAATATGCATTACAGATATGAACTTGCATCTCAATAGCTATTGAATTTAGCTTTTCCCAATTTTATTTTACTTTTTTAAACTATAACCAGGTTCTATCTTGCAGATTTATATTCTGAGTCCAAGATATTACACATGTAAAGTAACCTACAAAAAAAAAATTCAAGTCTAAGCCATAACCAGCTTCTTTCTTGACAATTTCTACTCTAAGTCCAAAATATTACATATGTAAAATAAACTACAAGAAAAAAGTCTAGTTTATATAATTCAATATGTTGCCACTTAGTCATGTGTTCTGATATATTTATCCAAAGAATAGGGTAATTTTTGCAATACCCATCCCAACAATATTTCACAATATACATTTGATAAAGTAAAAGGAGGTAAAAGGTCAAAAAGGAAGACTGGCAGAAGGCATTAGGTTTTAACTTGACTTCACACAATGTTTTAATTTGACCTCATTGCTTTCCTGACATTATTTTAGATGCTTTTTTATATGGTTAAACAGCTCTATTTCCAACCTAACTCTTTAATATTTGAAATCAAAGATTTTTAAAGTCATAAAATTATTCTCTAATTAATTGATGGAAAAAATTAATAATATGATTTAAACCAATATGAACTTTTATGAAATTTCACTAATTATTGCAATAACTTTGGAGTGAAATAAAATTATCCATGCAGTAGGCAGTGAATTTATACTTAATATCACCATGACTTCACAGGTGTTAAATTAACCACAAAGGAGCTCTTGGGAGCAATCCAAACCTAATAAGAATGGACAGGAATGCTATTTTAAAGGAAACGTGAAGCCAAATATCTGGTGTATAACCCTGATTCAGCCTTGAAAAATGTGTCAGCATTTCTCTGCTATTTTTGCAGAGAGGAATTATAGCTTGCCTCTGTTCTTAGTCTTCTTTCTCAAAGAAGGTTGAATTTAGAACTAGGTTAGTGTTTTATTTTTTCCCTTTCTTTTCCTCTCTTTCTAAAAACCAAACTATTTTTAGACCTCAGATATTTATATCGTTAAAACCCACGTGACAAAACATATTTTGAAAAGGAGCATGACTGATAAGATGGTTTTCAAACCAAGGGTGTGGAGGTTTTTCAAGCTAAGTATTTCTTTAATTCTGGAATAATAAAACAATCAGGTCTCAAAAACCTTCCAAAGTGGCTGCCTGCCAGCCCTCAGCACACAGCCCCTTTGCGAAGTCCCCTGATGGTCAGGGTTCACTGTCTGCCATAACATTGGGGTTCTTGGCAAAAGACTCTCAGTTTATGGGACTCTGGGAGCCACAGCCTCGGGCTCTGTTGGAGTCGTCCTTGAGCATCTGCCGTGCCAGAGCCCAGGATGCCCCTGCCAGCAGTGCGCTCCTGCCTCGGCAAGCATAGCGGCGTGCAGGAAGGCCAGAAGACGCCCTCAAGACTGGAGACAGGGCCTCAAGTGCCAGGTTGACAGTTGCGGTTGCCAGAATCAGGCAGTCGCGGTTAAACCATGACTGCAGAGATACCTTAGGAAAATCTTTAAGAACACTTGCATTTGAAATACCTTGGTAACATCAAGTAAACTTTACATAATGTGGGGGTCATTGGTAGCCAGACGATCCCCAGAGAAATCAAAGTACTGAGGATTAAGGTGGAGGACTAACTAGTCCTACACAAGAGCACCCCTGAATTTTTCTCACGTTGAAAGTGAAGGTGTTACTTCCTCAATCGTGTCCAACTCTTTGCAACCCCATGGACAGTAGTCTGCCAGGCTCCTCTGCCTGTGGAAATTTCCAGGCAAGAAAAATGGAGTGGGTAGCCATTCCCTTCTCCAGGGGAATCTTCCAAAACCAGGGATCGAACCCAGATCTACTACATTGCAGGCAGATTCTTTATCTTCTGAGCCACCAGGGAAGATTCTGTTACAATATTTCTGTAATATCATGCCACTATTATCGAGCATGTATCAAATGTCAGACACTGTTTTAAATGCTCTACACATTTCGTGTTCTTTACCATAATTCCCTATACAGGACAAAGCAGTACTCAGTTTAAAAATTGTGAAGCTGACACTAATACAAGTTAAGACATTTGCTCAGGGTCAAGGTGAGTAGGTAAGAGAGCAAGCATTTTAATGCAGGCTTTCCTGATACCAAAGCTTCTGTGCCATCCTGATTTCCTGGTGGCTTTGCAATTCCAACTCTAAGGTATCATTAGAGCAGAAAAAAGATCCAGGCTTATAAGACTTTATATTCTAGAATTTTGGGTCTATGTTTATTAAGGAGACTTGGACTAGTATCAAGATTAGTTCTGATCAAATCTTTAATATTTTTTTAATATTATGGTGTTCAGCTTATATTACTTAGGATTTATTTTCTTTTCATTCTTTCCCTGAAGTTCTGCTTAAATTTGGATAAGCCTGCCATTGCCTCTGTAATATATATGGCAGGATTAGACATTAGAAAAATGAATTACTTAAAAGAACATGGTACAATTAACTATATCTGAACACTAGCTTTAACAGATGACATAAAAAAGTGGAATAAATATTATGTGTGTATAATACTGTTACCCATGAAAAGTATTTACTATATATATATATAAATTGGGTATAACCTATATAATGAATGCATATTGTTATTGTTAAGTCACTAAGACTTGTCCCAGTCTTTGAGACCTCATGGACTGCAGCATGCCAGGCTTTCCTGTCCTTCACTATCTCCAGCAGTTTGTGCAAACTCATGTCCACTGAGTACATAGCTATATAATTTCCACTACTGTGGATGTCAAATGTCATGTATTAAGAAAGACACTTGACTGACATGCCCTGTTGTAAATAGAAACACAGGCAGATTCGTACCATGGCCCAGGGAGATTTCTTGTTTTCTATGGTTGAATAATAAGTTACATAAAGCAGAGGGTTTGAGGAAGTTTATTTTATTGTGGAAGTGATTTTTTGTAAAGATATGATACTTCAACGTTTGTTCATTTGTTGATCTAAATAACATCTATTAAAGTATATCTTTATTCATTATTAAATTACATGAAAATTAAACATAATACAGAGCATCTTGCATAGGAAACAAAAAAATACAAAGCACCATCACCTGTTTACTCAAAAGAATAAATATTCTACTTTTCAGACATTAATTGCATCCACATTATGATGTTTACACATCAGGAGAAACACAAATACAATAAGTATTTTCATGTTTCAAGACTCTAAATAAATCAGAATTCTATATTCCACTATCCTCCTAATCAATTGTTAAAATAAAGGCAATACATGCTTTATTCAGAGCATGCCTTCTCTAAAATCTTCATCTTGTGTTAACAATTGAGAGGCCATGTGCATACCACTAAGAAGAAAGGAAAAAACTGAAAACAAAAAAATAAGACATAAATACCATAAAACAGAAACCTCCTTTTCCTTTACTTCCTTGTACCATTTCCAGGCATTTCTCAGTCCCATAGCTTTTGCATACCTTTCCTATCAGCTTTAAACTTTCCCTCTTCTCCAGTAAACTCTTCTGTACTTTTGCCTAAAATACCAGTTCCTTGAGGCAGTTGTGCTGGCTGCCCCCAGCCTACACCAAACGCTCCATTTGCAAACTTTAATCAGTTCAGTGACTCAGTTGTGTCCAACTCTTTGCAACCCCATGGACTGCAGCACTCCAGGCCTCGCTCTCTGTCACCACCTCCTGGAGTTGCTCAAACTCATGTCCATGGAGTCGGTGATGCCATTCAACCATCTCATCCTCTGTTGACCCTTCTCCCATCTTCAATCTTTCCCAGAATCAGGGTCTTTTCAAATGATTCAGTTCTTCACATCAGGTGGCCAAAGTATTGGAGTTTCAGCTTCAACATCAATCCTTCCAATGATTATTCAGGAGTGATTTCCTTTAGGATAGACTGGTTGGATCTCTTTGCAGCCCAAGGGACTCCCAAGAGTCTTCTCCAAAACCACAGCTCAAAAGCATCAATTCTGCAGCGCTCAGCTTTTTTTATACTCCAATTCTCCGACTTCCATATATGACTACTGGAAAAACCATAGTTTTGACTAGGTCAAACTTTGTTGGCAAAGTAATTTCTCTGCTTTTTAATATGCTGTCTAGGTTGATCATAACTTTTCTTCCAAGGAGCGAGTGTCTTTCAATTTCTTGGCTGCCGTCACCATCTGCAGTGATTTTGGAGCCCAAGAAAATAAAGTCTGTCACTGTTTCCACTGCTTCTCCATCAGTTTGCCATGCAGTGATGGGACCAGATGCCATGATCTTAGCTTTCTGAATGCTGAGCTTAAAACCAACTTTTTCACTCTTCTTTCACTTTCATCAAGAGGCTCTTTAGTTCTTTACTTTCTGCCATAAAGATGTTGTCATCAGCATATCTGAGGTTATTGATACTTCTCCTGGAAATCTTGTATCCAGCTTGTGCTTCATCCAGTCCAGCATTTCTTATGATGTACTCTGCTATAAGTTAAATAAGCAGGGTGACAAAATACAGCCTAGATGTACTCCTTTCCCAATTTGGAAACAGTCTGTAGTTTCATGTTCACTTTTAACTGTTGCTCTTGCTGCTGCTAAGCTGCTTCAGTCGTGTCCGACTCTGTGCGACCCCATAGACGGCAGCCCACCAGGCTCCCCCGTCCCTGGGATTCTCCAGGTAAGAACACTGGAGTGGGTTGCCATTTCCTTCTCCAATGCATGAAAGTGAAAAGTGAAAGTCAAGTTGCTCAGTCATGTCCGACTCTTCACCTGCATACAGATTTTTCAGCAGGCAGGTCAGGTAGTCTGGTATTCTTATCTCTTTAAGAATTTTCCACAGTTTGTTGTGATCCACAAAATCAAAGTCTTTGGCCTGGTCAATAAAGGAGAAATATATGTTTCTCTGGAATTCCCTTGCTTTTTTGATGATCCGGTGGATGTTGGCAATTTGATCTCTGGTTCCTCTGCCTTTTTTAAAACCAGCTTGAACATCTGGAAGTTCATGGTTCACATATTGCTGAGGCCTGGCTTGGAGAATTTTGAGCATTACTTTGCTAGCATGTGAGATGAGTGCAATTGTGCTGTAGTTTGAGAATTCTTTGGCTGCCAAACTTTCATTGAGCTGTGATAATCTCCTTACAGTATCTGAGTCTGTAATTGGATATTCTTTGATTTGATTATTTGATCATCTCCCTCACTACTCTATAATAAAGGACCATGGCTTTCCATTTAACTCATATCATTAGCACACTGCCTGGCACATAATTGCCAATAAATCATTCTTGATTGAATTGATACATTAATGAATGATTCAAAGTTTAAACTGGATGCCTATTTGAACAATCAAGGAAAAACTATTCAAATAACTTGAGATAGTTCAGACATTCAAAGTTTTTAATACACTTTTTCTCTCTTTTTGGAATATTATTATATTCTTAAAAATTCATATTAAATAGCATCTTCTATCATAAAGTCACTGAAAGTTTAAGATTGTTAAATAACATTCTTGCAGAAATAGCTAACTAATGAAACTCTTAACTCTTTAACCCAATCACATGACCAGGGGGTCAAAGTAACGAGATTTGGTCACTAGGGATACTAATACATGTAAATAATTATTTGCCCATATTTCACAGTTACAGAAAATATTTTGCTGTGTATAATGGTGTATTCTCTAAAGGCATTTTTAAATGATTAGAACAAATTAAAAACTAAAAACTTTTTGAATATATTTTTGAATATTGGATAAGTAACTTTGTTTGCTCTTCCAATGCAACTTCAAAGTTAATTATTCAACCCCTTCTCCTAAACCCAAGAGCCTAGGAAGAAATCTTGTTTTTACAAGATTTCATATTTATTTTTAGTATTAAGCTACAGAAAATGACAGACATAAAGAATTATTAGTCACTGTATTCAAATCTATTTTCTATCACTTATTAACCAAAGTTCTGTATGATGTAGGTTTTGAATAACAGTTATATTTTTCTTTTAATCCAATGAAGCATTTCTCTGCATAAAAAATAAATTTAATCTAAAGACCAGAAAGTAGCATAAAAATGGTATCAATGGGATATAGCCAGTAAAATTATTCTGCTTTCCATCGATAATAAAAATCATTTTGTTAAAAAAGACCTGAGTTCTTGGTAGGTATTAAATATCCATGATATGAAAAAGAATAATGCTGTTCACTGATGTAGATGAGATGTCAGCTGAGGGATCCCTAAGAAGTGACTGCCTGTGACATACTTTGGCTAAATTGTAATAGGGAATGGTTTTCCACTTCTTCTGCCTTTGCATCACTAGCTGGGAGTCTGTGGCTATCAGACACAAAAGAATATAGGATTGTGCTATGAATCTTTCACACCAGACATTTATGACTTGTTTGTCCCTTGGACTGCAAGGAGAGCCAACCAGTCCATTCTGAAGGAGATCAGCCCTGGGTTTTCTTTGGAAAGAATGATGCTAAAGCTGAAACTCCAGTACTCTGGCCACCTCATGCGAAGAGTTGACTCATTGGAAAAGACTCTGATGCTGGGAGGATTGGAGGCAGGAGGAGAAGGGGACGACAGAGGATGAGATGGCTGGATGGCCTCACTGACTCGATGGACGTGAGTCTGGGTGAACTCCGGGAGTTGGTGATGAACAGGGAGGCCTGGCGTGCTGCGATTCATGGGGTCGCAAAGAGTCGGACACGACTGAGTGACTGAACTGAACTGAACTGTTCTGGCATAGTTTTTAATTCATTTAAATAAGTGGATATTTATAATATAAAAATAATAAACAACTATTTAAGATGCTTGCTCTTTGGAAGAAAAGCTAAGACCCACTTAGACAGCATACTAAAAAAACAGACATTGCTTTGTCAACAAAAGTCTGTCTAGTCAAAGCTATGGTTTTCCAGTAGTCATGTATGAATGTGAAAGTTGGACTATAAAGAAAGCTGAGCACCAAAGAAATTGATGCTTTTGAACTTGGTGTTCAAGGCAAGACCCTGATGCTGGGAAAGATTGATGGCAGGAGCAGAAGAGGCCGACAGAGGATGAGATGGTTTGATGGCATCACCGACTCAACAGATATGAGTTTGAGTAAGCTCTGGGAGTTGGTAATGGAGAGGGAGGCCTGGCATGCTGCAGTCCATGGGGTCACAAAGAGTTGGACATGACTGACCGACTGAACTGAACTTATTATTTTAATTCATTTATTCATTTCTCATAGGCCTAGCACATCAGTAGTTTGATGACTAGCCAGTGTATTGTGCCTTATATCTGCCACATGACTATTTCTTTTAAGTGGTCAGACTTGAAAAGGGACTAGCACTTCTTAAACACACTGTAGTGTGTCCGAGGGTCTGATTTTCCTATTACTGTCATGAACTTGAGATGGAGAAAGGATTGAACTGAAGTAATGGTAATGTATCACTCCACAATGAAAGCTCAGTTCCTGGGAAAGAACTTCAAATTCAAATTGGTATCCAGTACAGTAGCTCCCTAGAGATTAGTAGTTAGGAAATCAGAGTATCAGAAGAGAGATACTCCATTAACTAGCTAATATTTTCCATGTTCACATTCAATAGGGATACAGAGCAGGACATTCATTTCTTGGAGAAAGGAGAGTTATGTGAGAGGTGTGTGAGAAGGATGAGGGGAGAAATAGGGAAACTGAAAAATGGAAATGGTTTTCCAGGTCCTCCTGAGTACATTTTCCACAGGGCCTTTAGGAAATGTGCAGGGTAATACATTTCTTTTCTGTTAGACAGTCATGTGCATTTATAAATACTGTATATGTAAATAGTGCGTCCATAACAGGAAGATGTTTGAGATGAAGTAATTGTGTTTTTATTAACTATTCAGTGTCCATCATGCTTGTGCCTAGTTGCAAAGTCATGTCTGACTCGTTGAGACCAATTGGATAGCAACACGCCAGGCTTCCCTGTCCTTCCCTATTTCCTGAAGCTTGCTCAAACTCATGTCCATTAAGTCAGAGATGCCATCCAACCATCTCATCCTCGGTTGTCCCCTTCTCCTCCTGCCTTCAATCTTTCCAGCGTCAGAGTCTTTCCCAATGAGTTGGCTCTTCACATCAAGTGGCCAAAGTACTGCAGCTGCAGCTGCAGCATCAGTCTTTCCAATGAATATTCAGGATTGATTTTCTTTAGGATTGATTGGTTTGATCTTCTTGCAGTCCAAAGGACTCTCAAGAGTCTTCTCCAGAACAATAATTTGAAAGCATCAGTTCTTCAGTGCTCAGCCTTCTTTATGGTCCAAATCTCACATCCATACATAACTACTTGAAAAACCATAGCTTTGACTATATGGACCTTTGTCAGCAAGATGATGTCACTGCTTTTTAATACACTGTCTCATTTATCATAGTTTTTCATTCAATGAGGAAGTGTCTTCTAATTTCACAGCTAAAGTCAGTCTGCACTAATTTAGGAGCCCAAGAAAATAAAGTCTGTCCCTTCTTCCACTGTTTCCCCATCTATTTGCCGTGAACTGATGAGACTGGATGCCATGATCCTAGTGTTTTCAATGCTGAGTTTTAAATCATCTTTTTCATTCTCCTCTTTCACCCTCATCAAGAAGCTCTTTATTCCTCTTTACTTTCTGCCACTAGAGTGGTATCATCTGCATCTCTGAGGTTGTTTATATTTTTCCCAGCAATTTTTATTCCAGCTCATGATTCATCCAGCCTGACATTTCTCCTGATGTACTCTGCCTATAAGTTAAATAAGCAAGGTGACAATATACAGCCGAGATGTAATCCTTTCCCAGTGTAAACCAGTCTGTTGCTCCATGTCTGGTTCTAACTGTGGCTTCTTGACCTGCATACAGGTTTCTCAGGGGACAGGTAAGATGAAGTGTTATTCCCATCTCTTTAAGAATTTTCCACAGTTTGTTGTTATCCACACAATCAAAGGCTTAAGTGTAGTCAGTGACACAGATGTCTTTCTGGAATTCCGTGCTTTCTCTGTGATCTAACTGATGTTAGCAATTTGATCTCTGGTTCCTCTGCCTTTTCTAAATCCGGTTTTTTACACCTGGATTTACAGTCTTAACCAGATTTTATTAAAAAAATAAGTTGAAATGGCCAGATTGACTATTGATTGGATAATTATACATATAAAAAATGCTGGATTATTATGGCTGATGCATATTCGAAAAAGTAACATAGTACCTTCTTGTGTTTCTGGAAATGGAGGGACTGATATACTTAAATATAAGTAGGGGAACATTATTTAGTATGCTTTCCACATAAATGCAGTGTCAGAATAATTTTCTTGAAATTTCTGAGATGCGTGTATTCTGTATCCATTTATAAGAAATGATGATGTAGTAAGTAAATGGTTTTTCTACGTTCTAGCTACTCTACCAATTTAACTGAACTCAAGGAAGATGTCAGGGGGACCCTTATTCTATAGCTAGTCAGTCTGAAGCCCAGGTGTTGTCCGAAATGGGGAGTGGAGCCAGTAGAGAAGGAATGAAGCTTACCCTGTGAAATCGGATGCTATTGCCAAGTAGAGATGCTAGAGCTGAGTTAGACTGTAGAACACCCAGTTAGTGTCCCGAGATTTGCTTGTTGATCCAGGGAAACCCCCACACCCCTCATATAGGAATTTGGTAGCCAGAACACAAAAGAGCTCCCTTACTTATCAATTACCCAGTCATTTTCGTTTTGCGGCTATTAATTGTAGACCACTCCATTTAAAAGTCCTCTCTAGTGCTGTTTCAGTATTTAAGCATGTCTGCTGGTGATTTTGGATAGAAATTACTTTAAAACTGAGAAAATATTGAGTCAAACTTTTTTCTGCTCTAGGACTTGCTTCAAGTTTGATATATACAAGGAAGTCAAAATGTAAAAGTCCTGAGAAAGACTAGTCAAAGGATTGTGACTGTTCATTCATTTTCCATTTCTATGCTCTGCCACGTTTCAATGTCACCCACACAACTTTTTAAAAATTAATTAATTTATTTTAATTGGAGGCTAATTACAATATCGTAGTGGTTTTTGCCGCACATCGACATGAACCCGCACAACTTTTCATCACTTCTTTATCTTTTCTGTTTCTCCGTTCCTCCCTTTTTTCCTCCCACAAACATTTCATGTCCTCTGTTAGAAAATTCTGTTCGCTATGTCTTCAAAATATACCCCCGTATGATTATTATTCCTTACTGGTAATTTTCCTTTTTCTCTCTCACTGGGATTCTCGTAATATTCTTTTAACTAGTCTCCTTGCTCTCATATTTCCTCCACTGTTTAATGTCTACACAGAAACCAGATTGTGGACTGTAACAGAAGTTAGATCATGCTTTTTGTTTGAGACCTTATACGGTGCCTAACATTTATTTTTCTCAGCTTAAGTGCCAAAAGCCTTATAATGGCCCGTAGAATCTCCATGATCCGCACAGAACTATGGAAAGTGGGTAGTTTTGTCTGTCCCTTTCACTGTCTATTCCCTTTCTTTAGTGCCTTACATAGCATGAGCACAAGATAAACGCTAAAGGAATACTGACATATGAACAGTGTCTGAATAGCTACTGAATCTTTGATTTATCTTGGATTGCTAGGCCAAATAGGTGACTTGGAGACTTCCTATGGGGAGAGTTGTTTTGACTTCATCTAGGGTCGGAGAAGGCAATGGCACCCCACTCCAGTACTCTTGCCTGGAAAATCCTATGAATGAAGGAGCCTGGTGGGCTGCGGTCCATGGGGTCGCTAAGAGTCAGATATGACTGAGCGACTTCCCTTTCACTTTTCACTTTCATGCATTGGAGAAGGAAATGGCAACCCACTCCAATGTTCTTGCCTGGAGAATCCCAGGGACGGGGGAGCCTGGTGGACTGCCGTCTATGGGGTCACACAGAGTCGGACACGACTGAAGTGACTTAGCAGCAGCAGCAGCAGGGTGGAAATGATGGGCCCATGGAAATAGACAGTCTAAGCGTCCTTATATTGTTGATATTAGTGTTAGTAGTGACCACTGATTCCTAATTTGGGCCACTGATGACCAAGTATCTCTATTCTCTAATAGAAGCATAATTCCAGAAAAACATCTACTTCTTCTTCATAGATTACACTAAAGCCTTTGACTGTGTGGATAACAACAAACTGTGGAAAATTCTTAAAGAGATGGAAATACCAGACCACCTTACCTGCCACCTGAAAAATCTGTATGCAGGTCAAGAAGCAACAGTTAGAACCCAACATGAAACAACGGATGGGTTCAAAAGTGGGAAAGGAGTTTGTCAAGGCTGAATATTGTCACCCTTCTTATTTAACTCATATGCACAGTACATCATGAGAAACACTGGGGTGGATGAAGGACAGATGAAATCAAGATTGCCAGGAGAAATGTCAATAACCTCATATATGCAGATGACACCACCCTTGTGGCAGAAAGCAAAGAGGAACTAAAGAGCCTCTTGATGAAGGTGAAAGAGGAGAGTGAAAAAGCTGGCTTAAAACACAACATTCAAAAAATGAAGATCGTGGCATCTGGTTCTGTCACTTCATGGCAAATAGATGAGCAAACAATGGAAACAGTGACTAATTTTATTTTCTTGGGCTCCAAAATCACTGCAGATAGGGACTGCAGCCATAAAATTAAAAGAAACTCAAGGAAGTCAAATTCAAGAAACTCAAAAAACAAAAGCCACAACAAACCCAAACAGCATATTAGAAAGCAGTGGCATCACTTTGCTGACAAAGGTCTGTATAGATAAAGCTTTGGTTTTTCCAGTAGTCATATATGGATGTAAGAGTTAGACTGTAAAGAAGGCTAAGCGCCAAAGAACTGATTCTTTCAAACTGTGGTGTTGGAGAAGACTCTTAAGAGTCCCTCAGACAGCAAGGAGATCAAACCAGTCAATCCTAAAGGACATCAACCCTGAATATTCATTGGAAGGACTAATACTAAAACTGAAGCTCCAATACTTTGGCCACCTGATGTGAAGAGCCAACTCACTGGAAAAGATGCTCATGCTGGGAAAGATTGAAGGCAGGAAGAGAAGGGGACAACAGAGGATGAAATGATTGGATGGCATCATTGACTCAATGGACATGAGTTTTAGCAAACTCTGGGAGATAGAGAAGGACATGGAAGCCTGTCATGCTGCAGTCCATGGGGTCACAAAGAGTTGGACATGACTGAACAAATAAATAACAACAGCAAAGCCTGTAAACTTAGTTTCTGGAAAAAGAAACTTTTCACAGGAGTATGGCAACTTCAAACATTCTTTATTTAAAATACAAAAATTTTTTTTAGTGCAAAAGAAAATCAGTTATTGATACAGCTTGCACAACAGTCTCAGGTAATTCACATAAAAGAATATAAATAAGCAATGGGCAGCACTTCCCAGGTGGCACAGTGGTCAAGACTCCATCTGCCAATGCAGGAGACACAAGAGATGTGGAACCAATCCCCGCATCGGGAAGATCCCTTGGAGCGGGAAATGGCAACCCACTCCAGTGTTCTTCCAGGCAAATTTCCATGGACAGAAGAGCCTATTGGGCTACAGCCTTCAGGGTTGTAAAGGTCTGTATGATTCAGCATCTCACATAATAGATCCACATTTTCCATGCTTCATTTTTCTTCACCTGAAATTTGTGAATTGGGCTATTATCAATAGCAATATTTCCATGTTTGAACTCTATTCATAATAAAGAATTCTGAAAACAGCACAGATAAGGACCTAAACGAGATTTTTATGTTTCAAAAGCTTTCAAGAAATTGGTGAAAAGATCAATCTGATTTAATATATTTAAATTAAAACACAGTTTCAAAGACCTGGCCAAGCAACTTCTTTAATCATCAACTAAAATATTAGTTCTGGGATAAATTACCCTGTAGAGAGGGATCAATTAAATGTATCCAGACATTTTGAAAAGCAAATTCATTGATCAAATTTCTTTTGTTATTTTTAGGTTAATTTTTATTTTCCAGTGGCAGATATTATCCCATGATACCAAGCCGAGGAAATTGAATATATCATAATATAGTATTACATCTTAAGAAAAACTAATGGTACTCTAAATACCTCAATAAGATACTATCCCTAAATTACTCCTAAGTAATGAGAGGATCAAATTGCCAACATCCATTAGATCAGAGAAAAAGCAAGAGAATCCAGCAAAACATCTATTTCTGCTTCATTTGCTATGTGAAAGCCTTTGACTGTGTGGATCACACCAAACCATGGAAAATTCTTAAAGAGATAGGAATATCAGACCACCTTATCTGCCTCCTGCAAAACCTGTATACAGCTCAAGAAGCAGCAGTTAGAACTGGATATGGAACCATGTTTACTGTTTCCAAATTGGGAAAGAAGTCTATCAAGGCTATATATTGTCATCCTGCTTGTTTAACTTATAGTTAAGATTTCTCTGGTGGCTCAGACAGTAAACGTCTGCCTATAATGCGGGAGACCCAGGTTTGATCCCTGGGTCAGAAAGATCCTCTGGAGAAGGCAATGGCACCCCACTCCAGTATTCTTGCCTGGAGAATCCCATGGATGGAGGAGCCTGGCAGGCTACAGTCCATGGGGTCGCAAAGAGTCAGACCCAACTGAGCAAATTCACTTTCACTTGTAAGCAGAGTACATACTCTGGGAGAGGAGGAATGCTGCTGCTAAGTCGCTTCAGTCGTGTCCGACTCTGTGCGACCCCACAGATGGCAGCCCCCTGGGCTCCCCCGTCCCTGGGATTCTCCAGGCAAGAACACTGGAGTGGGTTGCCATTTCCTTCTCCAATGCATGAAAGTGAAAAGTCAAAGTGAAGTCGCTCAGTCATGTCTGACTCAGCGACGCCATGGACTGCAGCCCACCAGGCTCCTCCGTCCATGGGATTTTCCAGGCAAGAGTACTGGAGTGGGTTGCCAAGAGGAGGAATACATAAATGAATTTTGGAATACTAAATTATTATTTCAACATGTTTTACCATTGAAAATATAGTTTATCTTATTCTTTGATACCCTTGGTTCCTATTCAGACTCTTTTTGGAAGCTAATCATGATGTCTAATGTTAAATACATAATCCCTTGAATCTATGTCAGGGATCCAACCAGTCCATCCTAAAGGAGATCAGTTCTGAATATTCATTGGAAGGACTGAGGCTGAAGCTGAAACTCCAGTACTTTGGCCATCTGATGCGAAGACCTGACTCATTGGAAAAGACCCTGATGCGGGAAAAATTGAGTGCAGGAGGAGAAGGGGACGATAGAGGATGAGATGGTTGCATGGTGTCACCGACTCTATGGACATGCGTTTGAGTAAACTCTGGGAGTTGTTGAAGGCCAGGGAGGCCTGACATGCTGCAGTTAATGAGGTCACAAAGAGTCAAAAATGACTGAGAGACAGAAATAGCAACAAGTGACTAGATGGTGGGGAAATTTTAAAAGTATAATAATAAAATTTTATGCCAGTCACTTTTATAGTGTAAAATTATATAGAGTAGGAAAAGAGCTTTTTTAAGAGCAAAAATAATGCTATTTCCCTAAATCAAAAAAAAATCTATATACTGAACTTGTTCTTACTAATCTTTAAGTTAGATAATTGAGTTTTAAATGGAATAATGCATATTATTCATTAAATCATAATGGTAATACCCCAGCTTATTTTAGGTCTCAGCTTGAAATTCCAAGTGATATGTGCTGTAGGCTAGGTGAATTGTTATTCAGGAACGGATGCTTATGTTCTTTCTTTCCATTCTGATTCCCCAAAGTGCCTTTCCATTGTCCTGTAAGAGCATAGTCTCTGAAATTTAAGTGAGTTTCTGGGTAGATGTAAAGGAGATTGCATCACGAGGTCTCCCCCTTGGAAATATTTCCAGAACGTATGCTCTAAATTATCGGGAGTATATGGTACAAAGCTAACTCTACTTCATCCATAGTATATCCATAGTGCAGCGAAATCAGAGACACAAAGAGATTGTGTAAAAATGTAAATTTACCTAAAATGAAAGACACATATGAAGAGAATGTCTTTGAATGGTTTTGTAGGACACAATTTTTCTTCCCTGCCAACCAAGTCTATCTTCTAGTGCCGTTTTCACAGTGAAAATTGCATTTACCAAGACATGAACATCTTATATTTGTATAGAATTTCATCTCCAAAATTTGGATTGCTTAATTGTTCTATCCATTTTCACATTATATTTAAATCAATGAATGACATTTTTTAAAAGCCTAATTTTATATCTTATGAATATGTAATATTTAAGCATTTTTAAAGTTATCATTCTGGTTTGAAACATTACACACACACACATACACATTCTTTTAGATTTTATTAAGTTCTTTTAATTTTTATTGGATTTACAATGTTATGATTCTGCCCTACAGCAAAGTTATACACATACATATATCCATTCTTTTTTAGATTCTTTTCCCACATAGGTCATTACGGAGTACTGAGTACAGATCACTATGCTATAAGCAGGTCCTTATTAGATGCCTATTTTGTATGTAGTCGTATGTATGTGTCAGTCCCTGTCTCCCAGTTTATCCCTCACTCCCTTTCTTCCCTGGTAACCGGAAGCTTATTTTCTGCATCTATGACTCTATTTCTGTTTCGTAAATAAGTTCAATTTGTATCATTCTTCAAGAGTCCACATATAAGTGATATCATGTGATATTTGTCTTTTTCTGTCTGACTTACCTCTCTTAGTACAATTATCTCTAGGTCCACCCATTGAGTTCTATTTTTGACAACATTTTTCCAATGTATTTTCACTGTTTCTAGGACTGTTTGTAACAGCAGATGCAATACTGTGACAGGTTACTTGTAGATATGCTGCTGCTGCTGCTAAGTCGCTTCAGTCATGTCCGACTCTGTGCGACCCCAGGGATGGCAGCCCACCAGGCTCCCCCATCCCTGGGATTCTCGAGGCAAGAACACTGGAGTGGGTTGCCATTTCCTTCTCCAGTGCATGAAAGTGAAAAGTGAAAGTGAAGGCACTGATTCGTGTCCAACTCTCAGCAACCCCATGGACTGCAGCCTACCAGGCTCCTCTGTCCATGGGATTTTCCAGGCAAGAGTACTTGTAGATATATCTTGGCATTATTTCAACTTCATTCATATGCTTTTTGATTTCATTATTTTAAAAAAATGGTTCCCAATGTCATTTATGTGCTAGAAAATTGTGCCAGATGCTATGTATATCTTCACAAATGATACAATACTGATTTCTACCATCACAGAGTTGGTTTCTAATGATTAAAATGGCCTTAAATAAATGCTTGCACACATAAATTGTGGTATCATGATGGCGAAAACTATACAGTGTCATCAGAAAACACAGTTATGACTAACCTAGTCTGCAAGACATTTGAGGTTTTCAGCTGAGAAAATACAGTAGAATGTGACCTTTATGATTTAACTGATGCTGTTTATTTTGTTCACTTAGCATGTCTCAACCCTCAATATACTACATACCTGTCATATAATGCCTGTGTGTTCAGTCACCTCAGTCGTGTCCAACTCTTTGCAACTCCATGCCTGTATCCCACCAGGCTCTCCTGTCCATGGATTGTCCATGGAAGAATACTGGAGTGGGTTGCCATGCCTTCTTCCAGGAGATCTTCTGAAACCAGGGATCAAATCCACGTCTCCTGCATCTCCTGCATTGCAGGCAGATTCTTTACCACTGAGCCACTGGGGAAGACCTGTCATATAGTAGGAAGTCAAAGACACTTACAAAATAAATGATGGATGAATGACACAGCTTGGCAGACAAAGAAGTTTAACTGTTTTTGGTGCAAGGTTATATAGAGAACAGAAATATGAAGGATTGAAATGTGAGAGAATGTAGAGGAAAAAGTTTCATCATTAGTAGGTGAAGATCATGACCAGAAAGAATTTCAAGGGTTTGTAAAGCAATTAGAACATGTTGAAATGATCTAAACAAAAGTTTCATATAATTACACCATCAAATTGCATTTCAGAAAAATCACTCTGGCTCCTCAGTGGAGGATAGCTTGGATGGGCCGAATCTGGTAGAGAGATGTAGAACACTATAAAGGTCACCTAGCTGAGCTCAAATGGCAGTTCAGACTGGTAAGAAAGCAGAGTTATTTTTTATTTAGAAATATGGTATATTCATAAACCAGTTAAATTGGAGATATGATCAATGTTAGTTATTGATTAGAGGTGATGAATGTGGAAGATGTTGGCACCAAGAAGGATTCCTAGGTGCTTAAAGAACTGTGATAAAAGTGGTGGTTTAGGGGAGAAATAGGCTTACACATGGCGAATCTGAGATGCCTGTTTGATATCCATTTCCAGTTGACAAACAGAAATAAGGGATACTAAGAGGGTATCAGTTTCTTTCTCCTTAAAATGATAACATATATCTCCAAGATGTGAAGGGTAGAACTTATCTAGGGATTTTTAGGGAAGAGTTGTTTTAGTAGAGAAGTCCTTTTTGAGGATTTTGCTCTCTAAGAGGCTGGGAAATTTAGGTGTTAGCACAATACCGCTTGAAGAGTTGGATCATGGGATCTACATTACAGAGCCATGGAAGTGAAGGCGGGAGGAAGTGGAGAAATGAAGTAAATGTCCTCTTGTGTCAAAATAGCATATAGGAATATTTGGACCAATGATCTGAAGAAAGCATTGCTGTTAATCTAGGTTGGTGTGTGAGTGTTTATTTGTTTGTTTGTTTTAATGACAGTCAGTGTATGATCCTGTGTAAACACCTAGGGAGAACTATACTGGTACATGTAATTTAATTTCTTGGAAGAAACCAGGGTGCAAAGTAAGCATTCTCTGCTTAGTCACTCAGTCATGTCCAACTCTTTGAGACCCATTGGACTGTAGTCTGCCAGGCTCCTCTGTCCATGGGATTTTTCAGGTAAAATACTGGAATGGGCTGCAATTTCCTCCTCCAGTGTATCTTCCCAACCTAGGGATCGAACCCATGTCTCCTGCATTGCAGGCAGATCCTTTACCTGCTGAGCCTTCAAGAAAGACCCGAAAAGCCTTGCTTTATTTTCTAAACAGCAAAGTTGAGACTCGAATTCATCAACATATTGAGCTAACATTGTTCAAAAATTAAGGTATTTGAGAAATGACAGATATCCAGCATCTCTCCTTGAACTCATTTGATATTAGGCCAGCCAGTTTGAGAGCAATTTTCTGTATTTTCTCTTAAATCTGGAGCTTAAAAAAAAATTATATGGTTTTCTTGGTTTAATCAACCATAGACTTATTTTTATTTAAACAGTAAAATAATTTCAGTGTATTATCTGTTCAAAAAAATATACTGGCAAATGTATTTTGTGGTCCACAAATTTTAGAAGTATGGTTGATATATTAGGGGACCAAAAATGCCTATTCTATGACAAAATTAAGTGGGGGCTATTTTATCTCCTAGCCAATCTTGCTTTAGAAAAATAGGTAGGATAGGTTTAAATAGACACCATTTTTATCTCAATCTGTTCACTGTTCTCCAGGAGAAATCCCTTGCTGAGATAAACGATTTCTATCTCCTTTAGAAAGATGGAAGTTTTAAGATAAATGTTTACATTCAGACATTTTCAGTGGTCAAATACTATTTAGAAATATACTTAATTTTCCTCAAAATAAACACAAGTTCAGAAATGCAAGTATCTTTTTTGCTAGGTAGATAATTGACTACTTTATTGAGAAATCAATTCCAAGGATTTAGTGACTGTGAGAATGAATATTCTGAAACAAATGAGATATGGAATAAAACCTTCTTAGCACTGTCAAAACAAAATGAATTGTGCAAATGCACAGTTAATTGGGGAAGTAGGGAATGAGTTTTCTGGCAATGTCCATGGGGATCTGAGTTTGCTATGCTAATTGCGTCTGTGCTCATTGTATCTGACTTTTTGCCACCCTTTGGACTGTAGTCCACCAAGCTTCTCTGTCCATGGGATTTTTCAGGTATTTCAAGAATACTGGAGTGGGTTGCCATGCCCTCCTCCTGAGGATTTTCCAAACCCAAGGATCAGACCCTAGTCTCCTTCATCTCCTGCCTTACAAGTGGGTTCTTCACTGCTGAGTTCACCAGGAAAGGCCCACGTGAGCCTTCTAAATTTTATAGAGTATAGACAAAAACGAAGTCAGGAAGAGGCCAATACATGATACTTACAGATAAACTCAGTCAAAAACCAATTTATTTTATTCCATTTTGAAACATATATGTGTATGTATAGAGAGACATGTTTACCTGTCCTCAAAACACTTCTTGTTGTCCTAGTCATTAAAAAATGTTGAGTCAGTAGTCCAAACATTGACTTTACCCTATCATGTCCAAGAAAAAATTGTCTTCAAGCTTTGGATCACCCTGATGCATGACTTAGCAATATCATGTTGCTATTTTCTTCTTTTCCTTTTGATTAAAGAGAATCATGATGTCAAAATGGTATGACCCAATATGGTAAACCCTAACACCATCTGACTTTTAAAATTTAAGTTAATTAAAATTAGATACAGTTAAAAACACTTTTCCACAGTCACACTCACCAAAGTTCAAATGCTTAATAGCCACAGTTGGCCAGAGGCTATACTATAGAATATCTGCATATATTCTATAGAATAGAGAAATTATATAACTATGTAACTCTAGTAGTCTTTGAACTGTGCTAGCCGTCAATAATAGGGCTTAAGTCCCTCTGGGGCTGATACATTTTTTGGGCAGAAATTTCTAACAAAGAGTGAGACCATAATCCTCACTGGCCAATCTCTAAATTTAAAGCTATTTATCTGGTGGGGTACAGTCCATAGGGTCATAAACAGACAGGACGGAAGTAACTTAGCACACATGCACATATAACAAAGCAATAAACAATCCAATATATAATTCAGTCTGATTCACTTTATGGATTTATTTACTAAACTAATTGTAACTAATAGGAATGAAATCACCCAAAAGTTCAATGATTATAGTAAATTGTATTTTCAAACATGGTATTTCCAAAGGCAACAATATTCACTATGTCTGCTTTTTTGTAATGTGATCTTTTTTTTTTTTTTCCTCAATCAAAGTTGGAATATAGCTTCCCACTTTGAATTTGGGCTATATAGGTTGACCTGCCTTCTGGATTGGCTTAGGAATGCTCTGATTTTAGCACCAAAACTCTTGTCTTCCAGGAAATATCTTAGGCCCAGGCAAAGAGAGTTGGTGAGTGACTCTAGCCATCCCTGTGATGTTTTGACCAATGGAAAATAGCAGAAGTTTCTGTAACTTCTGAAGCTGGGTGTTAAGAGACCTGTAACTTCTGCCTTCACGACTGGAACACTCTTGGACCTAACCACCCAAGAAGCCATTTTAGGAGGTCCACGTGGGAGAGAACAAGGGCCCAGGCCAGCAGCCTCTGCTAATCTCCCTTCCAGCAGTGAATTGAGGCTGACAGTCTTACAAATGAGGCCATTTTGGAAATTTCAGCCACTGTGCCCCAGATGACACCACGTTAAGTATAAAGAGCAGCTTTGTCCACTCATGGAATCATGAGAGACAATTAATGGTGGTTGTTGCTTTAATTCTCCAAGTTTCAATGTGGTTTCTTATGCAGCAGTAGCTAATTGAGACAATGAGTGACAAAAGGTCAGCAAGTACTCAGAAGTAAATGTCTAAAAATTCATACTGTCTGTGGTAGAACAAGTATTGGGCTTGTAAACACCATGTCGATTTTAAGCTCCAGATCCTCAGTTCCTAGCTGAGAGATTTTTAGCAAATCACTTACTCTTATTTCCTTATCAATCAATGGGAGATTACAATACCTTACAAATTTGGAAAGGTAATCCATATGATAAATTTTTAAAACACAGAGTAATACATGAATACATAGCACTGTTACTGTATTGATCATAAATGAATGGATCTATCCTGCTTTAAACTTTAAGTATAACAATATGCTTGTTTAGAATATGAGTCTTATTACAGGAGCGGTTTAGATAGAGGTGAAAGTTGCAAATGATAGTTAATTAGTAAAATCGTCTGACTTCTATCCCAGTATGAAAGAAAGCGGCAAATCCTATTATCCTAGCTAAAATACTTTGCACAATATCAAGAAATATTATTTCATGTTCACTAAGAACCCATAAAATTATTTTGTACCTTATGAGACTCCTCCATATTACCTTTCCCTGTGGGTCTTTCATTTTACTATTTTAAAGTTTCAGGGTTTACTTAGCTCTTTCCACTCACTTTGCCTTAATTTTCCTGGTGATTTTGTTATTGTTGTTCATTTTCTCTGTAAGGTAGTGTAAAGAGGATAACTTGGAAAGTAACACATGTCTTCTTGCTCTTTTGACAAGACAGGCCAAAAGTGTTTCCCTTGGCAAAAGGGTCTTGTGGAGAAGGGAATGTTGTGTATGAAAAGGATTTAATGAACATGAGCTCTGAAATCAGCTGATTTTGGGGGAAAGTTGCTTATGAAAATTATTTCTTATTAACTTTGGTTATTGTGAAGAAATACCCTGTCATGAAAATTTTAATTAAAAAAGGTTAACTCTCTCACTTCCAGGTCTTCCTATAGAAATGATAGTTAAAAACAAATCTCCATAAAAAGCAAAGCCATAATGTTTGTGTATCAGAATACATTTCAGGTCATGGAAAAAATAAGGCTGAGTTTCTACAAGACAAAGATATTTTTTATCTTTTTCATGGCTAGTACAATGCTGGGGCATTTTTAAACTTGTTATAAAGGATCCATTGAATGTTACTGCTGAGATTGAGGGAGGAAACTTACACACATGGGGTCTTTACCAGGTTTTGTATCTAACAGCTTTGACACTATCCCCCTGATTTTTGTCCCTGCCTTGATGGGTAGCCTTGAGAAGTGCCTGTTGTCTGGAGTCTAATGTCACAGCAATTAAATTCCCGCAGGAAGCAGCAGCTTTAAGAGATGTGATTAGATTGGAGACACTGATGCTTGTTTTGATTTTGAAAATGCATCATCGATCAAGGCTACTGATTTCAGCAACTGCTCCAGCTGAGGGAGGTATGGGCTTAACTTCTGTCTTTATATTTAACTTCAGGGAAAATGAAGTCTTACCCTGCCTGTCAAGCATTTACTCTGATACGTGGTCAATGCCTTTAGCAGATAATCCCCAAAAATGTCAAATAACCTTTATTTCCCAGAGGTCACGTTGATCTTTTTCTTCTCATTCTGACCTCAGAACAGACCTATTCATTTTACATCTGACATCAGATCAAGAGAAAACAGAGTTAAGTTTTAGCTTTTTTCCAGGGGCTTGTTGAGATGCTTTTATTTGTGGTTATTACTATGCCTGCCCACCACCCCTCACCAAAACAGAATGTGTTTCTTCTGTGTGTGCCTGTGTGTTATTATCAATAGTTCAAGACATGTTGAGGAAATTCTAAGCACTTCATTTAAGTCAACTGATTTTGATGAAGAAAGGATAACATCATTGACATTAAGTAGTCTCCAAATGAGACTAAAAATTCAAATTTTTAGTTAATAGCAAAGATTTTCTCCAGCCACCATTTTGGAACAGATTCCTCTCTCTCATAATTAACAACCTCCTAAATTCCATAAGATATTCCTCAGTGGCCTTGTGCATCTAAAAACTTAAATGAGTTCCATTCATTATATTGAATGCATGGTATTTTTATTCACACAAAACTGTGGCCTAATACAGATGTCTCTGCAAATTAGGTTTCACATATTGCAATTAAATTGACCAGGTGACATTCACAATGAATATGCATACAGTGTGAATTGTGGAACCAAGCAAATATCTTACCAATTATATAAGTAAAGGTAACTAATCTAGTTAACCAGCTAAGCTAGTTAACCACCCACCTGCCCCAGTTTTCCCCTAGAAGACCCTCAAAATTATTTTTTTACTTCAGCTGCCTAATTATCTTGACGTGTATCTCAATACTATTTCAACATTATTTTTGTAACAGAAACTCAAAATTAAGAGCTAATTTTTTGTTATTTCCATAACAAAGAAAGTAGTAGTGTTATTCACTCAGTCGCGTCCAGCTCTTTGCTAAACCATGGACTGTAGCTCGCCAGGCTCCTCTGTCCGTGGGATTCTCCAGGCAAGAATATTGGAGTGGATTGCCATTTCCTTCTCCAGAGGATCTTCTTGACCCAGGGATTGAATCCAGGTCTCCTTCACGCAGGCAGATTCTTTACCATTTGAGCTATAGGGACTCAACAAAGAATAGCACAAGTATAGTGAGTATAATAAGCCCCTTGTAAGATATTCATATTGCATTGAAGGAGTCTTCCTTACATGAAAACTACTTTAAAAATAAGGATAGTACAGTGATCAAGCATGTATATTCTTGATCCACACAGATATGGCTTCAGTAGTGGACTCCACCTTCAAGTTTTATCACTTTAGGAGATATACATAATCTTGTTAACCCTCAATTAGTTTGACTGCACTTTGGAATTATAATAATACTTAGTTTACAGGGTTGTTGTGAGCACATAATTAAATAATGCATGTGAATCACTTTATTGTGCCCAATAGTATGTAACAGGAGGACAGTAAAAATTAGTGACTGCTTGGCTGGCTGTTCAAGAGTAATTTATAAGAAATAATACCTGTAAGTGTCACTAGAATGTAGCACCTAACCCTTCTTCACTCACTCATAAATGTTTTCTTAGGGGCCTACTATGAGTCAATAATATGCTGGGTGCTTAGATTACAAAACAAAAGATGTTAGAAGCAGAGTTTGGGATGAGGTAAAGAAGAATGATGCGCGCGCGCGCACACACACACACACACACACACACACACACACACCCCAATGGAGAGAGCGTCATTAGGTATTGTGGCAACATCAGGGAAGGACACGCAAAGTGACCTGGGTCCCTAGCCCTTCCTAGAGAGGATGAGTGCTTATGTATAGAAGAATGTTTCAGACAGGCTACTGTCCTGATCAAACGCACACAGGTGAGAAATGGCACCACGCGGGGACTGAAACTAAAAGCATGAACAGAGAATGAAGGCAAAGGATGGGAGCTGGAGAGATACCCAAGGGCCAGTCACTGAGGACCCTCATGTCTTTTTAAGATGCTCTAACACTGTTTCCTGACCAGTAGGCCACAGTAGGATGTGGTCAAACTTTGCCTTTTAAATTGATCCTTCTAGCAACAATGGAATGAATGCGTTTACAAGGGTCTCTGAGACCATTTTAGACCTTCAACTTTGTAGCAGCAGATTATAGGCCAAGAACCTGAGTCAAATAAAGTTAGCCTAGTGGGTCAGGACCATCATTTGAAGGGAGTTGGTACAGGTACACCCTTTTCTCACAGTATACTTACCATAACTTCTCCTACCCATCAGGTACTGTTACCGTTTCACCTCAGGCCACCTCCATGATTAACTGGTTTCAGTGATGCCGCTGCAAAAAAAAAAAAAAATTTAAAAAATTTTTCCTGGACTCTTGAAGTGCATTGATATCACTGTGTTTTTAAACCTGATCCCCCGGGCAGGAGGACTGCACTGCCCGATCAGGGAGGGTTTCCTCTGTGTTCTCCTATTACAGATACTGAATCCTTTGCAGCCACAGCTGGTTTCAGGGAGCAGATGTCAAGAGCAAAAGATGAGAAGGTTTCACTTTTACTGGCTGGTTACAAATCAGATTTAGGAGATAAAAGCGAGGTTGATGTAGAAGAGGCAAAAACCAGAGCGAATCATTGGAATGCTAAGTATGTGGAAACACCTGCTAATATGAGAACTAATGTCCATAACATATTTTTTTATTTAAGGAGAGAATTTCAAGCCGGAAAGATGGGAGAGAGATATTTTTGGGGGGGAGGCGGTAAAATAGTATAATATTTACTGTGCCTCTGAGTATACACGTTAAGATGTGATTGGCCCGCTGGCCGGGTTCACACGGTTTGTACGACAAATACACCCAGGGGGTCGCTCTCGAGGGTCAGAGAAAGGGACTTACGGGGAAGTGGCCTCACCCACAGTTCTGCACAGCTTTTTTGGTTCCAGTGTCCAGGGGCCCTTGGCCATGTTTTTCTCAGCACTTTCTTCACCGTCTCCTGCAGGTGCTCCTCACGCTTCTTTTGGGCCAGCTTGGCTTCTGCTAAAGGCTTTCCATCCCCAGCCCTCCTGCTGGTCATCACCCCCAGGAATCTGGTCTCTGCTCAGTATTCTAGAGAACATTTCTCACAACAGTATAACACATGCACACAAACATAAACACGCGTGACATCTGTAAACAGTGAAAATTCCAGCTAGAGTAAAGGGGGCTAAGGATTTTGTGTCATGAGGGGAAAAACAAAAGAATTAGGAGGAAGTGATTTGATAATGGAAATCATTAACAGTGCATTGATATAGAAAATGAGACTCATTCATCAAAAACACATAGAGAAGTCATTTTAGCATGTGGTCAGGAAGCTTTCATGAGTATGATATCAAATTTTGATCAATGATAAACATTTATTTTTTTCAAACACTCAGTATACATTAGTTTCCAGTGATGCATAAGTACAATGCAGAGTAGTTTGAATTAAGAGACATGGATTAATGATCTCAGGATGAATGGTCTTAGAATTCCATAAGAACTTTACCTCCTGGTTTTACTAGAAATGTCAGGACATAAAATGCATATATAAAATTAAGTATACAGTCCTGGAAAAGTGACAAAGTGAATTATGTGATATTCTTGACTATGTTTTCCATTATTAATATTCAGTAATACTACAGGCATCATTTCTGGCGGTGATCTGATTGTACCAAGCTAATTTTTCCAGAGTGTCTTTCATCTGATATACAATATTGAAAAAGGATCAAACATCATGTACACACATACAAACACGCATATGAACACATGTGTTTATATAAACATATATACACAAATACATACATACCCATTACATATATACGTGCTCAATATGTAGCCATTTATAAATACTGGAGCCTGGTGGGCTGCAGTCCATGGGGTCGGTAAGAGTTGGACACGACTGAGCGACTTCACTTTCACTTTTCACTTTCATGCATTGGAGAAGGAAATGGCAGCTCACTCCAGTGTTCTTGCCTGGAGAATCCCAGAGACAGAGGAGCCTGGTAGGAGGCCGTCTATGGGGTCCCACAGAGTCAGACACAACTGAAGCGACTTAGCAGCAGCAGCAGCACACATGTATATACACACATATATCTACATACTCAAGATATTGGCACTTTTTTTTTCAGTAACAGGTATTTTCAAACATGTATATTCTGTAAACAAATTTTTTAAAAAGTGTGAAGTAAGCCAGAAAGAAAAATACTAGTACAGTATACTAACACATATATATGGAATTTAGGAAGATGGTAACGATAACCCTGTATTCGAGACAGCAAAAGAGACACAGATGTATAGAACAGTCTTTTGGACTCTGGGAGAGGGCGAGGGTGGGATGATTTAGGAGAATGGCATTGAAACATGTATAATATCATATAAGAAACAAATCGCCAGTTTAGGTTAGATGCAGGATACAGGATGCTTGGGGCTGGTACACTGGGATAACCCAGAGGGATGGTATGGGGAGGGAGGTGGGAGGGAGGTTCAGGATTGGGAACACGTGAACACCTGTGGCAGATTCATGTTGATGTATGGCAAAACCAATACAGTACTCTAAAGTAAAATAAAGTAAAAAAATAAAAAGAAAAAAGAAAATTTAACTGGTAGTTTCTAATAGAATGAAGAAGAAGCATAAGTGCATTAATGCTACTGGATTATTCCTCATGAAATTGGAATATTGATATTATTCATATATAGAAATAGATATAGTTCACACAAGTTTAGGTGATGCGTATTAGAAAGCAGCAAAACATTTATTAATAGCTAAAACTATTAAGTAGTATGCATCTGCAAACCTAGAATGATTTCATTATGTTAACTTGAAACTTATACAAAAGTAAAGTTAATATTTCTTTCTGGGCATGTGGAGACAATTGATTCAAATATGTAATTTGAAATTTCAAAAATATTGGCTGCAGGAGACCTTGCCTCTTATTTTATTGTGGGCTAATTTTGGTATAGTTTTGTTTTTATTGGCAATTTTAGAAGATACTAATTTCCAGTTAAATTTAATAGTTAAAAAAATATAAATATCTTTGTATCCATTAAAGATAAAGGAAGAGAGGAAGAAGGAAAAAAAAGAAAGGAGAGAGAGTGAAAAAGGAAAGAGAAATTGAAAGTAAAAGACAAAAAGAAGAGAGAGAAAAAATAAAATATGAAAATGACATTTTCCAATAAATAACATTTAATGGCAATGCACATGTTTTCATGTAAGTACTGTGTAAGAGAAAAAATACTGTAAGCATAAGTACAATCTGAAGATTGTCAGGAGAACTGATTAATTTTGCTCTTATTCCCATTTTCTCAACAATCTTTGTCTTCAGAGCGGATAAATGCAGTGTCACTCTGGGTTCGCTTGGCAATCTTAAAATTGTCACAAGAATGGATTGGGTGCCGCTTTCTCTTCTTGTTACAATCTTTGTCATGAGCTCTCCCAGACCTTTTAATGCTTGATATGCTCTCATTCTCATTACATATTCTCATTCCCATAACAAAGATTATAATGAAAGAAGAAAATGTCATAAAATTAATCCATTCTCATAACAGTCTGTAACGAGGGCAGAAAATTGAGCAAAATTAATCCGTTCTCATAACAATCTGAAGATTGTAATGAGAACAGAAAATGGCATGAAATTTATCCTTCTTGTGACAATCTTTAAATTGTAACAGGGCAGAAATGGGATACAAGATTAACAAGCCCTCGGGACAAAGGCTCTAACTAGAACTGAAAATCATACAAAATTAATTTGTGTGTGTGTGTGTGTGTGTGTGTGTGAGAAAAGCCTGGAAGCCTGATATGATGCCTGGTTCCGTTGGGATGTCATATTAAAATCAGGAACTATTTTAATGTGCCTTAAAATATTAGAGCCTGACATCTTTGCTAAAATGGTGAATTAAAACAAATATGGATGTTGACTTCAAGTAGACCCTAGAGGGCAAAACTTTTTTAGTAAGTAGTATGCTAAAGAAAGTGGAACTTGTTATTGAATTCATGAATAACCCACTTGTTATCCAATAACTTTAATTTTAAAATATTTTTAAAAGTGAATAACATAGCTTAATAAAGAGTAACAGCTTTGTGACTGTGAATCTTAATACATTTGTATATGCAGCTGACCCATGTATTTGTCTGTGTGTAAACTACAGTTTACCTTATTGTGACTCATTTCTGCTGGCAAACACAAGTGATCTAATATCTAGGTTTTTTGTTTGCACTAACTTTTTAAAAAATGTATCTAATATATGTGTAATATCTTCAATTTAGTCATGTAATGAATTGAATTTATAATTGCCTTTCAGAATGCTTTCGCTTTAAATATTCTCAATTTCTAAAAGGAAACTAAGGTCAGACAATACTTGCAAAGAGCCACAAATCTATTCAAGCAGAACATGAACTGCTTTTTATTTGCCTTTATAATTGAAGTATAAACAATATAGTGAATTAATGTGCTAATTATTCTCACTTATGAGGGCACACATATTTGTGCAAAAATTGGAATTTTAAAATACTTGATTAGCACTTGTGATAAAAACAGCCATTATAAATGAATTTATGAATATATGCATACTCTATAGCAATTATAAACTTTTTTCTGTAAGTACAGGGATTATTACAAAGAAGTGATAATTTTGATAGTTTGACAAAAGTCCATCATTTTAAAGATATATAATAGGAAAACCCTGATGCTGAGCAAGATTGAGGGCAGAAGGAGAAAGGCATGACAGCATGGTTGGATAGCATTACTGACTCAATGGACATGAATTTAAGCAAACTCCAGGAGATAGTGAAGGACAGGGAAGCCTGGTGAGCTATAGTCCTTAGAGTCCTAAAGAGTTGGAAACAATTTAGTGACTAAATAAAAACAACAATAATGAATGACAGTAATATTGAATAATTTTAAAAGTTTTATTTTTATGAAATGTAAATGAAAAGCCGCATTTATATTGTTGTTTTCCCTCTTTAAATCTCATACCTTCAAAGGCATTTCAGAAAACTGTGAGTATATCAGTGAAATTGTGGTACAAATCTAGTTTGTGGTATTTTCCTGAAACTTTCAAAGGAAATGTCTATTTGAAAAACTTCACTGTTACATATAATTATATCACTAGTTGAGAATATATTATTGAACATCAATTGTCTTAAACATAAAAGACAGTATTAATATTTCAGTAAGTCAGAGGTATAGTTAGTATGTTTAAAAAGTGTAGTTTTAGTTGTAGCTATTTTCATATCTAGAGACTAGATTTCAATGATGTATCTTCTACTGTTTCTTTTGACAAGAAAATATTACTATATCTACAATTAAGAGTGATTTTTTTGATAAAAAATATTATTAGAATCTTGATCAGAATAAGTAAATCTGGAGATGGTCATGGCTCCATATTTTGAGAAACATGCCAGGCCTGGGCTTAAATTGCCACCCATTTTTCTACATCTAGAGGGAAGATAAATATAGTGATTCATAGTACTTGTGAAACCTTCAGAAAGTAAACCTTTGCTTCATGGAAAAATGAGAAATTTGGGAGGTTGCACTTTTCATCATCAACAAAAGCTATTTTTGTAGACCAAAGAAGAAATGAAAAACTTTTCATTTATTTAGCTGTTCCTGGAAAGGTTGTAAAAGGTCCTATATCATGAAAGACGAAAAGGAAGAGCTGTTCACAGAAGGCTTTTAAAGAACAAACATCATAAGCACAGATTCATATGGTAGGTGGAATATTGTAGGAAGGTGCAGGGGGCAAAAGCACCAGGATTTGTTCCCAGAAAGAGGAGCCTCTTCTCTGTACTTTTTCCATTGTTCCCACCTTTTATATACTAAGCTATAGGTATGTTCCAATTTAGTGCCTTATTCTGAGTGGAAATACAAGTTTTCCAAAAAATATAAATGAGTGTAAGTTATCTTTAAAGTCAGTTTTACTAAACTGTACACCCATGGGCAGCTATAAAAAGGATGCTTCTATAATTTCAGTGTGATATGTGCCATTATCCAAATGCGTGCATTATTCAAAGTAGGCTCTGCCTAATTTTATTGCTAAGGTATTCCAAAGTCGTCTTATCTGAATCTATTGATAGAAGAACCAAATCACTTTAATTATTATTAGGAAGTAAAAATACCCATTTCTTACATAGGCAGAATGGGAGATTTTTATTATATTATAGCATAATTATTGAGTTGTACATGTCAGGAATGGAGGCAGGGTAATATTCAAAGGAAAAATTAAATGGCATTTGGTTAGTGTTCAGATTTTACTTAAATAGAGGCAATTGGTCCTGGAATGTAGCTGTGTTGCCCTGGAATGTAGCTGTGTTGCTGTGTTGACAAGGATTATGCCTCCAAACTTGTCAGTCTTGGAATATAGCTATGATGTGAGGTAATGACAAGGTCGTTAACCAGGTGGTAATGAGAACTTTGCATCCAGTTTCTCAAGGACCTCTTACCCTTGAATATGCTCCAGTTGCTTCTACATTTCCTGTACATACGGAACAGTTGATCCAACCCAAGAAGCCTCTGCCCAGTGAGTACATGCCTTCATATCATTGCAAATGGAAGGGGTCATTGTCTCCAGCTCCAGATATTTTTTGAAAATCACAGATGCTACCCTCTACTGTGGAAACTGTGTTCCCTGAGAAACAGTCTCTGTTCTCTAGTCTAGAACAATGGATAGGTTTGGCCATCTGCATCTTGTTTAACTTTTGGTGGTGGTTCCATATCTGTAATTTTTTGCTTGAATTACACAGATGTTTTTCAGAGACCTAGTCTGCTAAGGATAGGGCTCCAAGATGCAAGATTGTTTACTCATGTTATTTTGTCATTTCTTTACGTTTCCCACACCATTTTGTTATCAAGTTTACTTGACAATGATGGCAGAAGTTTGCATTGAATTCCTGTAGTTTATCCTGTTCTGGCCCCCAAATTTATTTAAAAATTTTTCTGTTTATCAATCACCTTTCTCAGATTATATTTTGGTTTTACACACCTCTAAGGGTTTTCAAACTGGGATATATAGACTTTATTATTTACATATTAAATCTCTAAACAGAATTAAATGTTGAATATGAATAGAAGTTCATTGAAAAGATATAATTGTACACTACTTCAAATAAAACTCAGTATGTTCAGCCAGTAAAATGATCACTGGGTATTTTCTTCAGCAATACTAAAGTCCTAAAGTAATTCTGCAATGTGTCTTAAGTAGGATAGGTAATTTCCCCAGGATTTCATTGATGATGTGCGGCATTGCACAGTACTTCATTTTAGTAAGAAGACTGGTGACACATTGAGTTCAGCAATGAGAATGGAGAGAAAGTGTTTTGTTTAGACATAGCAGAAAAATACCACTTTATATGTAGGCATTTATTTAGCCTTTATTTCAGATGTTTTAACAATTGTACCCTGTCACTTCTGACAGCTATTTCTTAGAAGCAAAGCCTGTCTTAAAACTACTCCTGCGTCCTAATAGCTCTGACACTTCGTATAATGACTTTTAAGAGATAAGAAAATAAGCGTGAGGACCAAAACTGGAGTTAGGGAGGGGAAAGTCTCTGTAGGATGGAGGCGAGTCACACTTTAGAAAAAATATCCAAAAGGATCACTTTTATTTCAGTCTCCAGATATTTTCAGGGTCTGTAGTAAAGCCAAAGGTGTAACAGAGTGTTTCTTTTCTCTTATACTTTAAGATGTTTATTAGTCCAATTACCTTAAATAAGCAAAAATCAATTTATAGTCTACTAACAAGAGAAAGTAGACTATAAATTGATTTTGGTAATTTAAGGTAATTGGACTAATACCATCTTAAAGTATATTTATCAATAAAACCTTTATTTTTGGAACTGTGTTGAACATTTATGACAGAATCTTTTTCTAGAAATTTGTTTTAAAGTCTATTAACTGACAAATTAATAAAATATTTATTAATAAATATGTAGCACATATAAAGGAAATGTACAAGCAATAAATGCAATCTGCTCATTTATTTACTTTTAAATATAAATGCCTTTGGGATAATAAAGGGAGTTATTTTTTCCATTTAATGATTTCTCTTCAGTGTCTAAGTAATTTTTTCTCTCTTCCAGAAACAGCAGAAGTCCAGTCTATTTGAAGGTCTGCTCCACCAAAGAAATAGAATGGAAGAGAAGGGAAAGCAGTGAATTTAATGTTTAAGTTTATAATAACTCACTCCTAGAGAGTGTATTGGAGAAGGAAATGGCCACCCACTCCAGTGTTCTTGCCTGGAGAGTCCCAGGGACGGAGGAGCCTGGTGGGCTGCCGTCTG